>VDFB02075321.1:103034946-103122641 GCA_007258455.2 Sequoia sempervirens | reverse complement strand
AAGCAAAAAATGTCAAACCTAACACATAATGCGAGCGCGTTATATTTTGCTTTGGGAATCGTCGAACCTTAGCTTTGGTATTTGCCTTGGCATACCAACCCAAAGGTTTGGAGGGCATTCCTAATGACCAAAGATGTGTTTTTTGCAAATTCTACAATTTTTCAGATAATTGGGTTTGTGCTCACCGTTAGGATTGCATCTAGTTCAATATCGACAAAATTGAACACATGGGTAATGTAAAGTTCTCTCTTAGCTTTCCAATGATGTAATATTTTTCACTTTCTGACAATGTTAGGCCTTTCATCCATAATTTCTTTTGTTTGTATGTCTATTTTTTGTCAAAAAGCAGTGTTTGGTGTTTTTTTCATTATAAATTAACCATTCTTCAAAATTTCAAATAAATTACATTTTTAGAAACTAGACTCCATTCTACAAATTTTAAAAATAATTTTAAAAAAAAATCTATTACTTTCCAAAATTTGTAGGGAGAGCACGGCCAAAATTCTTCTTTTTAGGAAGTGCCCGCTTAGAAAATTAGTAAAAATTAAATATTCATTAAAAAATTATTAGAAAAATCATGCATCAACTAGATACTGTTAGCTAACTTCTGACCATAGTGATTTTAAAAATACTACAAAAAATTTCACCGTGTTAGGGTTGTACAAGAGTTGCTATGTTATGTTTTTCTAACAAAAACAACAACAATTTGTGTACATCCCTCTTTTGAACCCCTTAATCTCAACCATTTTCAAAATAAATTAGTAGTTTTGAAAGTAGACTCAGAGCACTTCGATCCTTGTTTTTGTTCCATCTCAAAATTTTGAGTGCAGCTATCCTCAATTTCACGTCCAAGGTCAGTATTTCCTAATTTCAGAAAAAAAAGGTGGCCACTTAAGCCACCTTTTTGGGAACCATCTTGGTGCACTTATCCCTAGGTGACTGAAAATGAATGCAAAAGTGCAATTACAACTATGTTTGAAAACACATTATCATATGGAAAAAACTATGTAAATGAAGAAATTATGTAGAATATAAAGTAGATGATAAATCTGAATGTACCTAGATGAAATGTGAGCTTTCTGGAGTGTTTTGGATGTTGGTAAAATTCACTAATTTTTCACAGTGGGACTCATTTGCCTAGGGTGGCGAATTAGTCCACCTACTGGTCAAAAACTGGCGGGAGTTGGTTTCTATCAGTCGGGATCTAAAATCTGACAAAACTCAAGTTTCCAATCCTAAGGTGGGACTTATTCACCATAGGTGGCGAATTAGTCCTCCCACAAATTTTTGAAAAACTAGGAGACAACTCTGCAACACCAGATCTAGGAATGTCTGCTTGTCAGGTTATTGAAGTCAAATCTATAGAAAATGAACAAATAAAACTCTCCAAGCTTGAAATTGACTCAAGTTGACTTGAAGCACCTAGTTGACTTGAAAATCACTCTTCAACACCTAATAACCTGTCAAATTTGCAAACAAAGGGTTGCAAACAAACAAGCAAAAGGGGAAAAATGATTAGGGGTTAGTGAATAGGGGTTTTCCTTTGTCAATCCCCACTTTTGGTAATTAAACCCTTGAAAAGACAATGAAATAAAAGAGAAATATAAACTAATAACATGCAAATGCCATCAACTCACCTAACTCTTGATAATGCAATTCTGAAGTAATGCCAATGGTTGCTTCAAAGTTCTTGAATAGTTCTTGAAAGAATGATGTAGAATGCTTGAGATTGCTAGAATATGATATGTGAATGTTGGAGGATCGTAGTAGATGTAAAATGAGGTGAAAAATACTTATTTATACAATTCTTCTGCCTTAGTATCCATTCATACCTCATCACAGGCTGACATCAAGTGATTTTGAATAAAACCCTGAAAGAAAATTTGAAATATTTTGAATTTAGGACCAAGGGGGGCCCATTTGCATTGGGGGGCTCATTCACCACCCATGGCAAATGGGTCCCACCTAGGACCTAAACACATGTGTTGAGAATAATGTTGTATTTTATGTTCTTTGTCAGGATAATATACAAAAATACACTTAATTAAGTCATATGAGGGCATAAAGGGACAAAATCAAGCATGAGAAAGGTGCAAATAGTGAAGATGTGCCTAGAAAAGCATGACATCTTGTTACAACACTTTACAAAACTTCACAATAGGGCTTGTTGATGTGTAAAAAGGTGATTTTTAGGCGAAATGCATTAAATAAAGTCTAGAAGAATGTAGAAATGTCTTACAACAGTTCACAACACCTTTATAAGATGTCGTTCTTTGAGTTTTAATACCTAAATAAGCATGTTCAAGCCATGTTAGAACATAAAATCAATGAAACATAGTTCCAACACCATGAAACAAGATCTAAAAGGCCATGAAAATGACAAGGGGCCATTTTTCTATGACACATGTTTATTTTAAGAGGTTGGATGATGATAGCTACATTATTTTATGTTTATATGTTGATTATATGCTTGTAGCGGGGTCTAACATGGATCACATAAAGGAGTTAAAACAACAGTTAGCAAATCCATTTGCTATGAAGGATTTGGGGGTAGCTAAACAAATCCTTGGTATGAAGATTACAAGAGATAGGAAAAATAGAAAATTGTTTCTATCTCAAGCTGATTATGGTGAAACTTGGTGTTACAAAGATTTCATATGGAAAATGCAAAATTTGACAGCACACCTTTGCCCAATCATGTCAAATTGACTAAGGATATGTGTGCAAAGACATAATAGGATGAAGAAAAAATGTCCAAGGAACCATATGCTTCAATTGTAGGCAGTTTAATGTATGCCATTGTATGCACAAGACTGGATATTGCACATGATGTAGTTGTTAGTAGGTATATGAGTCACCCTGGAGTTGAGCATTGGAATGTGGTAAAATAGATTCTCAGGTATTTTAGAGGTACATCCAATAAATATTTATGTTTTGGGGGCTCTAATACTGATCTAAAAGCTATGTTGACTCATATTTGGCAGGAGATATAGATACCAGGTGGAGTACAACAGGCTATGTATTTATAGTTGGTGGGATAGTAGTGAGTAGGATTTCTCAATTGCAAAAGGTGGTTTCTTTATCCACCATAGAGGCAAAGTATGTTGTTGCAACAAAGGTAGAAAAGGAGATGATATGGTTGCAAATTTTCATGGAAGAGTTTGGAAAACAACAGGCTGAAAATTACTTGTTTACAAAAAGCTAGAGTGTTATACATCTTGTAAAGAATTATGTCTTGCACTCTAAAACCAAGCACTTTCTGTTGATATATCATTTCATTTGGTTAGTGTTGGAGGATGTACAGGTAATGTTGGAAAAGATACATACATATGCCAATCCAGCGGATATGTTTACGAAGGTGATGACAAGGGGGAAGTTGAGCTCCTCTTCAACTTCGGTTGGCCTTCAAGGTTGAATTCAAGTATAATAGAGAAATAGGGTCCAAGGTGCTTATTTCTAGTGGGAGCTATAAGTGCAACAATGTCATCTTGGATTAGTCTCCAAGTGGGAGATTGTGTTGGTGTGGAGCCTGATCAGTCTCCAAGTGGGAGATTGTTGGTATGTGGAAATTGATCATGCTATACTGTACACTCTTCATGTATCCTTGTTGGGGTTTGGGGCCGAGTCGGGCCTCGAGTGGGGGTTTAGGGGTAGCAACCCCCAAGAATTTCTTTTTTCCCCTATTTTTCATGTCATCACTAAAAAGGAAAAATCACTGAATTTTTTTTTTACTTTGTAGAACCCTAATCTGGAAGCTTCTAAGCTTGTTATAAGGGATTGGGATGGGAGTTATAGTATGATGAAAAAGGTGATTATTCACGAGATTGTAATAAGTTTTGCACTAGATAATAAAATCATTAGATGAAGTTACACGGTTTTGTGGATGTAGCATGGATTGGGTGAACCACGTTAAATTCTCTATGCTAATTTTTCTATGTGTTTTATTCCTCTATTTTATTGATCAAATCTACATTTAATTGTTAGATATCTGCCTTCTAACCCTAACACTTGGATGCTACCAATTTTATCATCATTAGTTTAAGAGTTGTTGCAATATTTAGGTTGCTTGAATTCTCTAGGATATGTTTTTCTTAATGCATACAAAAAATTCATTGCCAATAATTCACTGAAGGAAAATTCACCGCCAACAATTTACCACCACGAAAAATTCACTAACGGAAAATTCACTGCCAGCAATTCACCGCATCGAAAAATTAACTGCATTAATATTTTTGATAAAATCAAACTTTATGAAATATATATTAAAAAATATTAATGCGGTTAATTTTCCCCGCGGTGAATTGTTGGCTGTGACTTTTACTTGGAGGTGAATTTTTCGTGGTGATGAATTTTCTATCAGTGAATTGCTGACAGTGAATTTTCCTAGAGCCTTTTGAAGATTCAAGAAGTGAAAGAACCAACAAAATTCCTAATAATAAGGATATATAGGAAGGGAAGATAGATATTAGTTTCAACCTCTTTGGTGAATTTGATGCAGTTGATGATATTACGTAATGGTTCACCATGATAAAAGATAACAAAGTCACATGATAACGCCATCAAATTTTTTATAAACCACGCCCCAAGTGTGAAAAAAATAGATTTTAGGTATAATTCCACCAATTAAAATAACTTATCATTAGTTTTAAATATCACACTAATTCAATAGTCATTATCAAATTATTTGGTAAACAAGGACACAACATCAAAGCTAAGATATTACTAGATCATCATTTAACTTCTTGTCCTTAATTTAGAATCATTATATTTTTCATATTTATAATAATCTTTACAAGTTCTGGTCTATAATATTTATTATTACTATTTTTATATATTGTCATCTATAATACTCATTTTATAATTTTGAAATATAATTACAACAAATATGTTTATTTTTAATCATCATTGCATTCATAATATTATAATAATCATAATATTTATTTGAATATAATATTATTTTAGTTTAATGAAGATTATAATAAATTAGATTATACTATACCATAAGCTAAACATTTATTATTTATTTGTAATGTTACTTTTAATGTTTCAATATTTAGATTTTATCATGAATAATATTTTATAATATATTTACAACAGTTATATTTATTTATTTTTATAACTCTTCCTTCTTTTTAATTTCATATAATATTTAAAAAAATCTTAATTTTGTATTTTTATAACTCTTATTTTTTATTTTTTATTTCATATATACTTGGATTCATCATTAGTATTATTATAATTATAATAATTATGATATTGATTATAACAAAATAAGTATTATTGAATGATTTAGTGGGTGAAAAGTGGCTCGGTTCTGCAACTATGGTGGAATTTCAGCTCTTATTGTAATCAAATCTTGTATCAGAGTGTTTAGGGTAAAAATAATAGAACACACCCTCTTGAATTTTAAGTGGTTTGGACAGATTGTGGCGGAAGACATTATAATTGACTAGGAAAATGGAGAAGGATTAGCACTCTGCAACTAGGGTTTTGTGTTGCATGTTGTTCTCGGTTGTAGGACTCCATTCGTGCCAGGTGGGAGAGGCCAAGCCCTCCCCCACATAGGTTCACTTTTCTTTTTTTTCAATTACTTGCATTAATTCTCCTCTCTTTGTCGTGTGCTCTAGTTTTGTTAGTCGCCTTACCATCAAAGTGTTGGCTCTAAGGTCGACCTCTACCTCTTGTTAACATTCATGGAGGGGGGTACTGAGCCCCCTAGTTCTATGGCTTGTGATGATGGTATTGAGAATCCCGCAATGTCGTTTCAAGAGGCGGTCACTAGCGATTGTGTTGTTGTCCCTTCTTCTACAACATTCATTCTCAAAGATGGCCAAGGTGAGGTGGGTAACAATGGCGGCCCAAGTGAAGAAGGTAAGCCCCCAGACAGTTCTTGTTATGTTAAACTCACTCCTAATCCTGAAATGAAAGGTGTTATTAAAGGGGGAAAAAATAAGCTTAAGGGTGTTGCAATCTTCATTGCTATTGTTGATATGAACAAAATTCCTCCTAGAAAATTCTTAGCTACCTGGCTTTCAAATTTCTGGGCTTTGAAATTTGGTATCCACATTAGTTATTGTAGAATGCTCTAATGTGGGTTGTTTGTTATTTTCTTGAAAGACCACACTATATAAGAAAAGGTGGTTCGAAAGTCATTTTGGAACCTGGGAGGTTGTCTTTTTAGAGCCCTAACCTAGTCGCCTATGGCCATTACTAAAGAGGTTCTTGCTCTGTCATGCCCAAGGTGGGTTGTTATTAAAAACATCCCTCCAGAGTACTAGAAACTAGTTCCGGCCCTCATTTCTCCCTTTGGCAAAGTGGTTAGGGTTGATGATACAAAAGCCTCTCTGCCCCCATCTGGACGCTAGAGCCCTAGTTTCTCTCAACCCCAAAATGATTATTCTACCAGGTATTACCATTGAGGATGATGATAAAGACATTAAATATCCTATTGAGGTCATTGATATCATTAATGCATGTTATCTTTGTCATAATGAGGGGCACATTTTCAAGAATTTCCCTTTCATAAAAAATTCAACTGTTAAGACCAAAATTAAAACCAAATATTTTGAAGGTAAACAAAACAATGATAATTTTAATCCTAACAGGTAGCCAGGGCTTAACCTTGAGTCGAATCCCATGTGCAACAAGACTGTCTCAGAGGATGACAACTTGGGAAACTCGCATTGTCATTCCCCAGAAACAAACCCTGTCAATAGTCCCTCAACTCTAATGGATGAGGGTAACATCACCCCTCGTACTGGCAGTAACGATGAGGGAAGGATCTCCGCTAATGCTTCCTCAGGGGAGAAGGAAGAACCTATACCTAACTCTCCCCCCCAAAATTAGTCCTAAACAGATGGAAAAATTAAATTCTTGACAACTTGCTACATGGGATATCAGGAAAAGGATTGAGGAGAACCACTTGAAAGGTAACTGCCCCCATAATGAGGTAACCATAATGCAACTAAAAAAGGGAAATGGGAAACTCTCCCTGGTTAAGGAACCAGGTCATGATGCATGTGTGCAAGAACCTGGCTTGTTCAGGGCCCTGGATGTTGGGGAAGTCTCCAATTGTCCTTCCTATGAATCTGCGGATACAGACTTGTGTTCACCCCAGCCTACTGGTGTTATTAGCACTGGGCTAGAGGTCAATCATAATGACTCCCATCCAAGCCTCAACCAAGATAGCTTGGGCAACACCAGGTGTTATCCTAATGCCTCTACCTAAGAGAGTGAGCCTAGTATTAGCCCCTGGTCATGATAGTGAGAGTGCTAGCCTAGAACATGTTGAAAATATCACCAATGCAGAACCCAACCCTAGGTGAACTTTTCTTAGATCCTGTAGAAGAGATTGAGGTGACTTCCAATTAGAATATCACAAAGGGGCAGAGGGAAAAGCCCCTCAAGCCTAGGAATGGGCGTAGAAGGCCCAGGAAGTATGGCCTCCCTTGTCTGCAGGAAAAGAACCCAATCTGAGTAAAACCAAAAGGAAAAAGACCAGCTTCATTGTACAATCCCTGATGGCTAAAAGACCCAAAGGGGAGGAAAAAGTCCCTAAATGATTTGAGTAGTTCAAAAATAGCCAAGAGGATACCTCTATGATTGTTGAAAATGAATCTTAGCCTTATTTCTTGGAATGTCATGGGATTAGAATCCCTTAACAAAAAGTACATTATAGGGAGGTTCCTGAACCTGGAAGCCAAGAAGGATTTTGTTCTCCTCCAAGAAACCAAAGCAACTAGTTTTTTTCTTGATGTGAATATGAAGTTCATATGGAAGGATTCATCCTACCTCACCACCAATCATGAAAAGGGGTGAGGGGGTGCAACCATTCTGCTCACCAATAAATGGAAACAATTTGTAAGCAATCAAGGAATTTCACCCTGCAATAGGGCAATGTGGCTAACCATCATAAGGATGTGGATTGTTTTGGGGTATGTTAAATCTATGCTCCAAATTATTAGAGGGAAAGATTCATGTTGTGGCAATGGTTGGAAACCCTACCAGAGGTACCATGGGTGATTGGTGGTGATTTCAATATGGTAGAGCAAATGAAGGATAAGTTCGGTGGAATTGACATGTCCTGGAAAGGGGCAGAGAAACATTTCTGGTTGAGATCCAAAAATAAGCTAAGGCTCCTTGAACCTTTGGAAAGAAGAAAAAAATATTTCTAGGGTGAATGGTACACTTGGTGCAATTCCCAAAAAGGAGATAGAAGGATCTATTTTCGGCTAGATAGGTTCTATGCTAACAAGGACACCTTCAGGTTTCTCCCAGATGATTATGGGCAGCAAGTTTGTGTATACCCATACACCTTGTCAAATTACCACCCCATCAAGACTAGGGTGGTATCATTCCATGATAGGCCAAATGAGCACCCAAAGCAATCAAAGTTCATTTCAAATGCTAGCTTACTATAGGACAGTGACTTTAGAGATGGAATTTCCTCCATTAGAGAAATCAACAAATGGATTCTTAAAGACTTGAGTGTCGTTGAAATATGAAACAACAATGTTGAATCCTGGGCAAAGCTTCTCCAAACAAATTTGTAAGAAGTGGGAATTGGATGCTAGGAAAGAAGAAAATCAACTTCAAGAAAACCTAGTTAATGTTGAAACACTGTGTCAGTTCGATCCTAGCAACATTAGCTATAATGAAGAGCTTGTTGTGGCCAAGGACAAGCTCAGGAAATTGCAAGCCCATAAAACTAGAGGCCTCAAGATAAGAGTTAAGCTTAACTAGTTGAGTTGTGGCAACAAAGGTTCAAGGTTCTTCTTTAACTACTTAAAGGAGAGAAGCTACAGAGAGCAAGTGGGAAAAATATGGGAAGATGGAACCCTCTTCTCCTCTCAAGAAGATATCTTAAAACAATTCCATGATTGCTACAAGAAACTCTTCATCTCTGAAGATAATGGGGAAAATAGCAAGGAGGCCAGAAGTCACATTAAAAGGATCATTCCTAAGAAAATCACCAGGGAGGATTCCTCCAGACTTGTTGCTATAATAACTAGGGAGGAAATTTCAAGAGCCATCCACTCCATGAGAAATGATAAATCCCCTAGTTACGATGGGCTTTCAGTTGAGTTCTACAAGACCTTTATTGAGTGGATAAGTGAGGATCTTCTCCAAGTTTATTAGGAGGCTCTTGAGCAAGGATCCCTAGGAAAGAGCATCAATAAAGGTGTCATTAAATTGCTCCTCAAAGGGGGAGACAAAACTCTAATAAATAATTAGAGGCCTACTACTTTATTGAATGTCTCCTACAAAGTTTTGGGAAAATTTATGGCTTTAAGGCTTGTGGAAATCCTCCCAAAGTTCATAAACAACACTCAAACTAGTTTTATTAAAGGTCGTTATATCCTAGAAATTTTGATCACAAGTTGGGAGGCTATGGAGTGGTAAAAAAAATCTAGGCAAAACTTAGCTATGCTCTTATTTGATTTTGAAAAAGCCTATAACCAACTGGAAGCATTTTGATTCCCCCTAGAGTTCTGCAACATGGTTGATACCTTATTGAAAGATGCTACTGTCTAGGTGGATGTTAATGGTGGTCTCTCAGAGGAAATCCCCTTGGGGAGATCCATCAGGAAAGGATGACCATTAGCCCCAACCCTCTTTGTCATCACCTTAGATTCCTTGCACTACCTTATAAGGGACCAAACTCTTGAACACCTAAAGTTAAAGGAATCACTTTTCTAGATCAAAGTGAGTTACTCAATATTCAGTTCGTTGATGACACTGCCATTTTCTTGGATCTTGATGAAAGTAATCTTTGAACCCTGATGGAGAAACTGGACATGTATTGTAGAGCTTGTGGTGCCAAAATTTCAATTGCTAAATCTAGTTTCCTGGGATGGGATGAATCCCCTCCGAGTTGGTTGGAAAATTATGATTTCCAATGGGGACATCCAAATAAATAGGTAAGGTACCTGGGAATACCTTTTGCTGTCAATCCCAATCTAAAGGATATGTGGCTCTAGATAAGTGGAAAATTTGAAAAGAAGTTGAGTAACTATAATAGGCAATATCTCTCTCTTGCTCGAAGGATCTAAGTTTGCCAGAAATTCTTGTCCTCCTATATAGCATTTACTTGTCCTCTGTATGGTTTTTCAATGGGTATTAGGTCAATGTTGTTCAAAAGAGAATTAGGGGTTTCTTGTGGTCACATGGCAAAGGCAAGAGAAAAAATCACTCTGTCAAATGGGAGTGGTGCTACATTGATAAGTTACAGGGTGGTATTGGGCTCAAGGACCTTAGAACACTAGGCATTGCCCTGGATACCAAATGGATTACAAAAGCAGTCAATGGTGATGAACCATGGAAATTGTTGATGAGGAACAATATAAGTATGGCCACACCCAAGCAAGCCAAATCTTGGAAGAAACTACCCCTTTGTGATATTCTCATGAGTAAGTACCCAATGTCCCCTACTGGCTCCATGGTGTTCAAAATCCTATGGAAAGCCTAGGAGCTGGTTAAGCATAAAGTTAAATTTAAAGATTGTGATAACAACATTAACTGTCAGTCCTATTCCTCTCTCTAGTGGAATTTGGAGCACAAGGGGAAGCCCCTCGCCTTGTTACAAGGGTGCTCTGCAAGAAATGGATTTTTTGTGGGGTCCAAACCTTCCAAAACATAGTGGATAAAGGTTTGATAAAATCTTGGGATAAGTTAGCTGTTGAGTTCAATTTAAATATCAATACTACTAGAACTTATAATATTGTTTCTGAAATTTGCAAAAATATTAATTTTCCTTGTGACTCTAATGTTACTAATGACATTATTTGGGAAGATGGCACTTTTTTGATGGACACTAAAGCCAATTTTTTTTACAAATTGCTAACCAACAACATTTTTGTTAAGGAACATTTGAATAAGTGCAAGAATGTGAACTTTACTGATAACAATTGGCAAAATATTTTCTCATCCAAGAATGTGAACCCAGTTTAGTGGGGTCACAGCTCCAATAAATCAGACAAGGAAAATCCCTCCGAAAGATTACCTTCGACGGAGGTAAATTTGATTAAAGTTTTAGAGTGTGGTGAAACCAAGAAGCGACATGAATAAGCAAAATTTCTGTAGGAGGAACACCATTGATATATGCAGAAACTGAAACATCAATCACCATGATCAAGCCCAGCTGTTACTGGTGTGACCTGCTCTTGCAGTGTAGAATTAAAGAAAAGAATAAAACTCCTAAAGTTGCGCAAATTTCCAAACGTGAAAGCTCGTACAATGTTCATGTCTGAAAAGGATCGCCCACCTGCAGAGTCGGTGGCGTGCTGAGAATAGTAAAGTCAGGTGATATATTCTCTTCTGTTCTACCCAAGTACGTCGAATTGCTGGAACCAATTTTGAAGAGTGAGGACCACAAAATCAGACTGGGTCATGTTTTAATAGTTTTAATAGTATTTATTGATTTAATGTCGTATAATAATAGTAGTTGTGATTTTAAAGTTGTTCTTATTATTATGAATATTTATAATTGAATGTTATGTATCTCATAAGTAAAAATCAAAGAATCATTTAATATCATATCGATGCATCAATAAAATAAAACATGATTTAAAACACAATTATTATAATTTAATGCATAACTATTGATTTGTCTTTTTTTGGAGTCTTTTTGGATACCTCAACATGAAGTATGTTGACGTGGCATGTTATTTGGTAATGTGGACTTGAAAATTTAGTTATAAGCAAGTGCCTAGCGTAGTAAGCTACTAGAAAAAAATAGGAATGATTTGAAATCACCATGTATGATTTTGAGAGGTGCAAAGTTATGGTGCTCAAGTACTATGTCCTCTCCCCTAAAATCAATTAATCCTATGTATTAATAGAACCTAAAGCTAATCACATGAACCAATGCATAGTTGAGTCTTTCAATGTGAAAGGAAATGACTTAATAGTCATAAGTTTGGTAGAGGATTCTAAATTTAAAAATGAATTGGTAAGATTCTTTAGAATTCATTCCACTAAAAGTGAGCAAGATGGAAGGTGAAATATTATTAATGGAAGATTATTCATCTAAATTTAATTTGATTAGGTAGATGAACACTCTTTCTACCCTATTCTTTTGTCATCCATATGATTTTCCATTGGGTTGTTAAGAATGGTACCCTTAGGTTCTTTAATTTCTTAGTGTGTTTGAGGACTCTTCCTTATGTATGTTTTTTACTTAGTTGTTTTCCCTATATATTTTGTTGTTGTAGTGTGAAGTGGGGGTATTTTCTAAAAACAGCCTTTGAATTCCTTTTCCTTATTATGCAAGAGATAGTTCAATACAGACAAGGAACTTCTACACTAAAGAACCACTAGATTGAACTACCTACGTAAAACCCTAAGTAATAACACCTAAAATTACTTCCCTAATAACAATACCAAAAAGTGAGGAGACACCTTTGAATTTTATCACTTTAATGAATATATATTTTATGTCAAATTGGGAGAAAGTTGAAATGTGATGACTTGGGGTGATGATCCTATTGGTGAGTATCAAGAGAAAGATTAAGATGATGTCAAGTTATCACCATGAGAAAGAGGGAGTGAAAGTGACTTGAGAAGAGAAGAATGGGTGAATGAAACTAGTTGGTGAAGAATACAACACTTGAGACATGCAAAAAGGAGATGAGATATGATGAATAATGCCATTAGATTTAAAATAAGACACCCAAGATATTCTTTGCACATAGAAATTCCAATATTACCTAGAGATTAGAGCTCCAAATTTCTACTTTTATCTAATCACACATATGAGTTTCAGACTCTACTCTTGCTTGAGAGGAAATATATAAAATGATCAATATGTTAGGATGTAGAGATGAGGCGATCTCAAGATATAGATGGAAAAGCTATGTAAAAAATGACTAATAGTAACCCCAACTTGTTGCTTTGATGATCAATCTTAGAAGAGGGAAATTATATCATTGAAAAATATGTTTAGGATAGGCACCATAGAGGTGGTGAATAATCTACATGTAATTTTTTTTTTCAATATTTATTTTTTTAAGTTAAATTAGATAAATTAAAAAAGAAATAGAGCTATTTTGTAAATCTATTTAAGAGTTGATTTATTTTTATCTTAGAGTAATTTTATTTATTACATATTTAAATACTTTAATGTCTTTACTTTATTTTATTGTAGAGCTATTTATTTTATTTTAGATTTATTTTATAAGTTTTATATCTTTATATTTAACAATAAATGTTAGTTCTACATAATTGTTTGTGAACATGATCATGCCATTACATGCTACTCCTTGATGTCATTGTAGGTTACACCCCTTGTGATAAATATTTGTTATAGTTAGTATTATAGATAATAATAATTTATAATGATTATTAATTATTATAGACCTAAAAATATTTTTAAAATATTATAAATATAATATAATTATTATGAATATTAAGAGTATAATGATTATAAATATTTTCATAAAGTTACTATTAATTTTAAATATTAAATCTCAAAATATAAGTGATGCTATATAAAATAATAAAAAATAATAATGGATAAGATATTAGATTTTTATGATAGTATTTTTAAATATTATTACATTATAATTATTAAGATTATAACAATAATTATAAATCATATTGATATAGAATGACATCAAGAAAATTTAAATGATATAAAAATAATGTCAACTAATGTTATTTTAACAAGGATTAATTATACTAATTATCATGACTGCTCTAAATTATAGAAAAGCTTTATATTGAAAATATATCAAAATAAAGAAAAGTTTATACAATAAGTATAGAGTAGAATTATCATAAATGTACAATTATAAGAAAGAGAAAGATTAATTAATAAGGAGTTATTAAGTAACTAAAAGATTAATGGAAAATTAGATAAGAGCTAAAAAGATAAAAATAAAAAATATAGTAACGAGGAAAATAATTGATGAAGATAAAATGAGGAATGGTCATTTTAGATGAAATAAATAGAGATATATAGATGAATCAAGTTAATAGGAGAAGAACATGAGATAACAATATCAATAAAAATGGAGTAGGATATAGGAGAAAGTGGTTCAAAAGTAAGGGCTAGGGAAAAAGAGAGAAAGGGGAGTAGAAGCAAGAAAATGAAAAGTAGTAAGAAGGAATATTTAAGTTTGTAGAGATAAGTGAGAAGGAAGGAACAAAGATGAGGAAATAGAGGGGGTTAGTTTAGAAAATAATTGAGATTGGAAGGGTAGTTTCTAATATGAATAGCTTCTTTCATTTTTCCTTTGAAAAAATGTCTTTTCTAATTAAGACTTGTGTAGGCTCTAAAAGAATGTGCTCTTTGACATTTGAGAAGTGTTCAACAAAGAAAAATGTTATGATAATTCTATGTCTTGTGTTAGTACTATGCTTCGTAATGATTATTCTAATGGAATAAGTTATCTTGTCAATGCATGGACTCTTAAGAGAACAATTCATATTATAGACCCTAGAGTTGAGAAAAATGTCATCTTGGGCCTTGGATTGATGGGGGGATTTTTATAATAGTGTATAGAAGTGAATTTTCACCCACCTTACAAGTTCCCCTTTTACACCCTCCACCTTAGAAAAATCAAATCCGATGAAGTAATTCCATGTCCTCATTCTACACCCCATCCACTTGGCACTTGTTTTTAGTGTTGGTGTGCAGATTTCTCTAGGGAATGCGCTTGCAACATGCGAACGTCTATGTGGTGCGTTGTCATCTTCACATGATTACTAACTCTGGAATCTGCAGAGGTGTTATGTTCTCAATTGGCGACGAAATGTAATGCCCCTACGCCTTCCTATTGACATTTGAACGGATCTTTCCCTCCCTTTTCATCTTCAAATGCCTATCTTTCTCATTTAATCTAGCTCCTTCATGTTTCTACATGCTTGCTTGATCTTGCTTCACAAATCTTGCTCCATACATTTTCTACTCATTGCACTATTGACATCACAACTCCAACATTACAACATCTTATGTATCTACCATAGAAGCTAATGCTTGGTGCCTAGTGAGGCTGCTCTCGATGTTATTGTGACTATGTTGACTCTACCATTGTTGTGGGATTGTTTAATTTTTTGTTGGATTTGTGTAGTTTTGTGTCTCTTGTAGTATTTGGTTCCTTTTCCATTGTAGCACTATTTTCTTTATCATATTTCTATCTATCTCTCTATTTGGTTGTCCGTGGAGGTGGACACACCAAAGAAGGCGTTTGATTGTGGAAAACCCCTATATAGACCCAACATTTTTCCTCTCTTATATGTGTGTATGTACGTGTTCGTGTGGAGCTTGTTGGCGAACTGGACTCCTCGTGAGTTAATCTTCATCGCCTTCATCCTTTTCATCTTCTACATCATCTTTCTAGTTATTTTGTTCATTCTATTAGTTATTTATCTTAGTTAGTTCCTAAAACCTCAACCGCTAAGCCTTGAGTAGGTTTTTTGTTCCTTTTACTATACTTTTGTACTTTCTAGCCGTACAAATGCCAGTGCCCCTGTGATCTATGCTAGTGCATTGCACTGTCATCCTTGGTCCACGCTATTGTCCTTTGGCAAAGATATCTTTGAGGTATAGTTCAAGTTCCAGAAACTTGCTTGTTTAGCGTCATCAAAATTCTTGGGTTAGTAGAGGGACAAAAGCATTTGAGAGTTCTCTTCATTCTCTATTCTTGGCCTAAAAAACTTGTGAAACCTAAGGCAGATTAGGGAAACCTTTCGCTCTTGGCTCTTCATGACCTAGAGCCTTGGTGTGGTTGGTCCCCATCCTCTATATTTTGGTGAACCTGATGTGAACCATTTTGGTTTTGTTTGGCAATGATGAAAGACCCTTTCCTTGTATCCTAGGAGTGTTGTGGGTGTAAGTGTTATGAGATTCCTAGCCTTGCAACCCAACCTATGACCCCTAGTGGCATAGCTGGAAGGTTCCATAAGCATCGTGAAATGAAACCTTAAGTAGGTCACTGTCTAGTTGTGAAACACTTGGGGGCTCTGCGAAAGTCTTGTTCAATGTACAAGGAAATGGCCTCCTTTTTACATCTACCCATCCCATATGTGCAACCTACAAATGGATCTTCTAACATAACTTTCACCTAGCAGAACTTGTCGATGAATTACAACAAAGAACCATCTCCCTTATACATCCTCACACGAATCAATGGAAACATTGTAACATGTGTCCTCGTTGACCCTATGTGTCGAGTGAATGCCATTATTCAGGAGATTATGTTGATTAAATTCTTACATAAAGATGGGTATGATGAATCTAGGAGCACTATTCATACACATGATGGGATTTTCATACCTCCCATCGACTACATCACCTTAACAATCATAGTTGGACCTAGATCTGTAAATGCACTTTTTGACATTATCCCAGGGTATGTGCAGGATCATGATGGGCCAAAAAGTGGCAATATTATGGGTATTTGTAGGGTATGTGGCTGATGACTTATTTTTTACCCAAAATTGATGAAACAAAAAGGGTTTTTAGAGGAGATTCTCAGCTTTCCACCAATATAAATTATGCTTTAACTTGAAATTAATAAATAATTATTATTTATTTTCTATTATAATTACGACTAAAGTCTTGATCGATAGGCTGGTTGAAAAACATCTATAACTTTCAAACAGTATCATATTTTTTGAATCTAAAACATGTGTCACATTCTATGCTTCACATACTATAGGATTAAAAAAAGAAAAATTGAATTTCATGAAGTTTTGACCAAGTTAAGGTGGTCAGGACATATGAGTTTTTTATATTTTTTAAAAGTTGAAATAAAAATTCATATGTTCTAGGTGGTTAGATAGACACCTACTTCTTATTTTTCCCTGAAATTTAAGTACTCTGCATTGAAATTTCAAATTTTCACCAAATAGATTTTATTTATTTTTAAATAAACCTAGTAGTTTAGAAACTACATTCAATTTTCTATATATTCTATTCTTATATATTTTTGAAATAATATAGATAACTTATTCAAATTTTTACGCCATGTTGCCTAACACTGATTTTTCTGATTTTTCGCCACTTAAGGGCTTGTTTTTTCTATGATGATCCTGCACATACCCCCTGGGGTCTAAGCTCTTTAGAGTGAAACTAGGTATCCCTTGGTTGGTCACTATGAGTTTATTCCCCTTAGTAGTTCATAAGTGTCTAAATTTTTCCCATCAGGATATGGTCCATGTAATCCATGACACTGGTTATAGACTGTCGAATGCGCATGGGGGCTACTCATTGGATCACTTTTGGCCTACGCCCTTTGGTCTGCTTCCTCCTAGGACATACCTCTTGTACTGAACCTATGCGCAGTATAAGAGTGGGGGCATAATGCCTAAGGTGAGATACCCTCCTTCTCCCTATGTCATTTTGCATAGGGCTTGCCTCAAGACAGAGCATGAAGCTACCTTAGCTCGAAAAAGGGAAGAAGAGAAGCATGCCCAAGGCCCTTCTTCTTCTTCCACTATCCTGCATGTCGCTTCCTATCACCAAGTGTTATGGAACCATCATCTTCTACTCCTAAGCATTTGTTGTAGGATCCAATGGTGCCCGCTTGGAAAAAGCCTAAGCGTCCAACGTGCCTCGACCTATTCGGTATGGTAAGGGGAATGGTTATCATGGGGATTCCTCTATGTATCATCCTCCATGACCTCCTACTAGTCCTACCTCTAAGGTAGTAAATGGGAAGAGGTAGAGGTAGTAAACGGGAAGAGGCCCACCATTGAGGCGTTAGAGCATACTCCCCCCATTGTTGTTGAATTATCCTCTCAACCTCTCACTCATGTTCTTGTCCAGGAGTCCCCCCTTCCACCATAAATGGCTGTGATGGATACTTTGATGGTCGAATAAGAGTCTTTAGTCCTATCTCAGCCTTTGGCATCTAGCTCACAGATTCATAGAAATTGTGTTGTGCATGAGTGCAAGCATAGGAGAAAGGCTTTGGCTGCTGAGCAGGCCACCTTGTAGATGATGGAAGAGTAGCTGAAAAATCCTGCTTTGGCACCTTCTACTGTGTCCTCCTCTCTAGTCCCCTTTGCTTCAGTTCCTTTAGCTTCAATCTCATTTTTGGTTCTCGTCATGAGTATAAATGATCCTCACCCAAAGAGGGTGTAGGTGTTTATCGCCCCTTTGATTCAGCCACCCCTTTTGATGTCCCTTTCAGACATCCCACCATTCTCAAAATTGACGTACATGTTGAATACCTCGGTGGTATTTGTCTCAATTTTCTCCTCCTCCTTCACACCTTCTACTTCGTCTGTGGGGATCTCACATCCTCTAATGAAGCAAAAGATGGAGGATGACCTTGCATGTAAAGGGATTTGGAAGAAGGGCTCAACTTCTTTAGAGGGTGGTTCTGCATTATCTTGTTCCATCCTAGTGATGGAGGAAGCCCTGGCATCCCCAGAGTTTTTCACTGCTCTTGAATAATTCGGCGAGCCTAGCAACTGATCTCAGGTGCTGCCTCTCTCACCCGTTGAGTTAACACACGACACTCCTATGAAGTGCATGTTTAATTCCATGGATGAGGTCTTGGCCCTATCAAAAATCTTCATGAAGTCGCTGACTTTCACTCCACAATAACTAAGAAAAGTAGACCTCAAGGGGCCTTCTTCCTTGGCTCTTGTTGTGGGAGTGTTGGAGGGTTCCCCCCTTGATATTTTTCCCTTGCAGGTTCGTCTGGCCTCCCCTTGTGATGCTCTAGATTGAGAGAATGATGACCTTTTGGTTGATGAGGACTAGGAGGGTGCCTCTTCTTTATCTATAGAGTAGATTATGTATGTGTTTGTGTTCCCCTGTGCTTGCGTTGTGTTCCCGGATGACCCTTGTCACCCTTGTAGGTGCTTGGATATAGGATTTTTTATGTGTCGTAAAACTTCCTCTATTTTTTACATCATTCTTCCTCTGTTGTGTATTGATTTTCAACAATTGGGGACAATGCAAAGTGTTGGGGGCATTTAGGCTTCCTTTCCATGTTGACTCAATTTTAATTTTAATTTTGTCTTCTCGTGCATGTCTTCATATGGTCTAATATAGTAGGGGGTTGATGGAAATTCATTTATATATATTATTATACTTATATATCTATATTTATGAGTAGCTCTGACCTCAAAATATTAGATCGACCTTCTGTCCCTTGTTTGTGATGTTATTGTCTCTTCTTGCATTTTTTCTCTCTTATCTTTCATGGTTGTTTCGTGATGTTGTGGTACTGATGTGTTGTCCCTTGCGTGGGTAAAAGCAAGAAGTTGGGTACACAAAAAGCTCAAAAAGTGGAAGTGTTTTTGTTGTTTTTTAGAATTTGTCACACTTGGACTGAAACTTTGAGGCACTTACATAATGAATCTTAAAAAATTTTAGTAATATGAAATTTTGAATTTTGAATCTAGTTTCCAAATATGTAAATTATTCAAATACCCATATTATAGAAATTAAATTTTGATAGTGATCTATAAAACCCACTTTTTAAAAGTCCCTATTTTTTTACCATACCAAGCACATGTACGGACACCACTTTTTGACCCAAATAAAAGTATTTTGATAATTCCTTTTGGGAAAAGAGAGCTAACAACATTAAGATTGATGTGGAATTTTTTTTGTAATTTTTTGTTTAATATTTTTTTATTGAATTTTTATTGGCCTTAATTGCTGTTTTTAAAAATCAACATGTACAGACATCATAATTGGACCTAGAAACTTAAAAAAAATTGAATATTTCTTTTTCATTTTGTAGAGAATTGTCTGAATTTTGATGCCATATAATTTTTCTTACAAGAAACTTAACAAAAAAAAAGTTATTAAAAAGCAAACAAACACTAATATTTCAAGTTTAAAGACTAGTTTTCTTAGAAATTAATTTAAAAATAACAAACATAATCCAATATTAATAAAAATTATACATTTGGAAAGTAGACATCATGTTTTCTAATGGGTTTTAATTTATAGATTAATTCAGAAAAGAAGTCCATTAGCCATATTGCCAAAGTTCGACATTCTTCTTCAATCTGCCTTAGTTTTTTAGTTGCAGGTCTAAGGCTAAGGGTCGAGTTGCCAAGCCTTTCCCGAGCCTAGAACCGAGGTAGCATGTGGGCTGGGAATTCAAAATTTTAAAAATGTGTACGTATTTTTAAAAAATACATATGCGTTACAAAATGCTTATGCATTCTTTATTTTCTTGATTATTAAAAATAAAATAAAAACTTTTTAGAAACACATACACGTTTTGAATTACAAAATGCGCATGCACATTTCTAAAAGGTATTTATTTTGTTAAAATAAATGACCTGTAAGTGTTATAAAATGTGTATGCGTTATATAATGCATACACGTTTTTTAGTGAATACACATTTTTTTAATAATGTGTACCGATTTTCTAAGAAATGTTTATTTGACTGAAACTTCCCCTCTTCATGTACCTAGATTCTTGCTTTTACCCTTATGTGTGAGAACATTACCATGGTTACATCTCGTTATGTTTTGTGGGCCACAACATCACTTTTTCATTCTTACTTTTCTCTCCTTAGGATGTCATGTGCCTTTGTGTTCGACACGCACCATCCTAAGGGGGGATATCATTTTGCTTCAATTTTTGGAAAATTTATTCAGTGGCCAACAAATCTTTTCTTAAAAATCCCTTCAAAATCATTTTAAAAAAAATTGCATTCCTCAACAAGGACCCCTAGTGGAATATTTTTCATTCATCATGGGTTTGTAAAGAAAGAATTTGAAAAAAATTCCTCCAAGGAGGGAGCAAATTTTCTTGTGGGAGAAGTCTTGATCTTCCCCTTGTGAGGGGGCTTTCTTCCTTTCAAATTCCTTGATGAAGTGAACATCTTTCAAAATGATTCCTTGATGTTGAATTATTTTGTGAAAATACTCTTGCACTTTGAAAATGTGCATCCCTTGAATAGACCCCTTTTCTTTTGAAGGGATCTTGAGGGACCCCTTTGAAAACTCTTCCTTCAAATTTTGACTATCTGCATGATTGTCTGCTTGCCTGCCTATGTGGATGCTTTGTGTTTTCTAACATGTTTTTTTTACAGACTAACATGTTGCTTTGTAGGTGCAGCTACTTTCCAATTCAACTATGTGGAGTCCGCTCACATTGGGCTTCCTTCAGGAGAGAGTACTTATAGGTACCTTCTTTGTAGGTCTGAGGACCAGTGAAGCTCTTGCATTCTACGGGATTTTTCAATCGTTGGTTTGTGGGCCTTCAGTGCATTTTGTTCGAACCTCCTTAGGAGAGAGTACCTGTGGAGTTATTTGCCTACCCTGTGCTCTTGAGTTCACCAAATTGTGGTCTACTTCCTTGATGGTTCAGGTATATGTTTCTAAACTCTTTTGATCTACTTTACCGAACACTCATTGACACTCATGTTCGCTAAATGGTAAACCCACAAAAGTGGTTTACAATTCTAGTGAGGAAGGAGAAGTTGCAAAAAATGCCCCCATGCAAAAAATTTTGGTTTTTGGGGGTTCGAACAAAAATTTGGTTCGAGTGAACCAAAAGGAGTTTCACTAGAACCCTGGCTCGAGCGAACCCATTAAATGCAAGGTCCCACAATTCTTGGGGAAAAGCCAAAATAAAAGCTTTGTGGAAAGGGGGTTCGGTCGAACCCCCCTTTTCCTCCCTTCTCCCCCTCTGGCACCAAAAAAGTCTAGATTTTTTCCCTTTGAAGCTTGATTTGAGGATGAAAATGGAGGAGACTTCATAAACCCAACTAGATGATGGTAGTCCTCAGAACAAGCTATCCAAGAAATATAATTTTAATATGTTTTGGTTTTGTTATTTATTTGTTCTTTTAGTTTTATTAAACATAGGTTTATTATCGAAAATCAAGCTCTTTGTTCTGCACATGTGGAAAAATAGTAGATTATCAATTTTTTTTTTGAAAAATACGAGTACGCTAGATATTGAAGTCCTTTATCCAACAAAAAAAAGAATTTTGATACATACAAAAAAAGTTACGTTGTATATGGTCCGCCTATGTTTTAATTGTAATTGGTTTGACCTCGAAACTTGATTAAGGAAAAAGTATTCAATAAAACACTATGAAACCAATTGGAAGCACTAGATATTGTAGTAACAAATCTAAATTTGAAAAAAATAGAATTTTATCCTTCATGGAAAAAAAGTTATGTTGAATATGGTGAGCTTCACTCCTTAAAAATGGTGTTTATTGAAAAAACTAGTTTTCAAAGGAGATGGAAAAAGAAGTGTAATATGATTCCAAAATTTTTGAAAAAAAATATAGTTAGAATCTAATAAAAAAATGTCACAAATCACTAGTTTGCATCATCTTCAAATTCCTCACGGTTTAGCTACTATAGGTGCCCGAAAGTGAAGATTGAGTTAGAGAAAATCAGTTTAGTGTCCACTTTGGCCAAAAATTGTAAACCAGTATTGTTGGATCACCCTAAAGTGGGGGAAAAATGTATAGGAGTGAATTTGCACCCCTCCTACAAATTCTCTGTTTACACTCTCCACCTTAGAAAAATCAAATCCGACCAAGTAATTCCACATCCTCATTCTGCACACCATCCACTTGGCACTTGTTTTTAGTGACTTGGTGTAATTTTTGTCAGGAACACACGTGTGGTGCATGGAAATCTATGTTGCGTACTTCCATCCTGACAAGATTCCTACCTCTGGAATCTATAGAGGTGTTATGTTCTGCATTGACGATGAAACATAATTCCCTTGCACCTTCCTGCCGACCTTTAAATGACTCTTTCCCTCCCTTTTCATCTTCAAATGGCTATCTTTCTCATTCAATCTAGCTCCTTCACATTTCTACATGCTTGCTTGATTTTCCTTCACAATTCTTGCTCCATACTTTTGCTACTCCTTGCACTATTAGCATCACAACTCCAATAATACATCTTTTGTATCTACCACAAAAGTTATAGCTTGGTGCCTAGTAAGGTTGCTCTAGATGTTGTTGTGGTTGTGTTGACTCTACCATTGTAGTGGGATTCCATTCCTCTCTCATCGGCCTTAAGTGCCTTTGGTTGAGGGTGGTAATTCTTTTTGTTTACTTTGTTGTTGGATTTGTGTAGCTTTGTGTCTTATAATATTTGGTTCCCTTTCCATTCTAGCACTATTTTCTTTATCGTATTTCTATCTCTCTCTCTATTCGGCTATCCGTGGAGGTGGAAACACCAAAGTGGGAGTTTGACCACTGCAAACCCCTATACGTCCCCAACATTTTTCCTCTCTTGGATGTGTGTAGGTACGCATTCATGTGGAGTTTTCTAGTGAACTAGATTCCTCATGAGTTAATCTTCATCACCTTCATCCTTGTCATCTTCTACATCATCTTTCTAGTTATTTTGTTCAATATATTAGTTATTATCTTGGCTAGTGCCTAAAACCTCAACCACTAAGCTATTAGTAGGTTTTTTGTGCCCTTTACTATACTTTTGCAATTTTTGGCCATTAAGATTCTAGAGCGCCTATGAGACGCTAGTGTGCCATGTTGTCGTCCTTGGTCTGTGTGATTGTCCTATAACAGAGAGTTGTTCAAGGTGCAGTTTGGGTTCCAAAAACCTGATCATTTAGCCTCATCAAAATTATTGGGTTAGTAGAGTGACAAAAGCACTTGAGAGTGCCCTTCATTCTCTATCCTTGACTTAAAACACTTTTCCAACTTGAGGTAGATTAGGGTATCCTTCCACTCTTGGCTCTCTATGACCTGGAGCCTTGGTGTGGTTGGTTCTGCTCCTCTACAAATAGTAATATATAGGGTTTGGAAGCACACTCGAGGCCTTTGTGAGGTATTTTGGAGATCAATCAAAGATTCCTTCCGCATATGCTAGGGTGGCAACTTGGATGCTACCAATTTTATCATCATTGGTTTAAGAGTTGTTGCAATATTTAGCTTTCGTAAATGCTCGTGATATGTTTTTTGTAGCAACCATTCAATTTTAAAACCCTTAACAAGTGGGAAATCTCTTGCTCAATGTGGTCCTTATCACATTTTTCAAAGGCTCTAGTGACCAGGGTATAATTTAAGAAACCAAATTTTTGGGTAGGATGTTGGTGATAGGTAGAAGTAGCTTAATTGGTGTGGGCACGTGAAGATTCAATAAGTGAGGGAACCACCCAAATTCCTAATAATAAGGATATATAAGAAGGGAAGATATATATTAGTTTCAATATCTTTGGTGAATTTGATGTAGTTGATGATATTACTTAACTGTGTGGAATTATTTTAATTATTCTAGGCCATTGGACCAACATATATATTATTATCAACATAATATTTTCATCATGTAGGTTTGAGGGGAAATGACTTATGAGAAAGTTCTTCAAAATTCTTCATGTAAAGGTTCACCATGATAGAAGATAACAAAGTCACATGATAACACCAATTTTTTTATAAACCACACCCCAAGTGTGAAAAAAGTAGATTTTAGGTACAACTCCACCAGTTAAAATAACTTATCATTACTAGATCATCATTTAACTTCTTGACCTTAATTTAGAATCATCATATTTTTAATATTTATAATAATCTTTAATACAAGTTTAGGTCTAAATATTTATAATTATTATTTTTACATGTTTTCAATTTTAGTTCATTAACTTCCAAAACTATAATTTAAGAGAATTCCCTAAGAGAAATCAACAATTATGTAAATAAAGAAAGTTTCAAAAACATTCAGTCATGTTAGAAGAGACAATAAAATGGTCGAATACAATGTGCAAGTAATCTAAGAATTTGATTAAAGATTTAGACTATGGTGAAACCAAGAAGCGACATAAATAGGAAAATTTTATGTAGGAGGAATGCCATTGATTTATGCAGTCAAGTTAATGAGAAACTCAAACATTAATCACCATAATCAAGCCTAGCTATAGTTGTTACTGGTGTGACCTAGGCTTCTACAGTAGAATTAAAGAAAAGAATAAAACTTGTAAAGTTGCACAAATTTCCAAATGTGAAAGCTGTAGGTTCAATCCAAAAGCTTGGAGTGCATCTGATAGAGGTCAAAGACCATGTACTCTGGCTCGTCCAATGTTCATATCTAAAAAGGATTGCCTAGCTGCAAAGTCGGTGGGGTGCTGAGAATAGTAAAGCAAGGGCCTAGTCAAGTAAGCTATTGTAAAAAAATGAGAATGATTTGAAATCACCATGTATGATTTTGAGAGGCGTGAAGCTAGGTTGCTCAATTACTAGGTCCTCTCCCCTAAAGTCAACTAGTTAGCCAACATAAATGTTAAAGATTCCCTCGAATAACTTTCCTAGAGGAGCAACAAAGCAACATGTCATGAACGTAGGTGCCATTTTCACCTCCCTATTGCAAGGACATGTCCATAATGTATTTGTTCGCCACTTGGCACAAAAGCACACTAAGAGTGCATGCTCTCTTATTGTTTTCTTTCTCTAGTAAAATTCATTTGAACAAGTTTTTTAAAGTTTTTATATCAAGCCTATAAATTTTAGCTATCTCATATGAGAGTACGAATTTTAGGCTGAGATCTCTTTGATTGAGAGCCATGGATTGAGGAGTAGCTAGTCAATACGAGACCATGAGATTCAAGCTAAGAGTGAAGGATTGAGGGATATCCATTTCATCAAAGTCACTTGGGGCACAATTCTAGCCTCATCCCTTATGATGGTGAGGTCTTGCATTCAACAAAAAGTGATCCCTAACGGGCTCATTCATAATCATTCAACTTCACTAGTAGACCAAGGGCACGTTGGAATTTGAGCAATTGTTAAATGACAACTTGGAAATGTGATCCACATGTAGGATGTCTTGAAGTAGGGAAGTATTACAAGTTAAAGATATAGCTTTATTGTAAGTTCTCTAATTCATTTTTTTTTTAATGCTAGTTACAATGAGAATCATAACTACAATGGCGATAAGGGGTAAAGTAAATGAGCATGTAAACAAGAATTATTAAGAGTTAAGAGACAAAAATAATAAAACAAATAAAATATATGATTCACATAGAAATTTTGAAAGACTATAAAATTATTGTATTACATGTGTGTGTATTAGATATTTAAGAATTGTGTAATAGTATTATATATTCACATAATAGATAAATACATATAAATGTATACTAATAATTTAATTTATAGTAAAATAATGTTAATATATAAAAATAATATTAATATATTTGTGTATTTATTAGAAAAGTGTATAGATATGCTATAGGTAAATTTATTTAAAAAATAAACTAAAAATAAAATAAAATATTTATTTAAGAAAATAACTTCAGACATTTTTAATATAGATGTATTTAAGATATCTATATTATTTTTAAATCTCACTTGACCATTATATAAGCATTTTTATTAAGAATATGTTTATTGATATAAGGATAACATTGTTGAGAATGTGAAGCCCAACAGTCACATGACCTTTCACCTTCTTCTGTCTCTTCATTTGATGGATGTCTCTTCATATTTGAAAAACAAAACAATTGTATAAATATATATAAGTGCAGATCATGTATGTAAGTGATTACAGATAATAGAAGATGTTCCATGGTGAACCACGTAATCACTATGTTATGTCCTTATTTTCTATCTATCTTCTTTTTCATTTTGATATTTCATTATGTTTTATTTGCTCATTTAATACTCAACAATTGGTATCAAAGCTTGGTTAGAACCAAGGAGGAGTTGTGAAGAAATTTGAGCAGATATAGAAGAGATCCCCAACTTGGATGATTGGGTTGAGGAGTTTGTTGGTATGTTGGAACCTAGCAGTGACATGGAGTAGAGGCAAGAAATAAAAAGTGTTGTGGCTTTGTCTGGAGAAGAGGAAGAGGTAGAAGAAATATTTTTTTTTTTTGATAATGAAGTTTCTCTTTTCAAGTTGCAGTAGGAGGTCATAGATTCAAACAGGTGTTCAAGGAATAGTTATAGCACTTTGTTTGTAGGGAAAAAGGTTAGATTTGATTTTCCAAAGGAAATGGATGATGCTCCTATCTATTTGGTTATTGAAGTTCTTATGAGTGATTTTGATATGATTCCCAAAGCACTGCCCAAGTGAGGTATGTGTGGGAAAGGTCCCCCAAAATTTGGTAGGCAAGGATTTTGACATGCTAGAAGACTTTGGAAAGGAAGCCATCAAAACCAATGAATTCATTGAGCCTCCTCCAAAGGAGGAACCGGTAGTCGAGACCAAAGATGTTCCCATTGAGGAGCCCATGGAAGAAGTGAAGATAATGACCACCAAAACAATCATTGGAAAGGAGATCGGAGAAGTAAAGCCATCTGAGACAAGTGATGACATTAAGACGGTTGAGGTAGGGGAGGAAGTTAAGCTAGGTGCCACCTGTTATTTCATTCTTGTTCAAGAGATAAGTTATTGTAAGAAATGGCATCAAGAGAAAATATGTTACAAGAAATGACAGGAAGATCCCAACATCCTAAGAAATGTTTGGCCATGTTTTGAATCCAAGGGAGGAGGTTGGCCGTTCTTTCTATGGTGGATGCAAATGATACCCATTCTACCAAACTAGTGACCTCCATTCTTAGGCAGAAGCATCTGAGATATTTTTTTGTGGTTCGATGTGCTGTGAAAAGATAGGATACAAAGATTGAAGATGGTAAAAGAGATTAGAAGATATCCTCATTCCATCAAGCAAAAGAGAAGAACAAAAATCTTCAATCTCAAAGAGACCATGATAGCCACCCTCTTAAACAGTGAGAACGAGAAGATGGGGATGGAAGGAAAGATAAGTGCCACAGAGTGGCAATGGCGGAGGATGGATTTTCTTCTATGAGAAGTTTAATTTTAGAAGAGGAGGATTTGTGTTTTTAATCACTTTCTTCTTTTACAGAGAAAGTGATGGCAAACAGGTCAGACCACTCTGGCTCCTACGTGATTATTAGTTTGAGTCTCGGGGGTGGTGTGGAAAGCAAGGGGGTATCTTCGTTACTTGATTCAACCCCTCTGATAGGTAGTGCTTCAAGTATCCTGTATAATGAAGGATTGTTGGGCGATACGACTAGCGGCCACAATAACAATGCAGAGAATGGGTTTACAACTACTTAGGTTAAGTCTATTTTTGTTGATGGCTTGCTAGCCACTTGGAATGAGGAACATGTTAAGGAGAAATTTAGAAAGCATGTTGATATCTATGCTAGTGAACAAGATGCCATCATAGGAAGTCTGAAATGGAATGGAATTATTCAAAAGTTGATGAATTTGGTGTTGCTACCACTCAAGCTTTTGCGTAAGATAATTTTTTGAAGAATCTAGAGATCATGGAGGATGAATTTGATGATGGGAATGGTTAAATTGATGTGGCGGAATATCCAAACGAAATAGGTGTGCATGATGGTTAAATTCATGCATCTGTTGAGACCACTGGAAATAATATTCAGGAATTTAGAGAAGAGAATGGTTCACCCCAAGTCAATAATAGTATTTCAGGTATTGGAGTAGTTTATGTGGAGTATTTTGCTAGGAATGGTGATGGCCTCAAAACTGAAGAGGAGTTTTTGTCTGCCATCAAAATGGTGTTTGCTAATAGTGATGGAAACACACATTTTGAGGTTGATATGGGAAGTTGGGGTGTAGAATTTCAAGTTTCAAGAAAGGTCGATGCTGAGGACAAGTTCTCAGGTTTTCAGCTTTCAAGTAACAAGATAGAGGGTAATGTGGTCCCAGAATTGGGGATTGTGAACAGTAGTGGAAACTGTCGAACCCCAATCCTAATACCTGCAAAACAACATGAACAAACACATTAGAAGATGGAATGCAAGCAAGAACAAGGATTCCCCATGAAATCCATTAGCATAGTTTAAAATAGGAAATGAAACAAGAATGAAATGAAAGAGCAATAAAGCAAGCTAAATCCTATTGAAGACAATGCAAACTCTTGATCCCAAGGGGGAATTGGTGCCAATTTGATGTGAAAATTGGCCCTTTTCCAACTCCTATGATGCAAGCTTGATGAATTTTGATGAATGATCCACTTTGATGAAGAATGGTGAGTGCTTCAAGACCAAAACCTGCATAACTTAGCTAAGATTCAATGATAATGGATGAAATTTGCTAATGATTTGAGCATAGTAAGTTTACTTAAATTGTGGATGATAGAATGAGGAGTTTAACCTCTTATTTATAGATGAGATTGATGGATGAATATCCAAAATAGAGCAATGTGGGACTAACATTCAACCAATGGAAAGATGCCACTTGTCAACCTATGAGTGGATGGAGGATGTGCAAGTTTTGAGGATTGTGCTAATAAATGCATATTTTTGAATTTTGAATTTGTTGAAATGACATGCAAGAGGGAAGGAAAAATGCATTGAATGTCACTTCACTCAAGGAAAAGGAGATGTACGAGAGAGTAAATGCCTTGTTGGATGTACATGTCAACTTAGATTTTAAATTCAAACTTAAGAATATTCCTTAAAAGATGCCTTGTTGAGGAAAATAGAGATTTAATAAATCAATTAAATCTATTTTTATGTGCAAGTGGTAAAAGCTAGAGGATGGGACATAAGAGGAGACTAAATTAATCAAAGTTAATTAATTTAATGAAGGGGGTTAAATGATGTGACCTATTTGACTTAAATTTGTGGATTTACTTAAATAAAATATGAGAAGAATGTGATAAGGGATTAATTAAATAAATATTTTGATTTATTTAATTAAAAGAGATGATTGTTAGATTAAACTAAATAAGGTTTTAATTTATTTAATTTAATAGTTAGACTTTAGAGATTTAATCAAATAAAATTAATTATTTAATTAAATAGGATAATTAGATAAAAATGATTAATTTAATTATCAAGAAGAGGTGACTTAATTAGATAACTGATTTATTTAATTAAGAGAGGAGTATTGATGAATTAAATCAAATAAGGGTATTTGATTAAATGGTTAGATCGAAGGATGATTTAGGATGAAATGATGTTAGTGTTCAGGATCAGGTGCACAATGTCAATCGGTACATTTTACGTGTCTACATTTTGCCCCTCTTTGAAGCAATGCACTTGTTGCGTTGGTTCAAAGAGTTCAAATGATCTCAATCAAAGCCAAAAAAAAAAAATTTAAAAATCTTGCCCCACTGCTGCCCGACGAGAGAAAACATGCCAATATATTGCCCCCTTGAGAAATTGGACAAAAATTTCAATTTTTTGGGTGATCTCGCAAAAAAAAAGGACATGGTGCTTGACAGGTCCAAAAAGGCTCCAAGAGGCCAGAAACTTGTCTAAACGTAATAAAACGATGTAAAACAGGCCTCAACTAGACAAAAAAAGGCTCAAGGGTCCACAACCCTAGCAGGATAGCCAATCAGGGTGAAAAACCCTAATTTTTAGGCTTAAAAAGGCTCTAAGGGGTCACTTTCAATTCATTTTCACACAGCCATCTAGCCACTTTGAGATTTGAGATCTCACCTCCTGACGATATGGCGCAATGAAAGCTCCTGATGCACATTTCTGACTTAGTCCGGATGTACCAGCGGCCACCTAGCATTGGGGCACTGGTAAGTGATCTTACTTGAGCTTTATTTTTCATTTTTAGCATTCATTTATTGCTTTCAAAGTTAGTCATTTTGCAGCAGCATTATATAGTGCCGCTCAAAAATCAAACTGTGTCGCTAGGTGTTAAAGTGTGCCATGGCGGTGGAGTTTGGAGTTTGAAAATAAATTTCATACTTCGATGTTGAGGTCATGGCTTGCGAGGTCATTTCCAAAGTGCGATGCAGCGGTGCCTTATCGACGGGAATCTTTGCAAACTACGTCACTCGGAAGGAAAGTGCACTGCGATGGTGCGCTTTCGCAGTTTGTGCTCCAGTGTCGTAGTTTGATAAAAAATCAAACTGTGATGCTTTCATAGATAGTGACGCTAGGGTGACTTTTTGGACCCTCGGCAAAAAAAAATAAATTTTTTTTAACATGGTGACCCTTCCTGATGCAGGACGCGGCAAGGGAGCTCTATTCCCGAGAGCATAGGTCATGGGATCTCTTTGGTTACTTGCAAGACCTCAATGATAGAGATCATGATTTATTACGAGACATGGGGTTGTGGTACATCACCTACGCAATGCCTATGCACACCCACCTTGGGATGATGTCAACGCTTACCGAGAGATGGCACAGTGAGACCTCTCTTTCCACCTTCCCACCAGCGAGGCCACCGTCACCTTGGAGGACGTTTGGCACATCTTGAGATTGCTAATTCACGGTCGGTGCGTTATTTTTTATATAGATTCCATGTGGAATGCCTATCACATAGTCCTTGCCACAGAGGACATTATCATTTGTGACCTGGGTAGATCGAGATTGAGCGTCACAGGGCTTTGGCCTCTCCTTTCTGCTTGGTTGTTGTGGCCATTATTTTAGGTCTTGTTTCCCCATATCTACAAGGCTGGTACTTTAGTCTTGGTTGGGGACTCTGCTGGGAGCGCATGGTGATGTGTGACAAGCCTACTCATTTTGCTTGGGGGTCAGTTCTTCTTGCTTCACTGTACAAAGATCTTCACGAGTACATCTACCTAGGTGGTAGAGCACTCAGAGCAGGTGTCACACTACTCCATGTATGGGTGTGGGAGAACATCGCTATCTTTTGGCTGTAGGTTATTGCAGTACCGATGGGGCCTGATGATCCCCTCATATGGCACTATAGAGGCGGTGTGTCCTTTACACACATGGGTGAGCACAATATTCGCTACTGGAGGAGGGTCCTAGATGAGATGCAAGTGTTTATATAGCATCCATACCTTGGTCAGCCCAAATGGGCTGATGATGCAGATTAGATTTTTCTTTGCCTGTTAGGACCGCTTCATGCAGGGGTGAGAGCACACAATGATAGAGAGATATCTACCTATTAGGTCCTCTCTTGGATGTGTGTAGGTATGTGTTCATGTGGAGCTTGTTAGTGAACTAGACTCCTCACGAGTTAATCTTCACTGCCTTCATCCTTTTCATCTTCTACATCATCTTTCTAGTTGTTTTGTTGATTTTGTTAGTTATTTATCTTAGTTAGTTCCTGAAACCTCAACCACTAAGCCATTAGTAGGTTTTTTGTGCCTTTTACTATACTTTTGTACTTTCTAGCCATACAAATGCTAGCACCCCTATGAGACACTAGTGCACTGAACTGCCATCCCTAGTCCATGTTGTTGTCCTTTGGTAGAGAGATCTTCGAGGTACAATTCAAGTTCTAGAAACCTGCTTGTTTAGCCTCATCAAAATTCTTGAGTTAGTAGAGTGATAGAAGAAATTGAGAGTGCTCTTCATTCTCTATCCTTGGCCTAAAACACTTGTGCAACCTGAGGTAGATTAGGGAAACCTTTCGCTCTCGGCTCTTCGTGACCTAGAGCCTTGGTGTGGTTGGTCCCCCTCTACATTTTTGTGAACCTGACGTGAACCATTTTGGTTCCGTTTGGCAATGAAGAAAGACCCTTTCCTTCTATCCTAGGAGTGTTGTGGGTGTAAGTGTTGTGAGGTGCCTAGCCTTGCAACCCAACCTACGACCCCTAGTGACATAGCTGGAAGGTTCCATAAGCATCATGAAATCAAACCTTAAGTAGGTCATGAAATCAAACCTTAAGTAGGGCTCTGTGAAAGTCCTATTCAATGTACGAAGAAATGGCCTCCTCTTTACATCTACCCATCCCATATGTGCAACCTACAAATGGATCTTCTAACATAACTTTCACCTCGCAGGACTTGCTGATGAATTACAATAGAGAACCATCTCCCTTATACATCCTCACACGAATCAATGGAAACACTGTAACATGTGTCCTCGTTGACCCTACGTGTTGGGTGAATGTCATCACTGAGGAGATTATGCTGATTAAATTCTTACATAAAGATGGGTATGATGAATCTAGGAGCACTATTCGTACACATGATGGGATTTTTGTAGCTCCCATTGACTACATCACCTTATCAATCTTAGTTGGACCTAGATTTGTAAATGCACTTTTTCACATTATCCCGAGGCTTAAGCTCTTCAAAGTGAAACTAGGTATCCCTTGGTTGGTTGCTATGAATGTAGTCCCCTTAGTAGTTCATAAGTGTCTGAAGATTTCCCATGAGGGGACCGTCCATGTAGTCCACGATATTGGTTATAGACCGTCGATTGTGCATGGGGGCTAATCATTGGATCACTTTTGGCTTGCACCCATTGGTCTACTTCCTCCTAGGACAAACCTCTTGTACTGAACCTATGCAAGGTATAAGAGTGGGGGCATAATGCCTAAGGTGAGATACCCTCCTTCTCCCTATGCCATTTTGCATAGGGCTTGCCTCAAGTTGGAGCATGAAGCTGCCTTAGCTTGAAAAAGGGAAGAGAAGCTTGCCCAGGGCCCTGCTTCTTCTTCTTCCACTATCTTGCTTGTCACTTCCTCTCACCAAGTGTTATGGAACCATCATCTTCTACTCCTAATCATTTGTTGTAGGACCTGATGGTGCCTGCTTGGTGAAAGCCCAAGCATCCAGCGTTTGAACTTCTTGTCTTACCCATAGTACCTCGGCCTATTCGGTATGGTAAGGGGAACAATTTTCATGGGGGGTCTTGTATGTATCATCCTCCACAACCTCCTATTGCTCCTACCTCTAAGGTAGTAAATGGGAAGAGGCCTACTATTGAGGTGTTAGAGTAGACTCCCCCCATTATTGTTCAATTATCCTCTCAACCTCTCGCTCTTCTTCTCATCCAAGAGTCCCCCCTCCACCAGAAATGGTTGTGATAGATACTCCGATGGTCGAATAGGAGTCTTCAGTCCTATCTCAGAGTTTGGCCTCTAGTTCCTAGAGTCACAAAAATTGTGTTGTGCGTGAGTGCAAGCGTAGGAGAAAGGCTCTAGTTGCTGAGTAGGCCACCTTGCAAAGGATGGAAGAGGAGCTGATAGCTCCTGCTTTGGCACCTTCTACTATGTCCTCCTCTCCAGTCCCCTCTGCTTCAGTTCCTTTAGCTTTGGTCTCACTTCTGGCTCCTGTCGTGAGTATAAATGATTCTCACCCAAAGAGGGTGTAGGTGTTTATCACCACTTCAATTCAACCACCCCTTTTGATGTCCCTTTTGGACATCCTGCCATTCTCAAAACCTATGTACATGCCAAATACTTCAGTGGTGTCTATCTCAATTTTCTCCTCCTCCACGCATTCTACTTCATCTATGGGTATCTCGCATCCTTTGATGAAGCAAAAGATGGAGGATGACCTTGCTTGCAAAGTGAGTTGGAAGAAGGGCTCAACTTCTTTAGAGGTTGGTTCTACATTATATTGTGCCATCCTAGTGATGGAGGAAGCCCTGACATCCCCAAAGTTTTTCACTACTCCTGAATCATTCAGCGAGACTAGCAACTGATCTCAGGTGCCGCCTCCATCACCCGTTGAGTTAACACATGACACTCCTATGAAGTGCATGTTTAATTCTATGGATGAGGTCTTGGCCCTATCAACAATCTTCATGAGGTCGCTGACTTTCACTCCACAATAACTGAGCAAAGTAGACCTCAAGGGGCCTTCTTCCTTGGCTCTTGTTGTGGGAGTGTTGGAGGGTTCTCCCCTTGATATTCTGCCCTTGCATGCTCATCTGCCCTCCCCTTGTGATGCTCAAGATTGAGAGAACGATGACCTCTTGGTTGATGAGGACTAGGAGGGTGCCTCTTCTTTATCTATAGAGTAGATTATGTATGTGTTTGTGTTCCCCCGTGCTTGCGTTGTGTTCCTAGATGACTGTTGTCACCCTTGTAGGTGCTTGGATATAGGATTTTTTATGTGTCGTAAAAATTCCTCTACTTGTTACATCATTCTCCCTTTGTTGTGTATTGATTTTTGACAATTGGGGACAATGCAAAGTGTTAGGGAAATTTAGGCTTCCTTTCCATGTTGACTCAGTTTTTATTTTTATTTTGTCTTCTCGTGCATTTATTCATATGGTCTAATATAGTAGGGGGTTGATGGCAATTCATTTATATATATTATTATACTTATATATCTATATTTATGAGCAACTCTGACCCTGAAATATCAGATCGACCCTATGTCCCTTGTTTGTGATGTTATTGTCTCTTCTTGAATTTTTGCTCTCTTATATTTCATGCTTGTTTCGTGATGTTGTGATACTGATGTGTTGTCCCTTGCGTGGGTAAAAGCACGAAGTTGGGTACACAAAAAGCTAAAAAAGTGGAAGTGTTTTTGCTATTTTTTAAGAATTTGTCACACTTGGACTGAAAATTTGAGGCACTTACACAATGAATCTTAAAAAAATTCAGGAATATGAAATTTTGAATTTTGAATCTAGTTTCCAAATATGTAAATTATTCAAATACCCAGATTATAGAAATTAAATTTTGATAGGGATCTATAAAACCCACTTTTTAAAAGTCCCTTTTTTTTACCATACCAAGCACATGTACGAACAACACTTTTTGACCCAAATAAAATTATTTTACTAATTCCTTTTGGGAAAAGAGAGCTAACAACATGAAGATTGATGTGGAATTTTTTTGTAATTTTTTGTTGAATATTTTTTTTTTATTGAATTTTTATTGGCCTTAATTGTTGTTTTTAAAAATCGTGTACGGACATCATAATTAGACCTAAACTAAACGTTTTTTGAATCTTTTTTTTTCATGGTGTAAAGAATTGTTTGAATTTTTATGCCATATATTTATTTTTACAAGAAACTTAACCAAAAAAAGTTATTAAAAAGCAAAAAAACACTGATATTTCAAGTTTAAGGACTAGTTTTCTTAGAAATTAGTTAAAAAATAACAAAAATAATCCAATTTTAATAAGAATTATACATTTGGAAAGTATAAATCATGTTCTCTAATGGGTTTTAATTTTATAGATTGATTCAGAAAAAAAGTCCATCAGCCATATTGTCAAACTTGGACATTCTTCTTCAATCTGCCTTAGTTTTTTAGTTGCAGGTCCAAGGCTAAGGGTTGGGTTGCCAAGCCTTTCTCGAACCTAAAACTGAGGTAGCATGTGGGTTGGGAATTCAAAATTTTAAAAACACCTACGCATTTTTAAAAAATGCATGCACATTACAAAACGCTTATGCATTTTTTAGTTTCTTGATTATTAAAAAAAAAAGTTTTTAGAAACACATACGTGATTTGAGTTACATAACGCTTACGTGCATTTCTAAAAGGAATTTTTTAAAAATAAATGACTTGTACGTGTTATAAAATGTGTACGCGTTATATAACACGTACATATTTTTTAATGAATACACATTTTTTAGGCTCGAATACTCGAATGATAACGTATACACATTTTTTTAATAACGCGTACGCATTTTCTACGAGATTTTTTTTGGCCGAAACTTCCCCTCTTTGTGTACCCAACTTCTTTATCTTACCCATGTGTGTGACAACATTACCGTGATTACATCTTGTTATGTTCCATGGGCCACAAAATCACTTTTTCATTCTTACTTTTCTCTCATTAGGATGTCGCGTGCCTTTGTGTTCGACACGCACCATCCTAAGGGGGGAATATCATGTTGCTTCAATTTTTAGAAAATGTATTTGGTGGCCAACAAATCTTTTCTTAAAAATCCCTTCAAAATCATTTTTCAAAAAATTGCATTCCTCAACAAGGACGCCTAGTGGAATATTTTTCCTTCATCATGGGTTCGTAAAGAAAGAATTTGAAAAAAATTCCTCCAAAGAGGGAGAAAATTTTCTTGTGGGAAAAATCTTGACCTTCCCCTTGTGAGGGGGATTTCTTCCTTTCAAATTCCTTGATGAAGTGAACATCTTTCAAAAGGATTCCTTGATGTTGAATTGATTTGTGAAAATACTCTTGCACTTTCAACATGTGCATCCCTTGAGTAGACCCCTTTTCTTTTCAAGGGTTCTCAAGGAACCCCTTTGAAAGCTCTTCCTTCAATTTTTGACTATCTGCGTGACTGTCTACTTGTCTGCATGTGTGGATGCTTTGTGTTTTCTAACATGGTTTTTTTTATAGATTAACATGTTGCTTTGCAGGTGCACTTTTGAAGCTACTTTCCAATTCAACTCTGTGGAGTCCGCTCACATTGGACTTCCTTCAAGAGAGAGTACCCAAAGGCACCTTCTTTGCAAGTCTAAGGACCAGTGAAGTGCTTTCATTCTACAAGATTTGTCCATCATTGGTCTACGGGCCTTCAGTGCATTTTGTTCAAACTTCCTCAGGAGAGAGTACCTGTGGAGTTATTTTCCTACCTTGCGCTTTTGAGTTCAGCAAATTGTGGTCTACTTCCTCAACAGTTCATGTATATGTTTCTAAACTCTTTTGACCTACTTTACTGAACACTCATTGACACTCATGTTCATTAAAGGGTAAACCCACAAAGGTGGTTTACAATTCTAGTGAGGAAGGAGAAGTTGCAAAAAATGCCCCCATGCAAAAAAAATTGGTTTTTGGGGGTTTGAACGAACCAAAAGGAGGTTCACTAGAACCTTGGTTTGAGCAAACCCATTAAATGCAAAGTCCCTCCATTCCTAGGGAAAAGCCAAAATAAAAGCTTTGTGGAAAGGGGGTTTGCTTGAACCCCCCTTTTCCTCCCTTCTCCCCCTCTAGCACGAAAAAGTCTAGAATTTTTCCCTTTGAAGCTTGATTTGAGGATGAAAATGGAGGAGAATTCATAGACAAAACTGGATAATGGTAGTCCTTAGAACAAGCTATCCAATAAATATAATTTTAATATTTTTTGGTTTTATTATTTTTTAGTTTTTTTAGTTTTATTAAACATAGGTTTTTCACTGAAAATCAAGCTCTTTGTTCTACACGTGGAAAAATAGTAGATTACCAAAAAAAAAATTTGAAAAATATGAGTACACTAGATATTGAAGTCCTTGATCAAACAAAAAAAAGAATTTCGATACATACAAAAAAAGTTACATTGCATATGGTCTGCCTATGTTTGAATTGTAATTGGTTTGGCCTCAAAACTTGATTAAGGAAAAAATATTCAATAAAACACTATGAAACCAATTGGAAGCACTAGATATTGTAGTAACAAATCTAAATTCGAAAAAAATAGAATTTTATCCTTCATGGAATAAAATTCATGTTGTATATGGTGAGCTTCACTCCTTAAAAATGTTGTTTACTAAAAAAACTAGGTTTCGAAGGAGATGGAAAAAGAAGTACAATTTGATTCCAAAAAATTTGAAAAAAAAAAAATTTAGAATCTACAGACAAAATGTCACAAATCACTAGTTTGCATCATCTTCAAATTCCTCACGGTTTAGCTATTATAGATGCTCGAAAGTGAAGATTGAGTTAGAAAAATCAGTTCAATGTCCAGTTTGGCCAAAAATTGTAAACCAGTATTGTGGGATCACCCTAAAGTGGGGGAAAAATGTGTAGGAGTGAATTTTCACCCCTCCTACAAATTCTCATTTTACACCCTCCACCTTACAAAAATCAAATCCGACCAAGTAATTCCACATCCTCATTCTGCACCCACTCCACTTGGAACTTGTTTTTAGTGTCAGTGGTGGAATTTTTGTCAGGAACACATGTATGGCACATGGAAATCTGTGCGGTACACTTCCATTCTGACAAGATTCCTACCTCTGGAATCTATAGAGGTGTTATGTTCTCCATTGGTGATGAAACGTAATTCCCTTGCACGTTCATGCCAACCTTTAAATGACTCTTTCCCTCCCTTTTCATCTTCAAATGGCTATCTTTCTTATTCAATCTAGCTCCTTCACATTTCTACAATGTGCTTACTTGATTTTGCTTCACAATTCTTGCTCCATACTTTTGCTACTCATTACACTATTGGCATCACAACTCCAACAATACAACATCTTATGTATCTACCACAAAAGCTATAGCTTGGTGCCTAGTGAGGCTGCTCTCGACATTGTTGTGGCTGTGTCGACTCTACCATTGTAGTGGGATTTCATTCCTCTCTCATTGGCCTTAAGTGTCTTTGGTCGAGGGTGGGAGTGCTTTTTGTTTACTTTGTTTTTGGATTTGTGTAGCTTTGTGTCTTATAATATTTGGTTCCCTTTCCATTCTAGCACTATTTTCTTTATTGTATTTCTATATCTCTCTCTTTATCTAGCTATCTGTGGAGGTGGAAACACCAAAGTGGGGGTTTGACTACTGCAAACCCCTATACGTCCCCAACATTTTTCCTCTCTTGGATGCGTGTAGGTATGTGTTCGTGTGGATTTTTCAGGTGAACTAGATTCCTCATGAGTTAATCTTCATCACCTTCATCCTTGTCATCTTCTACATCATCTTTCTAGTTATTTGTTCATTATAGTAGTTATTAGCTTAGTTAGTGCCTGAAACCTCAACCACTGAGCCATTAGTAGGTTTTTTGTGCCTTTTACTATACTTTTGTACTTTTTGGCCATATGGATTCCAGTGCCCCTATGAGATGCTAGTGCATCATGTTATCATGCTTGGTCTGTGTTGTTGTCCTCTAGTAGAGAGTTGTTCACGGTACAGTTTGGGTTCCAAAAACCTTCTCATTTAGCCTCATCAAAATTCTTGGGTTAGTAGAGTGAGAAAAGCACTTGAGAGTTCCCTTCATTCTCTATCCTTGACTTAAAACACTTTTCCAACTTGAGGTAGATTAGGGTATCCTTCTGCTCTCGGCTCTCTATGACCTAGGGCCTTGGTGTGGTTGGTCCCACTCCTCTACAAATAGTAATATATAGGGTTTGGAAGGACACTCAAGGCCTTTGTGAAGGATTTTGGAGATCAATCAAAGATTCCTTCCACATATGCTAGGGTGGCAACTTGGATGCTACCAATTTTATCATCACTGGTTTAAGAGTTGTTGCAATATTTAGCTTTCCTAAATGCTCGTGATATGTTTTTTGTAGCAACCATTCAATTTTAAAACCCTTAACAAGTGGGAAATCTCTTACTCAATGTGGTCCTCATCATATTTGTCAAAGGCTCTAGTGACCAAGGTATAATTTAAGAAACCAAATTTTTGGGTAGGATGTTGGTGATAGGTAGAATTAGCTTGGTTGGTGTGGGCACATGAAGATTCAATAAGTGAAGGAACCACCCAAATTCCTAATAATAAGGATATATAAGAAGGGAAGATATATATTAGTTTCAATCTCTTTGGTGAATTTGATGTAGTTGATGATATTACTTAAGTGTGTGGAATTATTTTAATTATTCTAGGCCATGGGACCAACATATATATTATCATCAACATAATATTTTCATCATGTAGGTTTGAGGGGAAACGAATTATGAGAAATTTCTTCAAAATTCTTCATGTAAAGGTTCACCATGATAGAAGATAACAAAGTCACATGATAACGCCATCAATTTTTTTTATAAACCACACTCCAAGTGTGAAAAAAGTAGATTTTAGGTACAACTCCACCAGTTAAAATAACTTATCATTACTAGATTATCATTAACTTCTTGACCTTAATTTAGAATCATCATATTTTTAATATTTTTAATAATATTTATATTTATAATAATCTTTAATACAATTTTAGGTCTAAATATTTATAATTATTATTTTTACATGTTGTCATCTTTAATACAAGTTTAGGTCTATAATATTTATAATTATTATTTTTCCATGTTTTCAATTTTAGAATTAACTTCCAAAACTATAATTTAAGAGAATTCCCCAAGAGAAATAAACAATTATGTAAACAAAGAAAGTTTCAAAAACATTCAGTCATGTTAGAAGAGACAATAAAATGGTCGAATACGATGTGCAAGTAATCTAAGAATTTGATTAAAGTTTTAGATTGTGGTGAAACCAAGAAGAGAAATGAATAAGAAAATTTTTTGTAGGAGGGATGCAATTGATTTATGCAATCAAGTTAATGAGAAACTTAAACATCAATCACCATAATCAAGCCTAGTTGTAGTTGTTATTGGTGTGACCTAGGCTTCCAAAGTAGAATTAAAGAAAAGAATAAAACTCCTAAAGTTGCACAAATTTCCAAATGTGAAAGTTGTAGGTTCAATCCAAAAGCTTATCTGAGTGCATTCGATAGAGGTCGAAGACCATGTACTCTGGCTCGTACAATGTTCATGTTAAAAAGGATCACCCATCTATAGAATCAGTGGGGTGCTAAGAATAGTAAAGCAAGGGCCTAGTCAAGTAAGCTATTGTAAAAAATTGAGAATTATTTGAAATCACCATGTATGATTTTGAGAGGCATGAAGTTAGGTTGCTTAGGTACTAGGTCCTCTCCCCTAAAGTCAATTAGTTAGCCAACATAAATGTTAAAGATTCCCTCGAATAACTTGCCTAGAGGAGCAACAAAGCAACATGTCATGAATGTAGGTGTCATTTACACTTCCCTATTGCAAGAAGGACATGTCCATCATGTATTTGTTTGTCACTTGGCACAAAAGCACACTAAGAGTGCATGCTCTCTTATTGTTTTCTTTCTCTAGTAAAATTCATTTGAACAAGTTTTTTAAAGGTTTTATATCAAGCCTATAAAATTTAGCTATCTCATATGGGAGTACGAGTTTTAGGCTAAGATCTCTTTGATTGAGAGCCAAGGATTAAGGAGTAGCTAGTCAATACGAGACCATGAGATTCATGCTAAGAGTGAAGGATTGAGGGATATCCACTTCATCAAATCACTTGGGGCACAATCCTAGCCTCATCCCTTATGATGTTGAGGTCTTGCATTCAACAAAAAGTGATCCCAAATAGGATCATTCATAATCATTCAACTTCACTGGTAGACCAAGGGCGCGTTGACATTTGAGCAATTGTTAAATGACAACCTGGAAATGGGATCCACAAGTTGGACCTCTTGAATAGGGAAGTCTTACAAGTTAGAATTATAGATTTATTGTAAGTTCTATAATTCATTTTTTTAATGCTAGTTACAATGAGAATCATAACTACAATGGTGATAAGGGGTAAAGTAAATAAGCATGTAAACAAGAATTATTAAGAGTTAAGAGACAAAAATAATAAAACAAATAAAATATATGATCCACATAGAAATTTTGAAAGACTATAAAATTATTGTATTTACATGTGTGTCATTATTTTTCATTTAACCTAGTAAATAAAATAGCAAATAACTATAGTTTACTAAATAAAATAGTAAACAATACTTTTAACATAATAATATATTTATATTACACTTTAAAAAAAATCTACAATAGATAACAATTATATTAATATAAAGAAATATTATATTATTTTATATTCGTATTTAACTTACATAGATTTTATATCACATAGATATATATCTTATATATTAGATATTTATTAATTGTGTAATAGTATTATATATTCACATTATAGATAAATACATATAAATGTATACTAATAATTTAATTTATATAAAAATAATATTAATATATTTGTGTATTTATATGAAAAGTGTATAGATATGCTATAGGTAAATTTATTTAAAAAATAAATTAAAAATAAAATATTTATGTAAGTAAATAACTTTAGACATTTTTAATATAGATGTATTTAAGATATCTCTATTATTTTTAAAATCTCACTTGACCATTGTATAAGCATTTTTATTAAGAATATGTTTATTGATATAAGGATAACATTGTTGAGAATGTGAAGCCCAATAATCACATGACCTTTCACCTTCTTCCATCTCTTCATTTGATGGATGTCTTTTCATATTTGAAAAACAAAACAATTGTATAAATATATATGAGTGCAAACCATGTATTTAAGTGATTACAGATATCAGAAGATGTTCCTTGGTTTTCCATGGATGTAGCCTTAAATGGTGAACCACGCAATCAATGTGTTATTTCCTTATTTTCTATCTATCTTCTTTTTCATTTTTCTATTTTATTATGTTTTATTTGCTCATTTAATACACAACAATTGGTATCAAAGCTTGGTTAGAACCAAGGAGGAGTTGTGAAGAAAGTTGAGCAGATATAGAAGAGAGCCCCAACTTGGATGATTGGGTTCAAGCTATCATGTCTATTTCTCATGGATTTGGAGATAGTTATGATGAAGTGGGAGCTATTCATATAGATGATGATGAATATTTATGGGTTTCTCAAAAGAAGCTTTTGGATCAGTTAGATGATGAAGTTGATTTTGTTATTGAGGAGTTTCTTGGTATGTTGGAACCTAGCAGTGACATGGAGTATATGCAAGAAATAAAAAGTGTTGTGGCTCTATTTGGAGAAGAGGAAGAGGTATAAGAAATATTTTATTTTGTTGATAATGAAGTTTCTCTTTTCAAGTTGCAGTAGGAGGTCGCAGATTCAAACAATTGTTCAAGGAATGGTTATAGTACTCTATCTGTAGGGAAAAATGCTAGATTTTATTTTCCAAAAGGAAATGGATGATGCTCTTGTCTATTTGGTTACTAAAGTTATTATGAGTGATGTTGATTTGATGCCCTAGGCAATGCCTAGGAGAGGTATGTGTGGGAAAGGGCCCCCCAAAATTTGGTAGGCAAGGATTTTGACATGCTAGAAGACTTTAGAAAGGAATACATCAAAACCAATGAATTCATTGAGCCTCCTCCAAAGGAGGAACCGGTAGCTGAGACCAAAGATGTGTCCGCTAAGGAGCCCATGGAAGAAGTGAAGATCGTGACCACCAAAACAATTTTTGCAAAGGAGCTCAGAGAAGTAAAGACATCTAAGGCAAGTGATGACGTTAAGACAGTTGAGGAAGGGGAGGAAGTTAAGCTAGGTGCCACCTGTTATTTCATTACCAGAAGAGATAAGTCATTGTAAGAAATGGTAGCAAGAGAAAATTTGTTGCAGGAAATGACAGGAAGATCCCAACATGCTAAGAAACGTTCGCCCATGTTTTGAATCCAAGGGAGGAGGTTGGGAATTCTTTCTATGGTGGATGCTAATGATACCAATTCTACCAAACTAGTGGTCTACATTCTCAGGAAGAAGCGTCTAAGAGATTTTTTGTGGTTTGATGTGCTTTGAAAAGATAGGATACAAAGATTGAAGATGGTAAAAGAGACGGGAAGAAATCCTCATTCCGTCAAGAAAAAGAGAAGAACAAAGATCTTCAATCTCAAAGAGACTATGATAGCCACCCTCTTAAATGGTGAGAATGAGAAGATGGGGATGGAAGGAAAGATAAACACCATAGAGTGGCAGTGGTAGAGGATGGATTTTATTCTCTAAGAAGTTTGATTTTAGAATAGGAGGATTTGTGTTTTCATTCACTTTCTTCTTTTATAGAGATAGTGATGGCGAACAGGTCAGACCACTCTAGCTACTACGTGATTAGTAGTTCAATTCTTGGGGGTGGTGTCAAAGGTGAAGGGGTATCTTTGTTACTTGATTCAACCCCTCTAATAGGTAGTGCTTCAAGTATCTTGCATAATGAAGGCTTGCTAGGCAATACGACTAGCGACCACAATAGCAATGTAGAGAATAGGTTTACAACTGCTCAGGTTAAGTCTAATTTTGTTGATGGCTTGCTAGCTGCTTGGAATAAGGGACATGTTAAGGAGAAATTTAGAAAGAATGTTGATATTGATGCTAGTGAACAAGATGTCATCTTAGGGAAGTCTAAAATGGAGAGGAATTATTCAAAAGATGATTAATTTGGTGTTGCTACCACTCAAGCTTCTGCGCAAGATAATTTTTTGAAGAATCTAGAGATCATGGAGATGAATTTGATGATGGGAATGGTTAAATTGATGTGCCAGAATAGCCAAATGAAATAGGTGTGCATGATGGTTAAATTCACACATCTGTTGAGACCACTGGAAATAGTATTCAGGAATTTAGAGAAGAGAATGGTTCACCCCAAGTCAATAACAATATTTCAGGTATTGGAGTAGTTTTTGTGAAGGATTTTGCTGGGAATGGCGATGGCCTCATAAATGAAGAGGAGTTTTCGTCTGCCATTAAAAAGGTGTATGCTAATGGCGATGGAAACACACATTTTGAGGTTGATACGGGAAGTTGGGGTGTAGAATTTCAAGTTTCAAGAAAGGTTGATGTAGAGGACATGTGCTCAGGTTTTGGGCTTTCAAGTAACAAGATAGAGGGTAATGTGGTCCCAAAATTGGGGATTATGAACAGTAGTGGAAATAATAGAGACTTTTCATATAGAGGAAGGAAATTTTTTGAGAGGAAAGTAATGAGTCCTCCATCATATTCAGATTGGGGAGAACCTATAATTCTACACTTTTGGGTAGAATGGTGCGATGCCTCCAAGAAGATGGATGCATATGGGAAATAGGGATATTGGTTAGAAGCTAAAAATGTGTTTAATTGCAGTCAAGATGTTGCAGGTACTAATATTTGATTGTTGAGGGCTGTTGACCTTAAGTATTATGTTGATGACCCTAACAATTTTGATACCTTATCAGTATTATACAACAAGAAAAGTAGATTTACAAAGTTGCAGGGCATTTAATGTGTCATGGATGGTCAAAATGCATATGTACACCTTAATTGTTCCACAAGAGATGCCATGGGAATGAATATGGTATCCAAGACTGTATAATTTTTTTGAATTTTATTTGGGATGTTTTCCCTAACATGAATGTATTTAGCATTTCAAGTAATTTTTGTGCAAACAAGAAGGCTATTACTGTGAATTGGTTAGAGATCCGTGGTAAATCCCACAATGAATCTCATAAACCCCTCATGTTTAGTCTTGTTCTAGGTGCAGGGGAGGTAATAGAAAGCTTAAAATCCATGGAGGTTATTAAATCCAATGTGCTTTGGAGGAGACTAATTTGAAGCCTTCTTGAACAAAATTTGGTGGAGCTAAAATCTTCGTTGGGGTTAATTTAACATTACAAGTGGAAATGTAGGGGATATCATGGCTGTACCGATTGGACTTCAAGTGGGAGTTGTTGAGAATGTGAAGAACAATGGTCACATGACCTTTCACCTTTTTTTGTCTCTTCATGTAGACACGTAAAATATATTGATTGACATCGTGCACCTAATCCTGACTTGCTAACATCATTTCTTCCTGAATCATCCCTTGGTCTAGTCGTTTAATCAAATTCCCTATCTGATTAAATTCATCAATATTCATCCCTTAATTAAATAAATCATTTTTTCTAATTAAGTCACTTTCTCTTGTTAATTAAATCAATCCATCTGATCTAATTATCCCTATTTAATTAAATAATTAATTTATTTGATTAAATCTCTAAATTTTGTCCATTAAATTAAATAAATTAAAATTTTATTTGATTTAATCTAACACCATCCCTTTTAATTAAATAAATCAAAATCCTTATTTAATTAGCCTCGTATCATATTCCTCTTTTATTTGATTTAAATAAATCCATAAATCTAAGTCAAATAAGTCACATCATCTAATCTCCTATTAAATTAATTAAAACCTTGATTAATTTAACCTCATCTCATGTCACATCCTCTAGATAATGCAAGTTGCACATGAAAATAGATTTAATTCATTTATTAAATCTCTATTTTCCTCACAAGGCGTCTTTTGGAATATTCTCTCAATTTGAATTCAAAAATTCCAAGTCAACATGTACATCCAACAAGGCATTTAAAATCTCTTACATGACCTTTTCCTTGAGTGAAGTGGCATTTATTGCATTTTCCCTTCCCTCTTGCATGTCATTTAAAAAATTTGAATTTCAAATATTGGCATTTATTGGCACAAACCCCAAATCTTGCACATCCTTCATCCATTCATAGCTTGAAAAGTGGCACCATATTATTGGATGAATGTTAGTCCCACATTGCTCAAATTTGGACATTTATCCATCTAAGAATTCTATAAATAAAATGCTCATATCCTCATTTGATCATCCACAATCCAAGTAAAGTTACCATGCTCAAATATCTCTTGAATTTTATCCATTATCATTGAGTCATAGCTAGGTTTTGCAGATTTTTGGATTGGAGTCTTCATTCTTCACCAACAAAGTGGATCAATCTCTTCAACATTCGAAGCTTGCAATCTTAGGAATTGGGAAAGGGCCAATTTTTACATCAAATTGGCACCAATTCCCCCATGGGATCATGAGTTTGCATATTTAAATTAGGATTCAAGCTATTTCATTGTTTTTTATTTGGTTCTTCATTGTTTTCTTTCCTATTTTGAGTTTGTAAATGGATTTCATGGGGAATCCTTGTTTTAGTTTGCAATTCCTTGTTTAACTCATTTACTCATGTTTTTTTGCAGGTACTAGGAGAAGGGTTCGCACATTTGGCACTAGAAGGAGGGCTTGATATCATTATTTCTAACATTTTCTTAAAATTTTTGCATTTTCTTCACACACAAGAAATTCGAATACGGGCTTGTTAGCGTTGCTATTTTTGGCACCGTGAGCTCGTCAGCGTCACTGTTTTGGCACCACGGGCTTGTCAGCATCGCTATATGGCACCGCTGGAAACACAAATTGTGCCATTGGACTCATCCCGCCAAGATTTTTGAATTTGAAACTCTGCTGCTAGACTTGTCGATCTACAAAAGTTTTCAAAAAAATCTTAAACTCTGACACTGACACAAACTGTGACACTGGGCTAAAATTGTGACACAATTGAGCTCTCTGCCTCGACACAGAGCGTTGCTGACTGGTAAGCGGCACTATGAGAGCACTACTGGGAGAACAAATTGTGACACCTTCACGAGTTACGACGCTGGGAGATAGTAAAAGGGTGAATTTAATTTTTTAGCATCTGCTTTTGATTTATGATTTATTTACCTTCTATTTTCTGGTTTTTAACTTCTGTATTTTTCTATAATCTGACTATTTTTCTTATTTGTAGGTTTGAAATTGAAAACAAAGGAAGGAGGAGTATGGTGATGATATTTTGTCAAATCAAAGTGTTTTTAAACAATTAAGTGTTTGTTTAACACTTCTTTAAGAATTTGTTATCTTTTCATTCTTAGAACACTTGTTTTCATTTGGGCTTAAAAAGAACCTTTCAATTTCTCCTTGCAAAGGTTAAAACGAACAATAGGATCAACAACTTACTATATTTCATTTATTGGATTAAAAAATTAAACAAATGTCTTTCACTTGTGATTTGGTTCTCTAAAATGAACTCACACATTGCTTTGTGGATCTAAAAAGAATAAGTGCAGCTTTGTTTTTGTGGGGCTTACTTAGACTAAAGCCATCAAAAAAGGACGTATGCGCTTCTCTCGCACTTTATAGTGATCTTGAGATTCAAAAGGCCTTTTTCATGACTTTGGGTTAAGATAAAGCAATCACCTCCACACTTCGATTTGGGCTTAAAGTTGAACAACATATTGTGCGAGTGTGAGTGGGGGCATTGTTGCATATATTCTCTCTCTTTGTTGCCAACAAGGATTGATCATGTTATGAATATTGTTCTTCATTCACTTTTGTTTATCCTAGAGGGCATGCCTTGGGGAAAAAGTACTCACCCAAGGGAACGACTCAATCGGTAACACTCTAAAGGCAAGAGTATTTCCAACCAAGATATAAATGTGGATATTGGAAGAAATGCCAATATCACACGGTTGACTTTGACAAGATGGATCCAAAAGGGGACTCTTGCCACGTTGGGTCAACTCCTATGAATGGAAAGTCCTTACTAAAACCAATTTGCTAGAATTTTCCAAAATCATTTTATCTATTTGTTGGTGCAAGAACGGTCGTTCTGAAGCCAACCCACACTTTTACAATCTTCTAGTAGAAATGGAAAACATACCATGGGAGTTTCATGGGTGTTGATGCTTGGCTGCCCCATATAAGTGAGTGTCATGAAGGGGAGCCAGTGGGGTCAAGCATCTAATCATTTGCTAGAGATAAGCATAGCTAGACTTGTCCAAGTGGGAATCCAACAAATATTGTCTTACACATCCATAGGATTGTACTTATTATTGGGTTACAAAATGCATTGCTTGATCGAAAAAATTATGGAAACAAACATTTGAACATCATCCAAATTTCAAACCCTTTTGAGGACAAATACAATTGACTAAATCCATATGTTATTGCTTTCCCTTGGGATTTACATCCTTCGAGGTTTCTAAGCATTGGATTATATCTCAATTTGTCTCCTTAAGTAAACAATAGGAAACCCTTGCCTTAATTTCATTAAATTTCCACATAATATATCTTGTGGGGTTTGAAGAAATTAAGATATTGGACATCTTAGTTTGAAAACCTAATCAAAGAAAGTGTTTTTTGGTAAAATAAAGACATTAAGCAAAGCTAAGCATAGATGAACTTTCATATGTGTTGAAGACTCCAAATCCAAAAGCACAAATCATTGGTTGGAAATCCAAAAATGAATGTTCAAATGAAATCATTTCTTGGTTACAAAAGTCATTAGGAAGCATTTGCATGCTCTTCAATACCTAGGTCTAGGCAAACAAAGTGTACCTTTTAGGTTCATCTTAGGATCAAAACACATCAAAATATTTTTCATCCACCCTCCAAAATATCAAAACAACACCATCTCATCATCACCTTTGGAAAATCTTGAAAATCATCCTTAATACTAGGCTTTGTGGCAAAATCAAAATCATCAAAATCATTGAGACAAAATCCTTGAAAACATTAGCAAAAACACCTTTGGCTAGATATGTGTAGATGCATCCTTTTGCATATACTTAGTCAAAATTATCAAAATCATCTTGTCAAGCTTAGTGTATGTAGATGAATCCTTCTTCATATGCTTAGTGAAACAATCATCTTGTTTGAATAGGTGTGGGTAGATGTATCCTTCTCCTCACACATATTCAAATCATCATCCTTTGAACAAAGCTATCCCTTAGATCATCATCCAACATCTTGGGGTCTTTTTGCTCAAGAAAAATCCAAATCAAAATTAAATTCAAAATCAAGGACAAAATCTCAAATCTCAAAATCCAAAATCAAAGATCAAAATCAGCAAGTCCTAAAAGCCTAGTGTCTCATTCAAGATTTATCAAAAGCCAAAACATCTATATCATCCATCCCTAAATTTCATCATCATATCATCACCTTTGATCCTAAAGGCATCCTAAAAATTTTATACTTTTGGACATAAAATAACGATCGATACAAGGAATCAAGAGATTCATCTCCCATATCCTCGGAGATTGATCCTTGTTTGATGGTTCTAACTAGATCTCAATACAAGAAGAGTATGGAAGCCAACAAAGAAACACCCGCTTCAAGTGATCTTAGCCAAACAAACACAGAAATGAATCCAGTTGAATCAAGTAATCCGTTGACCCTCTCATCATCGCAAAATCTGCAAGAAGAAAATCAAGGAGAGGACCTTACTTTTGGAATATCTCATGAAGAAATGACTGAAATTCTTCAAAATCTGGAGAATCATAAAATCATCAACATCATGATGAGACTTAACCCTTCGTTATACATGCTTGAAATAGCAAAACAAGGGGCCAAGTTTCCTTCAGATTTTGATGTAAGTACTATAGTGGAGACAGCCTTTCCACCTATCTCATCCACCATCCCCATTTCATCTACACCCCCATCTCAAAAAATCATGCAAAACATTCCACAAATCACAACATCGTTTGCTCCAACCCAACCCAATGTCAACAAGGGAAACACATTTTTGAATGCTCTTCAATCACACGCCCTTGTTAATAATCAAAACTTGGACACAAACACCACATTGAAACAAAATATACCCCAAAACCCATTGCACAAAAATGTTCCTCTCACATTCCATCATGATCCATCATCGTCATTTTTTCACACAACTCCCCAAACACACCTTCTCACAAATTCACAAGAAGAGGGAGATATGTTTGGACTAGGGGGCCTATTCGACACCACGACATTTTCACAACTCACACCCCTCACCTTTCCACCTCTTCTGTGATTTCCATTATCATCCACACCACTCTTTGGTTTAGGGCTTCCTCCCCTACCAAGTATCAATCAAACCTATATCCCAACCATCAATCAAAGCACCACACCAAACACTCAAAATTTGTCATTGATATCGCAACAACAAATGACAAACACACAAGCAATGGAAACATCATCAAACACACCCCTAACTTCACAAAGCATGGTCTCTCAAGGACCAATTACATCAATAGCACTATCCAACACCCAAAACATCAACACAACATCATCACCTACCACCATTCCAAATTCACCACCACCACCAACTTTCACCACATCAAGCCAATACGACGTAGCATTGCAAGCTACTTTTCAAAGAGGATACCAACAAGTTCAAAAAAAAAATCCGTACAACAAGATGCTCAAGTTGCACAAGTTGCCCAAGTTGCACAAGCTGCATTACAAGTGCAACAAGTGCAACAAGCCCAAGCTTTACTACAACAAAAAAAACAACAAGAATATGCTCAAGCTTCCAAGCCACACAAACATTGCAAGCACAAAGGGATGCTCAAACACAACTTGTATTGCAGCAATAAGCCGCACAAGCGCAAGCTCAATATCAAGCACAACAAGCACAAGCACAAGCAGTGCAAGTGCAAGCATATCAGCAAGCACTAAAGTAATACCAAGAGTAGCAAGAAGCAAAAAAATTGTAGCCCAACAACAAGCACAACAACAAGTGCAACAACAAGCACAAATCCTAGCACAATAACAATAAGATCAACAACAAGCATTGTTCATACAAAAGCAAGTAGAAGCCTACTTCGCTCGCTAGAACATATAGATACCATTGAACAACCCACCAACCAATCCACCCATCCAACCCATGATTAAGAAACCCCAAAACTTTTTCATCCCACCCCCTGATCCACAAAATGATGTGACGACACAACTCAGGTTGCTCTAGCAAAAAGTGCTCAACCTTCAATCAGGGAAAACAACCAAAACACCAAGCAACTTGTGTCCCTATCCATTTGATAGGAGCTTAGAGATGAAACCATTCCCAAAGGGATTTGAAATCCCCAAATTTGACAAATATCGAGGGATGGGAAACCCTGAAGATCACATCAAGGAATTCCAGGTTCATTGCATGGAAGTCGCATATGACGATACTTATCTGATGCGACTATTCCCTAGGAGCTTGGCAAGCCCCGCTATAGAATGGTTGTCTTGATTACCTTTAGACATTAGAACATTACAAGAAATTAGGGATGCATTCATTAGGAACTATGCATGTAACATTGCAATGGATGTCTGTGTCAAAGAATTATACGCTCTAAAACAAGGAAAGAATGAATCTTTTGCTTCATTCCTTCAACGATGGCGATCCAAGGCCAATCGGAGCAAGTGGACCATGCTAGAAGAACAACAAGTTTGCACCATCATAGCCAACCTTGAAAGCTATTTGGAATTTCATCTCAAGGTTTAGGGTATCACTACATATGAACAATTGATCTCCAAGGTGCTCAGCATCGAAAGAGCCCTTATGACTCAACCCATGGAATCAACTTCATATCATGAATAGCAAAACAATCGCCCACCATCTAATTACAATGATAAACCTCACACGTGGGCAAGAAACAAGAACATTACTAATGATGGCGTCGTTGATGCCAAGGTGGTCATTAGTAGTCCTCGTCAACATACACCTGCACCACAAATCCAAAACCAATGCCAAAACACTCATCACACAACATACCAACCCAACAACAATCCTACCATCAATAACCTCAATGATCAAAGACGACCACCCCAAAGCAAAAGATATCCCAAAAAAAAGTACGCTATTTTGGGGGAACCACTGGAGGACATAATGATAAAGTTGATCGATGAAAAACTCATGAAGCCTCCTACATTTGAAAACTACCAAGAACCTGATGTCAAACCCCCTTGGTATAATGAAAATCAACTTTTCAAATTTCGTGAAATCAAAGGTCATACCACAAACAATTGCATGAGACTCAAAATCATCATCCAAGATCTCATCGATAAGAAAATCATAAACGTAGAACAACCTATAGGAAATCAGGATCTTAAAATCTACACGAATCCGAAGCCAAATCATGGCAACAAAGGGAATAAAAATGATAAAGGGAAGGGTAGTGTAAATCATGTGTACAAAATGGTTGTTGCCTCCTTAAATGAAGACTGCATGGTCATCACCATCAAGGGCACCCATGCCGAAGATTGTGTAGTCACCACAAGAGGCGACAAAGTCACCATTGTAGGATCATCCCAACCAAATAGAGTCCCTTCATCTAGATCCGTTCCTAATGGCTATAATGTCCTAGACCAACTCAAGAGAACACTAGCACACATCTCCATCATGGAGTTGTTAAAAATCTCGTCAATGCATAAAAAGATCCTTGATGAAGCATTAGCCTGATCCACTGTTCCTGCAGATCTCAATGTGGAGCAATTCCAAGCTATGGTCGAAAATATCATAACACCTAATCTCCTTACATTTTCTGAACAAGATTTCCCTGCCCAACCATCTCACAACCGTGCGCTTCACTTGGAAGCCATTGTCAACAAGAGAAAAATCAAAAGGTTCTTGGTGGATTGAGGTACGGGTTTCAACATCTATTCTCTTAGCCTCATCAAGCAATTGAAAATATCAGAAGATTCCATCGACAAAGGAAAGGGCATCATGATAAGAGCATATGATGACCAGGAAAGAGTGTCTCAGGTCATGATTAAACTCCCTATTCAAGTAAGGCCAACGCTCATGGAAACCACTTGTCAAGTCTCTAACCTTGACTTGCCATATAATATCGTCCTGGGACACCCATGGATCCATGCGATGAAAGCCATAGCATCAACCTTCCACCAATGTGTGAAATTTACACATAATGGACAAGAGGTCACCATCCATGGAGATCTCGAACCGTTTTCATATTGCAAAAATCTTGAAGCCAAGTATGAAATATACCGAGCCAAATTTTTTCATTTTTTTCAATTTACAAATTACAAAGCAGTGCACCCGTTAAGGTTAGAGAATAAACCGAAACATGCAAGAAAGCAACTCTAACCAGAATGGCACCGATGATGGCGAGCATTGGTCAAAGGATCTAAATCAAACTGCTTATGCTGTAACTCTAACCAGTATGGCGCCGATGATGGCGAGCATTGGTCAGAGGGTCTTCTACTCTAAATGCTGGAAAGCTTAGAAGCTTCCAGATTAGGGTTATACAAATTTAGTTTTTTTACTGATTTTTCCTTTTTACAATCTAGCAAATAATCACCTTTTTTCATCATACCATGAGACCTTCCTGTAGAGGATACATGAAGAGTGTACAAAATAGCATGATTAGTCACCACTTACCAACACCAATTTGGAACCCTACCATATATGAAAGGAATCTTTAATGGATCTCCAAAATCCTTCACAAAGGCCTCAAGTGTGCTTCAGACCTTATATATTACTATTAGAAAAATCCTCCAATCAACTTAAGGCCCAAGAGACATTTTCTCAACTCTAGGATCTATAATATTAATTGTTCTTGTAAGACTCCATACATTGACAAGATAGGTTATTCCATTAGAATAAGAATTATGAAGCATAGTACTAACATTAGATGTGAAAATATCATAATATTTTCCTTTGTTGAGCACTCCTCAAAAGTCAAAGACCACATTTTTTTGGAGCCTACACAAGTCCTAATCAAAGAAGATAATTTTTTTAGAGGAAAGCTCTTATTGTGATACCCTTTCCTTTGTTGATAGAATCCTCTGAGATTTTTAATTGTTTGATGAGATTGAGAGAACAAGTATTCAAGCCTGCACCTCCATCCACCAAGACCCTTTTGACTTTTCTTTTATGTACGATGACTTCTAAGTGGAGCGCATGGTTGTGAGATGGTTGAGCGGGGAAATCCTAGTTGGAGAATGTGAGGAGATTTGGCATAATGATATTTCTGACCATAGCTTGGAATTGTTCCGCATCAAGATCTATGAGGATAGTGGATGAAGCCAACGCTTCTTCAAGGATTTTCCTATGGGAAGATGAGATTTTTAGCAACTCCATGATGGAGATTTTTGCTAGCATTCATTTGAGCTGATCAAGGATGTTTTATCCATTAGGGACAGATCTAGATGTAGGGACTCTATTTGGTTGGGATCATCCTACGATGGTAAATTTTTTGCCTCTTGTGGTGACTCCACAATCAACATGGGTGCCCTTGATGGTGATGACTGTGCAGTATTCATCTAGGGAGGCGAGGATTGTTTTGTACACATGATTCACATTTATGTGGGTTCCTTTCCCCTTATTAGTGTTATTATTATTCCTTGTATTGCCATGGTTAGGCATCAGATTCGTGTATATCTTAATATCTTGGTTTCCTATAGGTTGTTCCACGTTTATAATTCTTTGATCAATGAGATCTTGAATTATGTTTTTTAGCCTCATACAATTGTTCATCGTATGCCCCTTGATTTTATGGAAGTCACAAAGTTGATTCTCATTATACCAAGGAGATTTCACATCCGGTTCTTGGTAATTGTCATAGGTGGGAGCTTTGTTGAGTTTTTTGTTTATCAAATTCTTCATGATGACTTCTAGTGGTTCCCCAAGAGTAGTGTACTTTTGCTTGGGGTAACTCTTCTTCCATTGGGGTGGTCCCCTTTGATCATTGACATTGTTAATTATTGGATTGTTGTTTGATTAATGTGTTACGTGATGATTGTTTTGGTGTTGGATTTGGATTTGTGGTGCGGGTGTATTTTGGCAAGGGGCACTAATGACCACTTTGGCGTCAACAACACTATCATTAGTAAAAAAATTGTTCCTTGCCCACGTGCAAGGTTTATCTTTGTAATTGGGGGGTGAGTTGTTTTGTTCTTCTGGGTATGAAGTTGATCCCGCAGGTTGAGTTATAAGGGCCCATTCGATGTTGAGCACCTTGGAGATCAACTGGTCATATGTGGTGATCCCTTATACCTTGAGATGAAATTCCAAGAGGTCATCAAGGTTGGATATGATGGTGCAAACTTGTTGTTCCTTGGGCATGGTCCATTTGCTCTGATTGGCCTTGGATCGCCATCGTTGTAGGAATGAAGCGAATGATTCACCCTTACCTTGTTTCAGAGCTGAGAGTTCTTCTAGAATAACATCCATTGCAATGTTGCATGCATAATTTTTAATGAATGCATCTATAATTTCTTGGAATGTTCTGATGCCTGTAGGTAGGTGAGAGAACCATTCCATAGCATGGCTAGCCAAACTCCTAGGAAATAGCTGCATCAGATAAGTATTGCCATATGTGACTTCCATGCAATGAACCTAGAATTCCCTGATGTGATCTTCAAGGTTTCCCATCCCATGATATTTGTCAAACTTGGGGATCTCAAATCCCCTAGGGAATGGTTTCATCACAAGGCTCTTGTCAAATGGATAGGGGCACAAGTTACTTGGTGTTTTTGTCGTTCACCCTGATTAAAGATTGAGCACTTGTTGTGAGAGCAACTTGATTTGTGTTGTAATATCATTTTGTGGATCAGGGGGTGTAATGAAGGTGTTCTGGGGTGTTTTTATTGTGGGTTTGATGGGTGGGTTGGTTGGTGTGTTATTTGATGGTATTTGCACATTTTTCCGAGCGAGGTATGCTTGCACTTGCTACTGTATGAACAATGCTTGTTGTTGATCTTGCTGTTGTTGTCCTAGGAATTATTTTTGTTGTGCTTGTTATTATTGTGCTTGTTGTTGTTCCAAAAATGCTTGTTGTTGTGCTACCAATTGGGCTACTTGCTATTCTTGATATTGTTTTATTGCTTGCTAATATGCCTATAGTTGTGTTGCTTATTTTTGTAAAAAAATTTGTGCTTGTGCTTGCACTAGTTGTGCATGATATTGGGCATACACTTGAGCTTGAGCTTGGTCTTCTGTCGCTTGTTGTTGTAATAGAATTTGGGCTTGGGTAGCTTTTTGTGCTTTTATTGTGGCTTTGGCTGCTTAAGCAACTTGCGCGGCTTGAGCGGCTTGTTGTTGTTGTTGAAATAAGGCTTGGGCTTGTGCAACCTGTTGCGCTTGTAATGTGGCTTGGGCTACTTGGGCAGCTTGCATAGCTTGAGCAGCTTGTTGAGTAGCTACTTGCATGGCTTTTTGTTTTTGCACATGTAGGAATCCCCTTTAAAAAGCAACTTGTTGAGTTGTTTGCAATTCCATGTTGTATTGGCTTGATATGTTGGAAGTTGGTGGTGGTGGAGGTGGTGGTGATTTAGAATGGAATTTGTGGTGGTGGTGAGTGGTGATGTCGTGTTGATGATTTGAGTGGTGGATGGTGTTGTTGATGTGGTGTTGTTGATTTGAGTGGTGGATGGTGTTGTTGATGTGATTGGTCTTTGAGAGACCATGCTTTGAGATGTTAGGGGGTGGTTGATGATGTCTCTATTTCTTGTGTAGTTGTCATCTGTTGTTACGATATCGATGACAAGTTTTGAAAATTTGGCATGATGTTTTGATTGATATTCGGGATGTTGGTTTGATTGATATTTGGTAAAGGGGGAAGCCCTAAGCCAAGGAGTGGTGTGGATGATGATGGAAATGGAAGAAGCGGTGGAAATATGAGGGGTGAGAGTTCTTGACAGAATGTTGTGGTGTTGAAAATTCCCCCAAGTCCAAACATGTAACCTTCCTCTTGCGAATTTGTGAGGAGAGAAGTTTGAGGTGTTGTATGGAAGGATGATCATGATGGATCATTATGGAAAGTGAGATGAACATACTTATGTAATGGATTTTGGGATATATTTTGTTCCAAGATGGTATTTGCATCCAAGTCTTGATTTTTAACAAGGGGGTGTGTTTGAATAGCATTAAGAAATGCATTTCCCTTATTAACATTAGGTTTGGTTGGAGAAAAATATGTTGTGATTTGTGGAATGTTTTAAGTCATGCTTTGGGATGGGGGTGTAGATGAGATGTGGAGTGTGGATGAGATTAGGGGCATAACCTCCAAAGATGGTTCCACTATAGAGCTTACGTCAAAATAAGAAGGTAATTTGGCCCCTTGCTTTGCTAGTTCAAGCATGTATAGTGAAGGGTTAAGCCTCATCATGATGTTGATGATCTTATGGTTTTCCGAATTTTGGAGCATTTCAGTTATTTCTTCATGTGACATCCCAAAGGTAAGATCTTCTCTTTGGGTTTCCTCTTGTGGGTTTTGTGATGATGAGATAGTCAAAGGATTGCTTGATTCAACTAGATTCATTTTGACATTTGTTTGGCTTAAGTCACTTCAAGCAGGTGTTTCTTTGTCGACTTCCATGTTCTTCTTGTATTGAGATCTAGCTTGAACCATAAAACAAGGATCAATTTTCAAGAATATGGGAGATGAATCTCTAATTCTTTGGATTCATCTTTACTTTATGCACAAAATAGAAACTTATTAGGATATCTTAAGGATCAAAAGGTGATATGATGATGATGCAAGAGATGGATGATGTGGATGTTTTGATATTGTGATAAATCTTGAGGGGGATGCTAGACTTTTGGGACTTTCATATATGTTTTGGATTTTGATTTTTGATTCTTTGGATTATCCTTGATTTGATATATTTTGGTTTTCTTTGATTTTGAACAAATAGGCCCTAATATGTTGGATGATTATCTAAGGGGTGGATTTTCTCAAAGGATGATAATTTGAATATGTGTAGGGAGAAGGATGCATCTACCCACACCTATTCAAATAAGATGATAATTTAACCTAGCATATGAAGAAGGCTGCATCTACATATACCTAGCTAAACAAGATGGTTTGATAACTTTGACTAAGTATATTTAAAAGGATGCATCTACACATACCTAGCCAAAGATGATTTGATAAAGATTTCAAGGTTTTTGTCTCAAGGATTTGATGATTTTGATTTTTTCCAAAAAGCCTAGCATGAAGGATAGTTACAAGATTTCCCAAAAGGTGATCATGAGATGATTTTTGGTTTGATGTTTGAAGGATGGATGAAAAAAATATTTTTATTTCCTTTTGATCCTAAAATGAACCTAAAAAAGACACTTTGTTTACCTAAACCTCGGTATTGAAGAACATGCAATGCTTCTATAGATCTTTATAACCAAGAAGTGGTTCAATTTGAGCATACATTTCCGGATTTTGAATCAAGGACTTTCATTTTGGTATTTGACTTCTTTGAAAATCGTGAGGTTTCAACACATGTGAGAGTTCATTTTGTTTATTTTTTGCTTAGTGGCTTTATTTTACCACAAACACTTTCTTTGATTAGTTTTCCAAACTAGATGTCCAATGTCTTAATTTCTTCGAATCCCACAAAGTATGTTATGTGGAAATTTGATGAATTCAAGTCAAGGGTTACCTATTGTTTAAAGTTTTAGTAGAAAAATTGAGATGTAATCCAAATGTTTAGAAACATCTAAGGATAGAATCCCAAGGGCAAGCAATAACATATGGATTGGCTCAATTGTATTTGTCTCCTAAAGGGTTTGTAATTTTGATGATGATGTTTGAATGTTTGCTTCCAAGATGTTTTCGAACAAGCAAAGCATTTTGCAACCAAGAATAAGTACAACCCTATGGATATGGAAGACAATATTTGTTGGATTCCCACTTGGACAAGTCCAGCTAGGCTTATCTTTAGCGAATGGTTAGATGATTGACCCCACTAGCTCCCCTCCATGGCTCATTAACATCATTTGAGGCAGCCAAGCATTAACACCCATGAAACTCCTAGGGAATGCTTTCCATTTCTACTAGTTAAAAGACCATAAAAGTGTGGGGTAGCTTCAAAATGACCGTTCTTGCACCAACAAATAGATCAAGGATTTTGGCAATTCTAAAACATGGGTTTTAATTAGGACTTTTCATTTGTGGAGATTGACCCATACGACAAGAGTCCCTTTTTAGATCCATCTCATCGAAGCCAACCATGTGATATTGGCATTTATTCCAATACCCACATTTATATGCTGGTTGGAAATACTCTTGGCTTTAGAGTGTTACCGGTTGAGTCGTTCCCTTGGGTGAGTACTTTTTCCCCAAGGCAGGCCCTCTAAGATAACAAAAGCAAGTAAAGACAATATCCATAATTCGATCAATCCTTGTTTGCAACACAAAGAAAGAGAATGTACGCAATAATTCTCTACTCACACTTGCACAATGTTTTGTTCAATTTTAAACCCAAAATGAAGTGTGGAGGTGATTGCTTTATCTTAACCTAAAATCACAAAAAAGGCCTTTTGATTCTCAAGATCACTATAAAGTGCGAGAGAAGCACATACGTCCATTTTCAATGAAGTTATTTTAAGTAAGCCATCATGAAAACAAAGTTGCACTTGTTCATTTTAGAGCCACAAAGCAATTGTAAGTTCTTTTTAAAGCACCAAAAGACAAATGAGAGTTGTTTTGTTCAATTGTTAACCAAAAAACAAACTCTAGTAAGTTGTAGTCCTAATGTTCATTTTAAGCCTTTGCAAAAATTGAAAAAGATTCTTTTTAAAATCCCAAACAAAATTAGTATTCTAAGCTCAAAAAGAGATAAAATTTCCTAAGAGTGTTAAGCAAACACTAAAGTGTTTAAAAACACTTTGATTTTGTGAAGTACCATCATCATGCTTCCTTTTCTTTCATTTTAATTGATCCAACCTACAAGAGAGAAAATCAGTCAAATTATGCAAACACAGAGGTTAAATACCAGAAAAAAGAAGATAAACTCATCATTTGACCAAAAGCACGTGCTAAAATAAATTTTCAACTTTTTACTCCCTGCTAGCGGAGCAAACTTCTGACTGTGTCATAATTTGATTTCCCTAGCGGTGTTGTACAACATCGCTTATCAGTCAGTGGTGCTCTATACTCAAACCAGTGAGCTCAAATGCGTCGCTCTTTTGCTCAGCGTCACTATTTTATTTTTTTGAAAAATCTTGTGGGTCAAATTGGTCAAGCGGCCTAGTTTGAAATTTAAATTCTTGCGCGGGAAGACTTCAACGTCATAATTTGAATTTCCAGCAATGCTATATGGTGACACTGGAGAACCAACGGTGCTGTATGGCAACGCTGAGCTTCCAGCATTGGAATTTTCCTGTGCACAAACAAAAACACAAATTTTTTAGGAAAAAGTGATTAAAAATGAGATTATGCCCTCCTTCTAGTGCCAAATGTGTGAACCCCAATCCTAATACCTGCAAAACAATAAAAACAAACACAGTAGATTTTTAAATGCAAGCAAGACCAATGATTCCCCATGAAATCCATTTACCAAGTTCAAATTAGGAGAAAAATAATGAACACAATGAAAACAACAAAATAGAGATTGAATCTTAATTAAATTAGCAAACTCGTGATCCCATGGGGGAATTGGTGCCAATTTGATGTGAAAATTGGATCTTTCCCAATTCCTATGATGCAAGATTGATGTATGTTGATGAATGATCCACTTTTTTGATGCTTGATGAGTGCTCCAATAGAAAAATCTGCATAACCTAGCTATGATTCAATGATATTGGATGGAAATGGCTAAATATTTGAGCATAGTAACTTTGCTTAATTTGTGGATGATCAAATGAAGAATGAAGCCTCTTATTTATAGATGAGATTGAAGGATGAATGTCCAAAATAGAGCAATGTGGGACTAACATTCATCCAATGGCAAGATGCCACATGTCAACCTATGAGTGGATGGAGGATGTGCAAGTTTTGAGGATTGTGCAATAAATGCCCATTTTTGAATTTTGAATTTATTGAAATAACATGCAAGAGGGAAGGAAAAATGCATTAAATGCCACTTGGCTCAAGGCAAAGGACATGTAAGATGGAGTAAATGCCTTGTCAGATGTACATGTCAACTTGGATTTTTGAATTCAAACTTGGAGAATATTCCAAAAAGATGTCTTGTTGAGGAAAATAGGGATTTAATAAATCTATTAAATCTATTTTCATGTGCAAGTGGTAAAAGTTGGAGGATGGGACATGATAGGAGATTAAATTAATCCAAGTTAATTAATTTAATGAAGAGATTAGTTGATATGACAAATTTGACTTAGATTTGTGGATTTATTTAAATCAAATATGAGAGGAATGTGATAAGAGATTAATTAAATAAAGATTTTGATTTATTTAATTATAAGAGATGGTGTTAGATTAAATTAAATAAGGTTTTAATTTATTTAATTTAATAGATATACTTTAGAGATTTAATCAAATAAAATTGATTATTTAATTAAATAGGATAATTAGATCAAAATGATTAATTTAATTATTGAGAAGAGGTGACTTAATTAGATAACTAGTTTATTTAATTTAGAGATGAATATTGATGAATTTAATTAGATAGAGGGATATTTGATTAAATGTTTAGACCGAAGGATGATTCAGGATGAAACGATGTTAGTAGGTGGGATTAGATGCACAATGTCAATCGGTACATTTTACGTGTCTACACTAAGTTGCAGAACTTAGCATTTTGGAGAAACATGGGAACATTCTTAGGCCTGTAGGTTGTCTAAACTTGGAATGGATCTCAAGAGAAGGCTAGATCCTAAGGTACTCACCTAATCTACTTCTTGTTAGGAAAAGGGTAAAGAGGCAACATGAAATGAAACTAAACTCCTATGGTGATGCACCTAAATGTTAACTGGGACTTGTAAGATAGCTCAAACACATAGTTCAATCAAAGGAAAAGCTTGACATAAACAACTCAATATTGATATGTTTCTTGCATAAATATTTCAAAAGAAGGTTTTAATGCATGCTTACACCTAGAAGGAAAGATGTTTTTCACAACTAGAACCATGTGCATTTTAACATAGCTTATAACCTGCAACATACATAATCTTTTGCAAAGGTGATAACCATGAGACAAAACTACAAGGAATTAGATGATTTCACAAGTAATTTCATCAATCAAACACATGCATGTACAATAGAATAGAAAAACTAAGGAAAAATAACTCAACTGCATTGATATCCAAGGCATCAACTGTCATACATGTCAAAAGAGTTACAAAAATCTTTCACTTGAAAGAACTCCAAAAATAAGCTACAATACTTGTTGAAAGAAGAAATAACTCACTTCCAAAACTCATGTTTGAAGTTACTTATTCTTTTTTGAAGCTTTCCCCACACATATCCTTCTAGAAGCTTCTTGGTCCTGCATAACCAAAATACCCTAAAAATAGCTTCCAAAACCTCTCCAAAATGTCTCCAAAGTGAAGAAAAAGTCAAGTCATGACCTTAACCACAATAAAAGCATGAAAAACTGCTCCTAGATGCTCTCACTCCCTCCAAAAACCCAGTCAAAAATAACCCACATACTTTCCACATGTTTGGCCCAAGTCATCATTATTCAACCATATCTCCAAATTGTTTTGACTCATACCTTTGGTGTGTTCAACACACCTCTATCGTTCATATTCAAAACATTAAATAGAGTGATTTATAATTTTATGACTTTAATAATATTTTTAAATTTTCAAATTGATGCAAGAAAAGAAAACACATGAGTCGTCTATGCTTTAAAAGACCCTAAATCTACTCCAAATTGAGTCAAACAAGCCTATATCTTTGGCACATGTTGGCTAACCTCTCCATCTTCCCCTATATGCCTGGAAAAAGCATAAATGCTTGACTAAATCCTCTTTAAGGCATCTACAAAGCATACTACATTTTTTGCATTAAAAATAACACTTAACTAAGTGATTTATAATGTATCACTTAGTCAAATGCTTCACAATTCAAAGTGAATGCAAAATAATAAGGGCTCAACCCATGTGGGAAATCAAATGCAAAACATAAGTCTTTGAAAGACTTACATAGTTGGCATATATAGGGGGACATATTGAGTTTACTAGGGATGAATATTACATGAGGGTATTATTCATTTACAAAAATTAAAATGAAAGGAAAAAATGGCTTAGCGTTTCGGCATATCTTAGGGTTTCCAAACCCTAGGAATAAAATGCGGCCAAACTTATGCAAATGCATTTCATTTTTTCACTCTTCACCTGGCACTCTTCTGCGCCACCATGATTAGGGTTTGATTTAAGAGAGCTCTGTGGAGGTCCCATGTGAAGATTTTCTAGATACTTGATTCATGCAAGTAGTGAATATTTTTCTTTCCCGTGTGATGAACATTCTAAAGCTTTGCATTAGTTTTCATTCTCTATGCAAGTGAGTTATACTATGGAAGAGCAAACAAAACAAGGGTTTTTGTTTCTTTATTTCCATGCTTCACTCATATGAATATCCTACAGATTTTAAGAAAAATGCCACAGGCCATGGCTTCTCCATTTTTAGTTGATTTTAAAAAACATGGGTATCTTCATTTTCCTTGTGATGCCATGTAATAGTAGCCAGCAGTGTCAAAATCCCCTTTGCTATGATAAGATTATGCAAGATCATAATGTGAATGAGACTTCATGAGAGGGTGGACATTTGAAACAAGAGCTATCTTAGTCAACTGTTTAGACAAGAAAGAGCTGCCCCAAGAAGGAAAAAATAGGTTTGATAAATGATTCAAACCCTTGCACAGTACACGTGTAACTCAAAACTCTACACATCTTTTCCATTCCTTCATGAACACTACCCGTTTCACTAACTTGCAAGCTTCTAGTCATCCAAACTTCAAAAACTCCATGGCCATTCTAAGTCTTCGTTACTTTTTAAAATAAAGAAGCTTCTTTGTATTTTAATGGCTACGATTATGGACATTCTTGCAGGTATGCATGGCTTTTTCCACTGTGATGATTGTCCTCATGGAAAACTTGTATGTGCCTTCACATTTTTTTTCCTTTCAATTTGTAGTAGCACTGCCTCTTTGCTAATATAATAATGTTTGAAGTCCAATGCTTTTTCCTTTGTTCTGATCATTAACAATGGTCTTCATGACATTTTCATTTCGCATTATATTGATTTATTTTACCATTGTCTTTGAATATGCTTCTGAGATCTTTATATAACTGTCCCAACATATATCACTATTTTGATCACCAATAGCATTTTTTTGATATTTCAAATACACCCTCTAATCACTATATTATGACTGTTATAGCTTTCTCATGTTATAGCACTTTAAAAATTACTGTCATCACCATTGTTTTGACATTAATGCCCTTATTTGTTGCATTCCATAACATTGTGTCTTCATGTTCTTAACACTATGATCCTTGTCATCTCGGTCATAGTAGTGACTTCATTATAAACATTGTTATTGTTTGATCTTCTATATTTGTAACTTATAACATGCATATTATAGATTTTGCAAAGTATATCACCAATGATTTTAACACCATTGAAATCTTTGTGTTTTGAAACTCAGGTACTCATATGAGAGGATATGGTCTCTTATAATTGGTATGACTATTAAAATAGTCATTTCTATCATTTTCAATTGCTCTGGTTGTAGTTACTACCCTTACCTCCATTTGGCTCATTGAATTTGCACATCTTTAGTCATGACATTGTATACTTCTTGCTTGAAAAATGCTTTCACTGTTTGTTACACAGTATGCCTCTAATTCCCATTTCCATTCTCTATTTTTGATATGGGCATCAATCTTTCTTTGTTATGCTTCATAAAAATTTTCATTTCATTGATTTTCCTCCATTCTTTTCATTATAATCCTATTAAGTAGATATTTGTTATTTGTGACAGTGAAGACATTAATTCCTTGTTATGAATGATACATACCTGCTTAATAGAATTATAAGCATACACTCTATACTCTTATCTTTGTCAAAATACGAGAGGACAACATGTTGGGATCAACCCTTGTGGGAGCCCATTTTACTCCACATGCCATAATATAAAATACAGATAATTAAGCAATGAGAATTCCACCTATACTTGAACAATGAGCAAACATGTTAGATAAAAATAATGAAACTCAACATATGATGGTTCATGGTTTGATGGTACTCCTCTAGTTCTTTTGATGTTGCAAAACTATCTCAATGTCATATGATAGTACACTATATATTTGTTGAAATTGAATTATATATGATGAGAAAATGTATCTTGAGCTCTAACACCAAAATTTCTCAACTCTTGCAGGCATTCAAGAACAATGGAGAAACCTTCTAGAGGACTCAAGAGTTGTCTAAAGATGCAACAGATCAACATCCATCCTCACCACTCAGGAATGATGGATTCCTTTTCTTTTATATGCTCCTCTTTTCCTCTTTTCTTCAAATGTATAGTCTACTTTTTTAATTGCATTGAAGGAGTTAATCCCACAACTTTGGTGGGATATTATACACTTATGATCATCAATAATGACTACTTTTATGCAACAATTGTTGAATCTCTCTTCTGTGTACATTTATATAATAAATTGCAATGAATTTGATAATTCTTTTATGCATATGAATGAAACATAGCAGAAATAAATGTGTACCTTTTCCCTTTACTTTGCAAAACAATCACAACTCTACCTAATTGAGCTAGAAGCTAAATTAGGCAACAATTTATAACAATCACTAGTTAGCACTATTTTTATACCATTTAAATTTTTTTGATGTCATTCTATTTAACAATATGATTTATAATTATTGTTATAGTCTTAATAATTATAATGTAATAATAATTAAAAATATGATTATAAAAATCTAATATCTTATCCATTAAGTTTTTTTTATTATTTTATAGCATCTTATATTTTGAATTTTATTATTTAAAATTAATTGTAACTTTATGACTTAATATTTATGATCATTATATTCTTAACATTCATAATAATTATATTATATTTACAATATTTAAAAAAAAAAAAAGGTCTATAATAATTTAATAATCATTATAATTTTTTTGATAGATTAATAGTTGCTAAGGGGCAAAACCCTGTATTGATAAAAAAAAATCTATACAATTCTTTTTTTCTTCAGACAAATTCATCCCTTAGACCATCCTGGCACAAATAGACCCTAGACTGAAATCACAATGACTTTCCTACCCCCCATAGAGCCATTATATAGTCATGGAAAACATATCCCTTCAACTTTTCCTTGCTTGTTTAGGCCCTCCTTGTGAATTAAGCTTAATATCACCTTGATCTAGTGTTGTGATGATTTTTACACATCCACATTAGGTCTTGGGCCCTTTTTAATCTAAATTAACTTAACTCCATGTCTTAATTTAATGTTGTAAAATGTATTTATTTACACCTTCACATAAAATTTAAGAGGCTTGTAAACTAAGTGGGCCTAATCTAGTGTTGTAATGTGTTATTCACATGGGATTTTGGACACTATTAAGCTAAATAGACCCAATTTCACCTTAATTTAATATTGTAAAGCAAATTTATTTATACTTTCACATTGGATTTTGGGCTCTCTTGCATTTATGACCTTTATATCATAATTAATATGCCCCTATGACCCTATATTGTGCATCCCAAGGCATATTTTAATCAAAAACCTAACAATATCAACAAATAAGGTTAATTTACACACTCCTCAACACTTTATCAATTAAAATGGGTCCTATGGGACCCATTCACCACTTTGGTTGAATGAGTCCCATTTAGGCGGGACCCATTTAGCTAGCGTGGCAAATGAATCCCATTTGGCCTATTTTCAAAGTTTGAGTGGAAAACTTTGATTTAACATTCAAATTTCTTCTATGTCGGCCTTAGGGATCAAATAAATAGTCATTTGAGTGCATTTCCAATATAAAAAAGCTTTCAAATCCTTATTTCACCTAAGCAACATAAGCCTACATTTTATCAAGTCAAGCACTCAAGAGTTTAGCATGTAGTGCCCCTCCATTCTCACTATGGATGTGTAGGAAGTTTGGCTTTGAAACTAAGGTAAAACAATATGAACATTTAAAGTGTTTTGGTGAGTATGATGTATATTGTCATGTTATTATTATTATGCAGAGATTTACTTGGATAGTTAAGTGATGCAGTAGCATGTTTCTTAGGATAAGTGGAAAAAGTGGCATCGTACCATTGGGCGTATGAAATACATACGAAGATGAGATATGATTGCTAGAGTTTCTTTCCTAGTGCTTCGGATATTATGCACATGTACTCTAATTTGTATGTTTGAGTGATCAAGTACTAGGCTATGTCTCCACCTGAATTAGCAGGTCTGAGCATTCCTTTAATCCCAATGGTGGTTGAGGAGATAACATCTAGGCCCAAGTTATAATCTAACCCTAGCCATGGTCCCCAACTGGGGACAATGGATTCAATGTGTGACCACCTTTTTTGGGTTGTCATGGGACAATATCTAACCTCCTTTACCCTATGTTTGGAGTGTTGCACTTATGTGAATGTTTCTTATGGGATATGTGGTTGTTTGATTTTGTTGTCTAGTCTTGGTTTTAGATCCCAACCTGTTGGTGTTAAACCCTGCAGTTAGTTGGGTTGTTATGATTGTGATTAATGGTATTTATGTTTTGATGTGAATGTTTCTTTCATGTGGAGTCATTTCGTGGTTTATGTCTTACTCTAGTTTGTAAATTATTCGGGTGAAGATAAATATTGGATCAATATGTTAGTTATTATTTAATTATTATTAATATTATTATGATTATATGTATATTACATTTTATGAAAATAAAGTTATAAATATGAACATATTCTAATGTTATTTATTAAATATTAATGTTTATTAGTAAATATTTAAATATTAATATGTAAGTATATGTTATATTTATGTTTTTATTTACTATTTTGGTAGAGTGATTATTTTTATGGAGATTTTCTTTATCTCTTGTAATATTTTGAATTTATTTAATGAGAAACCCTAAACAAATGAGTTATTTATTTTATGAGATGATCTTATTTCATTATTTTATTTTGGAAAAAAGAGTTTTTTTGGGGAAAAAGAGAGAAAGTTACTTTCATTTTGTTTTTTCTTTCTTTTTTGGAATTTAATTGGTTTTAATTATGAGAAAAATAGGAAAAGTGAGTTTCAAACTTTTTTGGGCATGAAATTTTAGAGGGTTTTCTCCGTTTTTGGGTTATTTGGGTTTTGGAGTTCATTTTGGTTTTTTGGATTCTTCATTTTCTGGGAGTTTTTTCCATGCTTGCAAAGATGAACAAGGATGAGAAAGTTGTTGCAATTTGGGGGTTTTGAAAGTTAAAGTTTTCAGAGCTCGAAATCAAATTCCTATCACTACCAAGCGTTGGATTCAGGTTGGATTTTAATATCTTTTGTTTAATTTTATTTTTAGTGTGTATGAACAATTTGATTGATTTCTACCTCTTTGACTTTTGAAAATAAATATTATATAGTTTTATTTTTGTGTGTGAATAAAACATTTATTTATTCTAGAATAAAAATCAATACATATTTGTTGTTTTTGTTCTTTACCAGTAAAATGGTCTGATTGTGTTGCCCATAAATCTGTTTTTATGAACTGGATTGGTGAGATTTTTAAAGGGTTTTTTATCTCTTTGTCATTTAAATTCTGTCTAAAAATCTCAAAAACCTAGATCGTAGTTTGTGAGATATAGTTGAAACATGATACTGTTGTCAAGTTGCTCCTCTATGACTGTAAATATTCTTATTTCTCCCTGTAAATAGCCAATGGAAGATTGGGGTTTTAGATTTATAGGAGTTTGAAAGGGTTTAAATTAATTTAAGTTTTAAATATTTTATTTTAGAAAATAAATCTAGTTGTTGAGTTACTCATTTTGTCATTTGATTGTAACCGAATATTTTCGAAAAGAGGGTATTATGGGAGTCATCTTTTTTTTTTTCATTTTATAAATCTATTATTCATTTTTAGTCAATTTCATCCATGTTGTTGAGTAGCCGATGACTAAATCTGAAATGGGTATTTTACAGATTTTGATTTTGAATTGATATGACTATTTTATGGTTGTTTTATTATTGACAGATTTGACTATTTTCAAGTGAGAATTAGTTCAGTTTTAAAAGTTACATTGGAGGGTATAACTATATTATTTGATCTATATTGTGTTGTACCATTTTTATTTAAATGTGTTTACTATTTACATGTTATAAATATCTTCATATTTGTGAGATCTTGTGTTGAAGCTTCTGCATGTGTAAAGATCACTTGTACCAAGGTTATGCATTGTTGGTCTTGGCTATGAACTGCTAAGTTAAAGTTGGTTATCATGTTATAATATTGTGAAAATAATGTAATATGCATCATTTTGGTGTTACGGTATAATGATAAATTTTTGGGTTTTCTATCTATTGTGTTATGTGATTGAGTCTTTAGAAGTACCTGGAAGTCATTGTGGAAATTCTCATAATTTTTGGTCAATTCTAGTTTTGGTAGTCTCCTTTGGATGTTTAGTGTAAGCCACTTGTTTTTTTGTTGTTCTTTGTTTGTGTGTGGGGCCTAGTGTTATCTCCTAGCACAGAGGGAGTGGGCCTCAGGGTACCACGTGGTAGGGTGGTATTTCTGAACCATCCATTGGGGTTTAGGTGGTACAAATCATGTGCAACATGGAGAGTTTTTCCTTTCACTTCATTCTATGGTTAAATTTATATGCAGATGATATTTCTATGAAATTATGTTCAATATGTATTAGATATATATATATATATTCCTCCTAGATGGAAATATCTTGTATGTTGTAGCATTCTTGTAATGAAAATGTAAATAGATTGAAGTAGTCTTGAAGATATGTTTATTGTTGTATATTATGTAATGAAAAGGTTAGCATAAAAATGTTGTATTTATGATACATATAAACTTAATTTAGTAGTAGATGTGATATGTCTTTATGTACCTCTTTTATGGTGTTGATTAGGAATAGGTTCATATGAACATACTGTTAAATGAGGTTTAAAAATAATTAAGTTATATTACCATATGTAATTTGTTGTATGAAATATAATTTACATTCAAAATATTAACTATATGTGTTTTAGTGTATCAAATGTATTTATATAGGCTTAGTTAGTGTAGGTGTATTATAGTAGTGACGTTAGGGGACCATGGTGGATAGGTGTGTAAATGGGTTATGATTAATGTTACTTTTAGGTCATAATGTGATTATGATATGATGTTAATGTAATGATGTCATTTATATTAATTTGTTGAGTTGCATTAGTTAATGTCACTTTAGTTTCAAAATAAAAATTATTGGCATGATCTTGTTTATCTTTTGTGTTATCCACCAAGTCCTTTAGCGGGGCATTACATAGCATTCCAAGACTTTGCAAGATCATCAAGAGAGCATTCAATATCATTTCTAAGGCATTCAAGAGAAAAATTATTCATCAATTGTTGCAGCAATTCAATATCCATCATCATGTCAATCATATCAAGCATCAATCATGTTATTGAGCTAGTGTTGTGATGTAGAATTGAAGATCCACGATCAAGTATTTTTCTACACCTATTATCAAGATCAAGATCTACATCCTTCATGGCCATTTCATGTTGAGTTGAAAATTTATAAGACATCATTCAAGATATTATTGTGCATGTTTCATATCCTATGTTTCATGTTTCATATCCTTGTTTCACTGTTTCATCATTTGGTTTAATTACCTAAAAGGGGTTTGACAAGGAAAATGCCTATTCACTTACAATTAAAAAAAAATTCTCCTCTTCACATATGTGATTGCAGATTTGGGTTTCTTGGAGCTTGAAAGATCATTGAAGATTAGTTTACAAGCTTGTTGAAGTTGTCTCCTCATTTGCAAGGTCATAATCTTCACTAAAAGGTCATCTACAACCCCAAAATTAGAGTTTCAGATCTAGAAACTTGGAGAAGTAGATTGAGAAGAATAGATTCAGACTTTAAATTCTTGAAAAAAGTGAAACGGGATTGATTCACCACAAGTGATGAATGCGTCCCACTGTAGGTGTTTTTCATATATTTTTATAGATCATTTGGATACACATTTGTCAGAAACCTATTCATGTGCAAAAACCTTGATCTAGGACTGATTCACCCAAATTGGTGAATGAGTCTCAGTAGGCCAAAATTTTAGGATTTGTAGAATTTATTGTCCCAATTCAAGTCTCTACAAGTTTCCAGGTGCACACATTATGTTTTACAACTTTTTGTTTTGTTTTACACACTTTTCTAGGTCATTTTGTAATTAATTGCATCAAAGGTTAAGCATTTCATTTGTTTTTCCAAGTTCTTACTTGGTGGTGAACCCCTCATTAGTTTATAATGAGCCCCTAGGACAACCCTATTACAAGATCTCTTTCTCCTTTACATTAGGATATCTAGGGTTATCCTTTAATGGAATAGCTTGAAAGTGGGTGTGCTCTATGTCCTTAAACCATACGATAGTACTCTAGCCACCATTTTTCAAAGTTCCACATTCTAAAAAAAAATCATTATAGACTGGCCATTAAATACAAAAATGGCCATGGACTAAGTATAGAGCTAGATACTATTTGACCTATAACATATATCTTAGTTACAAAAAAGACATTTTCATAGACTATCCTAGGTTTCAGTCACCATCATCATCGGCCTCCCACATCTTCTTGACCTTGAGTGCATTTGCTACCATTGCAAAATTTGCACCACATGCATGGTGAGCAGGGTGGTTGGATTTTTCCTCCATGTCTCAAAAGTCATTCTCTATCCTTTCTTCTCCAAGATCCAACTCCCAATCTCCATTGTCCTCTGCACACACCTTCCCCTCCAACCCTTCATCCACCACATATTCATGTACCCATCCCACCATTAAATTCCTAGAAATTCCAGCCGCACACATTAGGAAAGAGATAATTCACTCAATTTCTCCCCAATGCTTCTCTAGCTCGTTCAGCTTCAACATTCGCACCATTGGAAACTTTCACAATTCCACCTCATTTTGTAGTGACATGAAGTAGGTCTGCAACATTAGGATGAGCAAGTGTTCATCCACATTGTCTAGGGATTTATGAATCTCACCCAACATCGAGTCTTGGAAAACCATCTGTCATAGCTTCTTACTTTTTCCTTTAGAGACACCCATATAGAGCATCATTTCCAAGAACATCATTGTGATGTCAACATTTACCCTAAATATTTGATGTTCTAGTTGGAATTCCTTCCCCAGAATCCTTTCAGTAGCCCAGAGGACCAATGGGTGTGTTGAGACCATAATTTCCTTTAGACATTTTTCCATGAATTCTCCATGGAATGCCTACTACTACTTGGTGGTGTTCAAAAATATTGGTGTATACATTGCACTTAGGTGAAAAAACATTAAGATCCAACTATTTTGATTTCACCACTACCACCCTCACCTATTTCAAGAGAATTTCCCTACATCGTCATGATGGTCACCTTAGGTGATGTATCATCTAGCGCTCTCCTTCAAATCTATGAGATGCCAAGAGAGATTTGGCCACATCCGCCACTGCACATTTGCATGTAACCATGCTAAGTTATAATCACCAAATTTAGAAACCCATCTTTCCAATGTCAGAAATCTTGCAGTCGTACCCAAAGCATAACTTCTCTTGTGTCTTTGCACCCGACATCTACATTATATTTAAGACCCTTGTCTCTTCAACCTTATATGATGCCAATCTGGTTGTCGCCTTAATCTCGAGCCCTTTCTATTGTTGCCTTGGCCATCCCATCGGCCACATCATTTCCTTCTCGATATACGTGGTTAACCTAGTATGATTCAAACTTTTCCAACAACTCTCTGATCTATTGAAGCCAATGATTAAGCTTCCAATTCAATGTGCTATTGAGTTGAATGGTGTTTATTATAGTGAGGGAGTCCCCTTCAAGGTGGATACATTTAGCACCTATCTCCAAACCCATCTATAGGCCAATTAATGTCACTCTAAATTTGGTTTTGTTGTTGGTGCACTCCCCAAGATAGATGGATTTTTCAACAAGCATTTCACCTCATTTATCATGTGAAACACACCCAACACCACTTGATCTAGGATTTCCTTTACAGACCCCATCAAATTTTATTTTAATCCACCCACCTTCAGAGTCATCCATTTTACATCCAACCTTTTTTGAATTTTGATCACCCCCACCTGTCCCACATAGAAGGGGAGTTTTCAATCCCATAAAAGACTTTATTATCTTGTCATGCCAATTCATGAATATTCTTTGCTTACTTGATTTATTCTAAGCTACTTCATTGACTAATTTTGTGATCATCTCCTCAATTTTAACACAAAGTCTCTCATGCTCCATCTCTTTGTTTTGAAAGATCCTTCTATTCCATTCTTTCCATATTTCCCATATGATGGAAGGAGTGACAACCCAAATACTATAAAATAAAAATTTCCTAAAGGGGAGTGGTCACATGTTAAATCAACCCACTATGCCTGAAGGAGTCGAGCATTGAAAGTTTAGTTTTCTCATGAATACTTTCCAACATCTATTTTGCATACGAGAAAGTCAAAAGAATGTGATTAACCATTTTTTTATTGCATTTGCAAAGCACACATCTCCTAGGACCCTAAATCCCAAAGGTAGCTAGTCTATCCTCAATAAGAATCCTCTTTTGAATTTCCAACCAAGAGAATACCCCTACTTTTGGGAGGAAAATTTTTCCCCAAATGAGCTTGCACGACCAATTCTCCCTGGCCATCGCAATTTCCTTTACTCTATACGCATACTTGACTTTGTATGACCCAGTGCTAGAACCACACCATATGATGGTATCCTCTTAGTTGAACAGGGAAAATTTTCTATTTTTCAATATTTCTATTAATGCCACTTCCTATGCCTAGGGGACATTAATGTCCTAAAGGGAATTCCATTCCCACTACTGCACAACATCTCACCAAATTATTTTCCCATAGTTATAAAACTTGTTGCCCCATATTCTAATTGTCTCTACTTTGATTTCTTCCAAATTGGGGTGATAAAAAATTGGTGTTATTCCACCCCACAAGTCCTTTTGAATGCCGCACTTTGACCATTTCTAACTTGCCATGTTACATGCTTGGAAATGATATCTCTACATTCTAAAATGTAGTTCCATATTGCAGATCCCTTGGGGGGTCCACAGTTGTTAGGATGCATGTTGGACAATCTGAATCCAAATACTTCCTTCTAAGAATCTTGATCTATTTCTACTCCCCTTTTGCATACATGTCCCAAACAAGTTTAGCCCCCATGGCTTGGTTCATTATTGTTAGTTGCTTGATATTAGCCCCACCTACCTCCTAAGGGGAGAAAACCTTAACCCATGCTACTAATGGAGATTTCTATTGTTCCTCAGGACCACTCCAAAAGAACTTATTGAATATATGATTGAGGCTATCCTCAACCCTTTTAGGGATTTTAAAACAAGCCATTGAATATATCGAGATGGCTGATAGAACTGCCTTTACCATCAAGAGCCTACTAGTAGAGGATAGCCATAAATTATTATTACCTATAATACTAACTATAAAAAATATTTATCCCAAGGGGTGTAACCTACAATGACACCAAGGAGTAGCATGTAATGGAATGATCATGTTCACAAACAATTATGCAGAACTAACATTTATTGTTAAATATAAATATATAAAACTTATAAATTAAATATAAATTAAATTAAACAGCTCTACAATAAAATAACGTAAAGACACCAAAGTGTTTAAATATGTAATAAATAAAATTACTCTAAGATAAAATAAGGAAACTCTTAAGTAAATTTAAAAAATCTATCTCTATGTCTTTTTAAATTTATCTAATTTAACTTTAAAAAATATATATTAAACAAAAAATTATGTAGATTGTTCACCACCTCTATGGCCTATCATAAACATATTTTTCAATGATATATATTCTCTCTTCTAAGATTGATCATCAAAGCAAAAGGGGTTACTATTAGTCATTTTTTTTACTTAGCTAAATTCCTTCTATATCTTGAGATTGCCTCATCTCTACACTCATCTCTACATCCTAACATATGGATCATTTTGTATATTTCCTCTCAAGCAAGAGTAGATAGTCTCAAACTCATATGTGTGATTAGATAAAAGTGGAATTTTGGAGCTCTAATCTCTAGGTAATATTGGAATTTCTATGTGCAAAGGATAACTTGGGTGTTTTATTTTACATCTAGTGGCATTATTCATCATCTCTTATCTCCTTGTCGCATGTCTCAAGTGTTGTATTCTTCACCAACTAGTTTCATTCACCTGTTCTTCTCTTCTCAGGTCACTTCCACTCCCTCTTTCTTATGGAAATAACTTGACATCATCTTAATCATTCTCTTGATAATCACCAATACGATCATCATCCCAAGTCCTCACATTTCAACTTTAACCCAATTTGATGTAAAATATATATTCATTAAAGTGAAAAAATTTGAAGATGTCTCCTTACTTTTTGGCATTGTTATTAGGGAAGTAATTTTAGGTGTTATTAAGGTTTTACTTAGGTAGTCCAATCTAGTGGTTCTTTAGTGTAGATTTCCTTTTGTTGAACTTTCTCCTACATTCTAAGGAAAAGCAATTCAAGTTGTTTTGTAGAAAATACCCCCACCTCACACTACAACAACAAAATATATAGATAAAATTGTTGGATTTAAGGAACACTAAGGGGGGGGGTGAATTAGTGTTCCACAAATTTAAACTTTAAATCCAGATCTTAAGCCATTAACAACACATAAACAGAAATAAAGATGCAAGCACATGAACAAGATAATCAAAGCACCATAACACCAATATTTTTATGTGGAAACCCTACTAGGGGAAAAACCATGGTGGAGATTAATCCACAATTTATATACTCTGTTAAAAGTATGAAGAAAAGGGAATGCACATGCATTCAAGAACACTTCCTAGAGCTCACTACTCAAAACAAGGAAGGCTCACTGTTGTACAAAATGTTAGAGATTACAACAAAATTTTGAACTGAGAAGATAGCATCTACAAATGCCTGGTTTGAGTTCTGGTGAAGCTCAAAAATCAAGTTTTGAACTTTCTATCAGACTCTGCACTTTGCTTCTACTTTGTCACCAAATCCTCTTCTGTACCAGCAAAATTCTCACAAGTGATCTTCTAATATTTGCATACCCAACTTCTCTACCCTACAACTACTCTCATATATCTCATGCACACAAAATGAACTACCCAAACTCACATAAATATCCTCTAGCAAGAATTCAAACACTATATGTTGATTTCACACAAAATATAATATTCTCTACATGTCGAATTTAAATCATAAATAATTTTCGATGCGTTCCCACATACATCAGCCAAACCATAGCTAGGACCCAAAAAAATTTCTCAAATATAGAAACACTTAAACAATTATCCCTTATACATCCGCAACATGCTTCATTGATTAGGTCAGCCATAATGAAGAAATAGAGAAAAAATCATTCTATCGGATCTCTTTAGTCGTACATGGATTAATGCAACATCACAAAACTTACCAATAAGGTACCATACATGCTTAACAACCTATCCTGGGGATCCACAACACAAGATGATCCGGTGAAGCATACATATTGGCATACTAACCAAATACCCTGTTCATCATGTTCTTTGTCAGTAATACATTGTACTTGACTTTAGCTGTCAGTATGACCAGGTTCGGATTTGTGGACCACAATAGTGACTTTAGTTTCCATCAATGACAACACTAGAATCCATACCAATAATCTCTCTGAGCCATATTCCAACAATCTCCCCCTTTTGCATTGATGGCAGCACTTAGTGAAAAATGACTAAGTGTCAAAACCAGAGGTATGCTACCAAACTCCAAAATTTCAAAACACAAAAAAAAATTGCTCCCCCTTAGGATGTCAAGGAATTTTTCACTACATTCTCACCCCCTTTGACATCAATGACAAAAATTTACTTCTTTTTCTCCCCTTTTTCTACACTTCTTCCTTTTTATTTGCTAAAATAAAATTTTACTACTTTCTCTCTCTCCCTTTACTAAATAGAAATTTGATCAAAATTTTGAAAACTACGACTGTTGCACAAATCAGAATACTATTTTATACTTATTTTTCATCTCTGGAAGGAATTTCTTCCAAGCATCTACAACAATCCCAATAATTATTATCAGACTATTATTTTTTGATGTCTGGTTAATGATTTGAATGAGGGATTCCAAAATTGTAATTGCTTCTTCCAACTTCTCTCCTTTCCTCAGGACTTCAATCAACTACTCCAATCTACATTCAGTTTGATCCTTTACTTTCGAAAAGGTGTCCATAAGAGTGTTTCTGGCAAAGTGAATCTTTGCATGCTCAACCTACAACTCATGAATTTTGTTCTTTACTGCTCCATCGTGGTTGTAAACCATATTGTAGTCTTGACCAATTTTATTCAATTCACTTTCAATTTTCTCTAGCTTGACTTCGTATTTTCCAACAACATGAGGCCAACGTAGACAATAATTATAGATGCCATTAGCTAGATTGATGCACTGTCTCAACACATTCATTTTATTTTTTAGTTTTGTAAGGGATGGCCTAAACTGCTCCTTCAAGTGTAGGATTATTTCCTCCTCTTTCTTATCTTGAGAGTCAAAAGACACAACTTCCTTAATATAGTCAATCAACTCTTCAAGGAATACATTCTGCAAACTTTCGAATTCAATGTTCTTCTACACAAAGTATCTACCCAGAGTACTCTCAATCAGATCCTGCTCATATGAGGGTCAATCTAACCACATGTCAACAATCTTTTGCATTCCATCTTTCTCCTGAACTATTTGCAATATCGTTGTTTTGAATAAAGTGCCTTCTTCTTCATTTCCTTCAGCCATTGTTTCATCCGGTTCAACTGATTATGGTTCATCTTTTGGAGTGTAATCATTAGAATCTTCATCTGGTATATCCACAATTACTGCTTGTTTCCTTTTTCTTCAATTCTTGGAGATTTATGTGCTAGGGAAATGTCATCTACAAACTCTAGAGCCCTTTTCTGCTTCTTCTCCACCTTACCAGAAGAGGACCCAACTTCAACTACTCTTACCGGAAGGGAGATGCCAACTATTCCAAATTTTCCTAACAACTCTCTAAAGAAATTTGCATAAAATTTCTCACAATTTTCCAAAGTATTGAAATACTTAAAAATTTCCTTATAGACCTGTTCACTCCTTCCATACAACATTATCATTCTGTGGCAAGCAATTTAGAAAATACATCATGATACATATGATCAAAGTGCCAAACCTGAAAGGATAATATATATCCATTGTCAATTGTGTGTTCTCTATCAGTTGATCTTTTAGCAAACTGCACAGGTCAAATTCTTGGTCCTCCATTATAAAAAATATATGTTGAGTTTGTGTTAGGTCATCATGTCAATTACTTTGACATAAAACCCTTCTAGGGAGTTGGTGGAGGTATGCCCCAGGATAGACCAGGGATAGTTAGACTATTCTCGTGCCCATATGTTCTCCCTCCTCCCCTTCCTCTGCCACCTCCAGTATATCATCCAGATATTATCCAAGATGCAGCCATACAAACTATCCAGGCTATTCACTCTTTGGGTGGTCTTTTGGTTTTGCATGCTTCTATAGTAGCTCAGCCACATTCTAGTGATGTTGGCGATGGCTCGAGTGCTGCTACATCATCCTCATTAGGTCCACATATTTGTGTCCCACATACTTGCTCCATGTGTCACCAGATATGCTTGGGTCCTCTTGTACAACCCACCAAGCATCCCTTGGACACTTCTGATTATGACCTCCATGATGTGGACATTATAGATCAGACACAGGGGAGTGGAGTGCACCCTACAAATTCCTCTCTTGCTAGAGAGGGGAACATTGGAATAGTGACACAGGTAAGATTTAACTTGAAAATTCATAACTTGCATTTTTTTTAAATGAATATTAATAAGAGATAGTAAAATGTACTAATATTTATTTACATGCTCTATTTAACAATTGATGTCTGAGGAGGAGCTTGCATAGGTGACTGATAGCACCCTTAGAGCCATTTCATTTGGCCTTGACATGCACATAGTATATATTTTTGCACTCACTCATTTACATTTTTTTTATTATATACTTGCTTGTCATTTGAATTGTCATTAATGAAATTATATAATAACTTATATGTTTATCTTATTTTCCTCTTGTAGGAAATAACTAGTGCGAGTGAGGTGCAACCTTGTCTAGATTATGGAAGTGCAATGTTAGATAAGGGGAAGGCAATTTAACTCAAATTTGATTGAATTAATATTTTTAAGATCTTATATTTATTATACATACATCGACATAGATTGGTAGTTTCATATGTACTTGTCATTTTTATGTACAGGCAGTTATGAGCTATACATCGTTGTTGACAAGTGCGAGCAAGGTACAGTCTTGTCCAGATTATGGAAGTGAAATGTTAAATAAGGGGAAGGTAATTGAACTCAAATTCGATTGAATTAATATTTTTAATATCTTCTATTGATTATACATACATAGACATAGATTGGTAGTTTCATATGTACTTGTCATTTTTATGTACAGGTAGTTATGAGCTATACATCATTGTTAACAAGTGCCACAATGGCTAAAGGAGTACCTATTGGAACACCTGAAGGAGTAGGTGTTGAAACACCTCAAGGAGGAGGTTTCAAAACACCTAAAAGAGATAAAGAAAAAGATCAGCCTAAAGAGGTATGTGTTTATTTTATATTGTGTTTGGTATTTATATGTTCCTATTACCAACAATTGTATGCTAACTTGGATCAATTTTATGTTTTTTTTCACATATATAGATTAACATTACAAAAGTTGGTCTGGTTGGTTCTTTGGGAGGGACATATTCTAGGACTCCTAACCCTTTGAAGAGACGGATATTTCAGGTAATCAAGATTACAATTTTAGAGTTCAATTATAATTCAATGTATATTGATTTTGATGTTAATTATTCGATTTTAAATCATATAGTATAACTAATCCCAATTGTGGTTTGAATTTTTCTTGTGCAGCTACCTTCAAAGCCAATGAGTGCTGCAAAGAGGCTCCATTTTGATGATCCATCAATAGTTTAGGATGAGATAGACATTTTGGCATGTAAATTTTTAATAGACATCAAGATGGAATATGCCACATTTTGTAAAACATTGTTTGAGTTGGCGTTGATGCCATTTTTGTATATGGAGATAAACTCAAGATTATTGGATAATTTGATATATAGAAGTTGACAATCAAAATTTAATTTCTTCCTCATGTTCATGATTAAACTCTTTGAAAATTTAATCAAGTGAGCCATGGTTAAATATCAATGTAAAAGAGCATAAAAAAGAATGGTTGTATTATGTAGTTTATATTCATATCACTGATTACATTGCATTGCACATCTTTCAAACTCAAAGAATTAATTCACATTGCATAACTAACAACTAGATGTTGATAGATAAAAAAATTTCAATTACAATATAGTTTTTACAAAGTCAACCTAAGCAGTTATGCAATTACTTCACATTACATAACTAATAATTAGGAGCACATGTCAATTGCATTTAATTGTCATGGAATTTTATGAAAGCACATTTCTTTGATTCATTTTTTGGGGGTGGTTCAGTTCATTTTGGGTTCATTAGTAAAAAAAACATGTAAAAATAAAAAATATATATATATATGCAACATAGAAGCATGAAATAGGATTAGAATATCACATAACATCATATAAACAACAAAACCACCATAAAATTGAATGTCATTTAAAACATGCATGATAAATATTCATCGTTGAAACTTGAATTGTGGTAGCTTGATATACAAAGTCTATTGATGCCAAGGTTCAATTTGTATGATTTTGAAAAAAGAAGCCAATTGAGTAGAGTTATCAACATTCTTTAGAAATCATAAGAATTTATTTAGTACACTAGCCATTTTGATGTCTTCTTGTAATCTCAAATGCTAAATCTATGAATAAGTTAACTCTTCTTCCCACTAGTTTCCATTAAAAAGAAAGCAACAAGCTATGGTCTCATGGCTTTTTTTCACACGAAAATCAACGTTGGAGTTTTATTGGAGGATGAAAAACTACTTGTAACTTCATAAATAAATATTGTTCTATAACTCGTATGACCTAACCGACTGTTCCATCACATCCAGATGGTTACGTTTAGGTTAGGTATGGTCCCCTTTCACACCCAAATCGGCCGAAGCAGTTTGAGCTACGTTCAATCAGTGAAATCCCTTAAGAGTCCAAAGTGCAAAAGGGGAGCAATATTTGACAAGCTGTTTCTCAGAAATTATGATACCTACAAAAAAAAATTGAGGCTATGGGATTGTGTTGGGCCCCTCTACAATAACCTCTCTTGGTTTTTATAATCTCAGAGGCATTTTCTAGTGGTGACAAGTTTTCAGTTGGGGGAAAAGTTGTTAGATGCAAGCAGTGTAAAGTTGCAAAGTGGTGCAACTTTCATTTTGCAACTCATACGACTAAATGGACTATTCCAACACGTCTGAATGGGTATGTTTATGCTAGGTATGGTCCTATTTTGCACCCAAATACACTGAATCACTCTGAGCTACATTGGATTGACAATTTCCCTTAAGAGTCCAAAGTGCTAAAAGGCAGCAATCTTTGAAGGGCTATTTATTGAAAACCATGATGTTTATAGACTATCTATTTGAGGCTATGGGATCATGTTTGGACCATCTACAATAACCTCTCTCAGTCTTTTCTATCTTAGAGGCGTTTTCCCATGGTGGCAAGTTTTTAGCTAAGGGAAAAGTTGTCAGATGTAAGCAGTGTAAAGTTGCAAAGTGGTGCGACTTTCATTCAACAACTCGTACAACCAAATAGACTATTCCAACACATCTGGATGGGTATGTTTACGGTAGGGATGGTCCTCTTTTGCACCCAAATACGGAAAATCATTCTGAGCTACATTGGACCAGTGATTTCCCTTAAGAGTCCAAAGTGCTAAAAGATAGCAATCTTTGAAGGGATATTTCTCAAAAACTATGATATTTAAAGACTCTCTATTTGAGGTAATAGGATTTTGTTTGGCCCATTTACAATAACCTCTCTCTATTTTTTCTATCTCGGAGGTGTTTTCCCATGGTGGCAAGTTTTCAGCTGAGGGAAAAGTTGTCAGATGCAAGCAGTGTAAAGTTGCAAAGTGGTGCAACTTTCATTCAGTAACTTGTATGACCAAATGGACTATTCCAACACATCTGTATGGGTGCGTTTACACTAGGGATGGTCCTCTTTTGTACCCAAATACACAAAATCACTTTGAGCTACATTGGATCGATGATTTCCCTTAAGAGTCCAAAGTGCTAAAAGACAACAATCTTTGAAGGGCTATTTCTCAGAAATTGTGATGTTTACAGACTCTCCATTTGAGGCTATGGGATATTTTTTAGCCCATCTACAATAACCTCTCTTGGTTTTTGCTATCTCAAAGACATTTTCCTGTGGTGGCAAGTTTTCAGCTGAGGGAAAAGTTGTCAGATGCAAGTAGTGTAAAGTTGCAAAGTGGTGCAACTTTCATTCAACAACTCGTATGACCAAACGAACTATTCCAACACATCTGGATGGGTACATTTATGATAGGGATGGTCATATTTTGTACCCAAATACACTGAATCGCTCTGAGCTACATTGGACAGGTGATTTCCCTTAAGAGTCCAAAGTGCTAAAAGGTAGCAATCTTTGAAGGGATATTTCTCAGAAACCATAGCATTTTACAAACTCGTCGTTTGAGGCTGTGGGATCATGTTTGGCCCATCTGCAATAACCTCTCTCGATTTTCTATCTCGAGAGGCATTTTCTGTGGTGGAAGGTTTTCAATTGAGGAAAGTTGTCGAGATGCAAGCGATTATAAAGTTGCAAAGTGGTGCAACTTTCGTTGACAACTAAATGCGACCGTGGACTATTCCAACATGTTTAGATGGGTACGTTTACGCTAGGGATGGTCCTTTTTTGCACCTAAATATGTTGAATCACTCCGAGCTACATTGGACTGATGATTTCCCTTAAGAGTCCAAAGTGCTAAAACGCCATACCATCTATTGTACGATCTATAGCTAGATGGTATGGCCACAGTAGATTTTATTAGCATTGTATAAGGTGACTATGCGAGTTTAGAGAGCTAGAAACATTTGTACTTGAGTTGGTGAGTTGGCATGCATGGCAAAAATGAGTGAAATTAGGTGAAAAATGGTGGTTACAACCTTCTAATGTCAATGAAACGTGGGGGCAGCAAGATTTAAGGTTGGGTCAAGCTTGTGCAGGTCCTAATAGACGTGTTTGATGAAGTTGCACCCAAGTTAGATTTGAGGAGAAAAAGTGGCAAGCCACTATAATTTATTATATATAAATAAGAGATATTACAAAACCTGGTTCAAATGAGCATACCGATAGGAAAGAACCAGGAAGAAAACCTTTGGTTATAGCTCGATTAAATATAAAAATTTATTACAGAATTGTCCCAATAACAGTAACAAAGCATACACCTGTATGACTAATTCAACATATGAGTTTCCAAAATGCATACCCCTTTACATTTTAAGCATACTCTTTATACAATGCCAAACATTTGACCCATATTTTAAAAAGAATCACTAGGTATAGATTATGCCCATACATAGTTGTAACCTTTTTACATTGTTTCCAATTTGAAAATTCAAATTTTACAAAATTTTCCTATTGGAGGCATTCAGGGTACAGTCTTCCACAATAGTAGTATATTCACATTTTGGACTGACAAGAACCTATACAAACCATCAAGGTAGCTTAGAATAACCAATCTATATTATTTTAAATGACACAAAATATGACAAGATGATAATGCAAACTATAAAAGAAGCTTAAAATAACCAATCAATATTGTTATAATGTCGCATACCTCTCCGAAAGGATTAGAGCTAGCTATTGTTGTAGCGGGTCCATGATCAATCGTGCCAAGAATATCATAAAAGTGGGAAAATGAGAAATCTATATTGTCACAATAGAAAAGATGCTTAGACTTAAAAATCTATATTAATCTAAACAACTTGAATGATGATGAATTGGTGATGCAAACTATAAAAGATGCTTAGAATAACTAATCTATATTATTCTAAATGACACAAAATATGATGAGATGGTAATGAAAACTATAAAAGACACTTAGAATAACCAATCTATATTGTTCTAATTTATCACATACCTCTCTGAAAGGATCAGAGCTGGCTATTGTTGTAGCAGGTCTATGATCAATTGTGTCAAGAATATGGCAAAAGTGGGAAAATGAGAAATCTATATTGTCACAATAGAAAAGATGCTTAGACTAACAAATCTATATTAATCTAAACAGCTTGAATGATGATGAATTGGTGATACAAACTATAAAAGATGCTTAGAATAACCAATCTATATTATTCTAAATGACACAAAATATGATGAGATGGTAATGCAAACTATAAAAGACACTTAGAATAACCAATCTATATTGTTCTAATCTATCACATACCTCTCTGAAAGGATCAGAGTTGGCTATTGTTGCAGCAGGTCTATGATCAATTGTGTCAAGAATATCACAAAAGTGGGAAAATGAGAAATCTATATTAATCTAAACAACCTGAATGATGATGAATTGGTGATGCAAACTATAAAAGATGCTTAGAATAACCAATCTATATTGTTCTAATCTGTCACATACCTCTCTGAAAGGATCAGAGCTGGCTATTGTTGTAGTAGGTCCATGATCAATCTTGCCAAAAATATTGCAAAAGTGCATACAAAATATTAGTATTAAATAAAGAACACTAATGAACTTAAGCATAATGAACATAAGCATTGTACCTTCCATTCTTGAAAATTTTATTCAAGTGTGCCTAAAGGGTCATCTCTTTGCTTAAGAGTATCTAATATTGCTTCATGATCAACATTACTAAGTGTCCATAGTTGTTTTTTCTTTGGTCTAGTATGATGCTTCAACAAATTAACATTTTTTGCTATAACAAGGTGCAAATACATGAGAATGGTTTTGTGTTTCTCATAGTCTTCAAATGCAGGTATGCCATTCTTTCTAATCATGTATGTTTGCAACCAAGTTCCTGCAACTGGCCCAGACACCATGGGATACATGAAACATCATCATCTTCCATTAGTTGTGTTAACCTCTTTACCCACACACGGCCCCAAACCAACCAATAGTCGATCTCTCTTCATTTCCCCTATGGTGCAAAAATTGCAAAAACGCTGTCCTAGTTGTGTAGTGGTTTGAAGCGGATAAGTAATCAACTAAAACTCCATTGTGTCATTTGTCATGGATATTGTTTGAGATAAAGGAGTTAGATCTTGCTCAGGAACCCATGTATCCACCCACTCACTTGACTACTTACATTGATCCCACTTCTGTGAATACAACTCTAACAAAAAACAAGTAACTCTCGTGTCAAATGGTCCATGTGCCGCATTTTGTTAGGGTTAGAGATGGAAAATATCTAACAATTAAATGCAGATTTAAATAATAATCAGAGAAACTAAAACATACATAGAATAAATCATAACACAGAGAATTTAACGTGGTTCACCCAATCTGGGCTACATCCACCAAACCGTAGCCATCCAATCCTTTTATTATCCAATGCAAAACCTATTACAATCTTGCAAATAATCGCATTTTTCCTCATACTGTAACCTGTCCCAACCCCTTTTAACAAGCTGACTTCTAGAATTAGGGTTTTACAAAGTCGATTTCTTTTCTTTTGAGATTCTTCCTTTCGGTGACGTGAAAAAACCTTAAAATTTCCTCGGGCCCCTTGAGGCCGGTTGAGCCAGACAGACGAAGAGGGCCAGGGCAGGGTGTATAGTATAGCATGATCAATCGCCACATACCAACAATCTCCCACTTGCAGACTGATCAGGCTCCACACCATCACAACCTCCCACTTGGAGACTGATCCTGGACAACACTGCTGCACTTACAGCTCCCACTAGAAATAAGGACCTTGGACCTTGCTGCTTTGTTATACTTGAATTCAACCTTGAAGGGAAACTAAAGCTAAAGAGGAGCTCAACTTCTCCCTTGGCACCGCCTTTGTAAACATATCTGCTAGATTGACATCTGTATGAATCTTGTCCAGCTTGACCTGTCCATCTTCCAACACCGACCGAATGAAATGATATCTCAATTGTATGTGTTTTGTTTTAGAATACAAGGAAGAATTCTTTTCAAGATGTATAGCACTCTGACTGTCTGTAAATAAGTAATTTTCATCCTGTTGTTTTCCCAACTCATCCATGAAAAGTTGCAGCCATATCATCTCCTTTGCTGCCTCTATTGCAGCAACATACTCTACCTCTATGGTGGATAAAGCAACCACCTTTTGCAATCGAGAAATCCAACTCACTATTGTCCCACCAACTGTAAATACATAACTTGTGGTACTTCACCTAGTATCTATATCCCCTGCCAAATCTGAGTCAACATAGCCTTTTAAATCAGTATTAGAGCCCCCAAAACATAAACACTTATTGGATGTACCTCTCAAATACCTGAGAATCTATTTTACTGCATTCCAATGCTCAACTCTAGGATGACTCAAATACCTGCTAATAACTCCTACGGCATGTGCAATATCTGGTCTAGTACATACCATGGCATACATTAAACTGCCTACAGCTGAAGCATATGGTACCTTGGACATTTTTTCTTCCTCCTTTTGTGTCTTTGGACACATATCCTTAGTCAATTTAACATGACTATGCAAAGGTGTGCTGACAGCTTTTGCATTCTCCATATGAAATCTCTGCAACACCTTTTCAACATAATTAGCCTGAGATAAAAACAATTTTCTAATTTTCCTATCTCTACAAATTTTCATACCAAGGATTTGTTTTGCTGCCCCTAGATCCTTCATAGCAAAAGACTTTGCTAGCATTGTTTTAAACTCACTTATGTGATCCATGTTGAATGACCACAAGCATGTCATCAACATATAAGCACTTGAAATAATGCTTAGCTGCCATTATCAACCTCTTTAGAAATAAACACAATGGTCAAAATTACACACATTTGTAGCCTTGCTCAAACCATAAAAATTGTCAAATTTCAAGTACCATTTTTGAGGTGCTTGCTTCAAACCATATAAACTTTTCTTCAATCTGCACACTAGTTTCTCCTAACCTTTGACCTCAAATCCTTGTGGCTGGTCCATATATATTTCATCTTTCAAATCACCATGGAGAAAGG
>VDFB02075321.1:102935760-103034846 GCA_007258455.2 Sequoia sempervirens | reverse complement strand
GACCCATAGATGTCTAGAGGGCTCAGAGCCAGTAGTACATACCCCATACTTTGTCATTTCATCATTTTTCATGTCATTTTTAGGGTTTTAGGTCAAATAACGAATGCACCACGATGCATATTTGTGTCCATAAGTTGCATTCACATTCATGTTCGATGCATTTGATGCATCGTGATGTAAAAAAAAAGGTCATTAGGTTAGGACTATAAAGTGTGACGTATTTATAGAAAATCATGATGCATTTGCAAAATCACGCTGCAAACGAGGGGTATAATGTTGCATTCGAAAAGTTGCGATGCATTCGCAGACTCAAGTGATGCATGTAAACTGAGTGATGCATGTGACAAAAGTCACGACACAAGTTCCTTGTTGAGACGCAAATGTGAGCTGGAATGACACAACCACCGGATCATGATGCAAATGAAGTACAAAACAACGCATATGCCTCACTACAATGCAAATCAACTCAATGCGACACATTTGACTTTGACTTTGACCAAGGCTGATTTTGTTTAAATTCAAATTTTGAAATGCTTTTAAGCTAGGAAAATGGTAATGATGATTTTCAATAAGGCATTGATGTGTGTTTCGACATGTGCAGAGACAGTTAGCGCCCATTTATACATGCGAGTAGGCCATCGACTTCCAGATTCTGGGACTAGTTGTAGGAGAGGGAGCGATGACAATTGATGCGACTGGGACTTTATTATGTTGCCTATATGCCCATTATCTGGGCAAGTCTAGGGGGATTCTTACTGTACTTTTCCAGAGCTGGCATTTTGAGACCTACTCCTTCCATTTGTTGATAGGGGATGCTACTATCACACTTGATGACATGTACCAGATCTTGCACTTGTGGATCTGAGGAGAGTGGATGTATGATCCACATCATGGGCATCAGACATTCACAACCTATTATCATGACCAGGGTGTAGGATTGGGGATTGAGGGATATGAGATCCACTGGGAGTTCATGGCAGAGCATTATGGGTGATTCGATGCCCTATTGGCGACACTAATTAGAGGGATACTGATACCTAATTGCCGAGGACATGGATTTCCCATTGGCTGGGGGGATGTGCTTACCGGGATGAGATGGGATAGGACCATGTATGCCTAGGCACCTTTCATGTTAGGGATGTTATATCATCAACTTCATGAGGTTACATACAGGGTGGCTCAGAGCATTGGCTGCCGGATGATGCTCCTTATGATTTGGGCATGGGAGCACATCGTTGTCTTCCATTTGTTGATCCAAAGACCACAGCTGGTGGATGGCATGCCATATGTCTATTATTATGTAGGAGCCTTATAGTAGACCCAAGTTAGTGAGACAGGATTCTGGTGACACTAGATTAACACCATGATATCCTTCATTTGGAGGCCATATAGGGACTACAGGCAATGGGAGGATGAGGCCAATCACCTTAATTTTTGCAAGAAGTTTAGGTACTTGATTGGTCAGACTGTGCAGAGTCAGCTAATTATTGAGATGTACCTACTTCACAGGGTACTACGATAGTTTGGCTAGCAACATGGCCTTCCTATGGGTACAACCAAGTATGTGGGTCATCTAGAGAGTTAGCATGGGTTCCACCGATATTAGTCCCATTTTTAGAGTAGTAGATTGATGGGCTAGTGGCCCAGCAGTGGGGATGGAGTGGAGGGGTTGTAGATCCAGGGACCACAACAAACATTGATCTTTGGTGGTAGACGCATCACCTAGTGTTGTTGATAGATCTAGATGGTCCTACACCTATGGATAGGAGATCATTCATACCATGTGTGCAATGAGGTGGTTGAGGAGACAGAGTTGGAGATAGGGGAGATGCAGAGGTCGAGGGAGAGATGGAAGCAGGGGGGAAGGAGAGATGGCAGGAGGAGGAGAGGAGGAGATGGTTGGAGGTAGGCCAGGAGGGTGAGACAACATGTGGATAGAGTTCCCTCAGTACCAATCCCTGAGGCAACCAAGGAGGAGGAGAGAGAGGAGCAGCCAAGGTAGGATGAGGGGAGATAGGAGGAGCATGTATGGAGGAGGTCCGAGCAGGAGGTCTCGCAAGAGGTGGAGATGGAGGCTGAGATGCCGAGGGTGAGGGATCTCAGAGGAGGAGGATGTCGGGGATGATGATGATGCTATAGATGAGGCAAAGCAACTACTGAGGTGAAGGATGGTAGAAGGGGAGGAGGATGCACCCTCAAGATCACCACTACCACATGATGCGTCTAAGATCAACAAGTGGCAGACCTACAGAGGAGGCTAGATGAGAGTACTACATAGGTGAGGGCCTTGTAGGAAGAGCTAGAGGTTATCAAAGTAGAGCTAGATCAGGTATGATCCATCAGTATGAGTTAGCTCAGTGGTGCACAGAGTTTGCACGGTTATGCTCGGGACCATCAAGAGATATGGCACAAGAGTTGTCCAGGGTTAGCACCCATCTGGGATGGTACAAATTATTATATGAGCAGGTGGTGCCACTCGAGAGGCAAGATCCCACCTTGACATAGTCACAGACAAGGATAGGTAGTGGTAGCAGGTTCGGGAGTGGCAATAGTAGCAGGAGTCAAATCAATGCGGGGGGATCTACCTCCTCAGGTCATTCATTAGGGCATAGGTCTAGCCACTCTCACAAACATGCCTTAAGTCACAAATCAGGTCATAGCCATAGGTCATCTAGGTCAGAGCACAAGTCATCCCATAGCCAACCTCTAGTGGTATATATGTTAGTTACAGTGTCTTCATAGCCCCATGTCACTACAAAGATGATATCGTCAGTGACAGTTCCCTCAATTTCACAAATATAGCCCATAGTGACAGATCCTTCAGCTTCCCAAGCATAGGCCACAATGACTATGATGGAATCCGTTCCCTTGATAGAGCATCGATCCCCTAGATCTTCTCCTCGAGGGAATGAGAGCTCGACATAAACATGTTCATTATTATCTTGCATTAGGATATTTCAAACACTTATGTTATGACATTTATATTTTGACCATCGAGCCTATGAGCTCTTATTTTTGGCATATCTCGTGACTCTATCCTATGACATGATTTTTGAGATGATATATATATGAGGTAGTTTTGATATGGTCTATATGTGTTATGTGATGTGATGTGATTTATGTATTATGTGTCAACTATATTTCATGATATATTTTTATATGATAATGATTATGATGATGCAGTTAAGATGACTATGTGATGCCTATGTGAATTATGCATTTATGATTCTTATGATGATGATGTTATTTATATGCCATGCCATGTATGCCTTATGATGGCTATTTATGATGAGATTCCATGATGATGTGATGTTTATTTATATGTCATGATGATACTATGCCATGTAGATGATGATGATATGCATAATGTTTTTTTTTAAATGGATGTCATGTTTATGATTATGTTAATGTATGACTATATATGTATTATGCAATATATAATGCAATGGATATGGTTTAATGATATAGGTGATATATGTATGGACCTAATGTAATGCCTATATGATTATGTATGCACTTGTGTTTTTGTATGTCACATGATATCATCATGAGATGGACGAGACTGGATGACAAGACAAAAGGAGTGAATGTGAGCATGAAGACCAAATCCTTCAACATATTACTATAGGACTTTAACAATTATTGCTCTTAATCATCATTGAGTGGATTATTGTAATGGCGAACAAACACCATGATATGACATAGATCAAGGTGTGCAAATTTGTACCATCACATGAGACAAGTAGTCACAAACAAGGATGATCATGACTCATACTAAGGGTGCAATTGCCCCTATATTTTTGTCATAACCAACCACAAGCATAAAAAGACAAGAAGTAAAAGAAAGACAAGTCATGAAACACCGTTTCTCTCTAAATCCTATGACCATAACATCCTTGAGGAACTAGCAACATGACTATCTGAAAAAGACAAGATAAGCCAATCATCATGATATGTCGTTGCTTCTCTAAATCCCGTTGTCAGGACATCGCGGAGAAACTAGTAACATGATGACAGATCAAAGGATAAAATTCCAAGATAATGTTTTCCAAGTGTGTCTGAATGTCAAGTATTTGATGTCAAGATGCTAGGTTTGACAATGTCGAATGCCAAAGGTGTCATATTTGTTGAATTTCAAAGATGTCATGTTTGTCAAATGTCAAAGATGTCATGTTTGAGGATGTCTGAGTGTCGAGTGTCAAAGTTTTCCAAATTTAGGAAGGACACGTCCTGAATAATGTTGATGTCAAGAGGATCGATCTGCAAATGTCAATAAGAGCCCTCATAATTCCAGGTGACAATGATGATACCTAGGAAGGACACATACTAAGGCATAAATGTCAGAGGTAGTTCTTCAGAAGGACACAATTGAAAAAATAACCAAGAGTTGACTATTTGACTAGTTTTGACTAAGTTTGACTTATTTTGACTAAAATTGACTAAAGTTTGCTTTTGTGACTACATGTCAATGTTGAAATGTTGATTTGTATGACGTGTTTATTATGAAATCAAAAGAGTTTTTTTTACTTGTTTTCAAATAACCTGTTTGACTTGAAGACATTTTTCCATGTGTGCCAGTGCAGTGTCATGAACCCTAATGGATTGACCTAGTGCGGCCTCGAGGGCTCATCGACAGATGGCCTTGTCTACGTCATACACTTACAAACCTCGTAGTTCAACACAACCAATGAATTTGTCTTGATGACCAAAGATTGAATTATGATTTTATTTTGAAAAAAATAAAAGGACTGCCTAATGTCTCGAGGGCTCAAAGATGAGCCTTGCCTACATAGCAAATGCGTAGAGACAACATAGTTTGGACAAATGACTAAGACTAACTGACTCGACAAACTTGACAAGAGATGAATCTATTTTTGGTTTTGAGATATTCTATTTTTTTTGGATTTCTTCAGGATGTTTTTCGATTTTTAGGTCTTTTTTAAGGACATTTTTTTATTTTTAGGTCTTTTTTTAGGACATTTTATGATGTTTTTTGTCTTTTTTCTTCAAGACTTTTTATGATGTTTTTGTCTTTTTTTAGGATTTTTTATGATGTTTTTGTCTTTTTTCAGGACCTTTTATGATGTTTTTTTCTTTTTTAAGGACTATTTATGATTTTTTTTGTCTTTTTTTAGGACCTCTTCGAGTGACAAGACCATGTGCAATACCTACTGCAATTAGGTAACAAATATTTTCCCCTAGTCAGGTCCAAGACTAGCCAATTAGACAGATGCAAAGAGGTTGTGCGGGGGGGACAAATGGGTGATGTACATGACTTGATGTCAATCGTTATCATCCATGGGGGACAATAACAGGGATTTTGTGAAATGGTGGCAAAGTGATGTTGGAAAAATGAGTGTTTATTATGGATCGAAGTAGATAGAGTGACAATAGATGGTAAAGAAATGACTGACTATGCATGGTGCCTATTTTCCAAGTTTTCACTATTGGATGAATTATTTCTCTTTACTATTTTTGTCATTTTTTTCATTTTTTTTTGGTGTCACCAAGATGCCTGTTTGCCAATTTTTCACCAACGTGACGATTTTTTATATTTTTCAATTTTTTTTTTGTATTTTTAAGGTTTTCGATCTGACTTTCTGATGCTATGCATATAAATTTCTAATATGTAGGCTGTTGATCGGCTCTATCAGTTTTTCACCATCTAGAGTAGCTACTTGATATGCTCTAGAACCAAAAGAGGATATGATGATGTAAGGACCTAGCCAATTTGGTTCAAATTTTCCAAGGTTTTCTCTATCAGCCTGATTCTTTAGATTTTGCATAAGGACTAAATCACTAATGTCAAACTTCCTAACCATGAATCTCTTGTTGTAACTATGAAAAAGATGATTCTTATATGCCTGTAGATGGTTCAAGGAATTATGCCTTCTTTCATCTAACATCTCCAAATCATGTAGTTGTGACTGTCTATATTCTTCATCATCTATTAGACCCTTCATGGAGACTCTTAGGGATGGAATTTCAACCTTGATGGGAAATATGGCTTTAGCTCCAAATACCAGGGTGAATGGAGTGGCTTTTGTAGGTGTATGAATACTAGTGTAGTAAGCCCACATGGCAGGGTTGAGTTGGATGTTCCAGTAATGACCAACGTCATTGATAGTCTTTTTTAGAATTTTAAGGATGGTTTTATTGGATGCCTCAGCTTGAACATTTCCTTGCGGGTAATATGACATGGAGAAATGATGTTGGCTATGGAATTACTCACATAACTTACAAACGTCTTTATTTTTGAACGAATGTCTGTTGTCGGTGATGATGGACTACAAAATACCATACCAAAAAATGATGCAATTGAGAATGAATTTGGAAATTTGTTTGTTAGTTATGTATGTAAGGGGGATGGCTTTTATCCACTTATTAAAATACTCAATGGCGGTGATGATGAATTTGTGTCCATTGGATGAGGTAGGATGGATCTTTCCCACGAGGTTGAGTCCCCATTATCCAAAGGGCCATGAAGATGTAATCGGCCAAAGTTCTTATGCTGAAGCATGAATTAAATCACTATGTATCTAACATTGGTGACAAGTCCTAATAAATTTAAGTGCATATTTTTCAATGGTCATCCAATAGTACCCAAGTCTCATTATCTTCTTGGCCAAAGTAGGACCACTCAAATGAGACCCACATATACCCTCATGTACTTCATGTAAGGATGTGTGTGCTTCGTTTGTGTCAAGACATCTAAGGAGGGTGTTGTAAAAGCTATGGTGGTAGAGGGTGTCACTGACGATGGTGTATCAGGCCAATTTTTGGATAAAGGACTTTCACTGGTTGTTGGATAGGTTGGTGGGAAGGGTCTAGGATTTGACGTACTCATAAATGTCTTGATACCAGGGAGAATTGGGACCAACAAGCTCACATACTATCTCTAATTCTGGAATGTCATATGCTGGGACCAAGAGTTGTTGCACCAAGAACTCAAGTTGTGGCAGATTGCTAGGAAACTCTAGGAGTGATCCGATAGTAGCCATTGCATATGTTGCCTTGTTTTGTGCCCTCAAAATCCATTCAAAATATAATTTGTGAAAATATCCTTGAAAGCTATCCACCATGTGTTTATAGGGTAGTAACTTGTCATCCTTGGTTTCATATTCGTCATTGACTTGGTTGATGACTAGCTGAGAGTCTCTGAAAATGTTATGAATTGCTTAGATTTTCCACTTGACAACCATTTGGAGCCCCGTGACAAGTGCTTCATATTCAGAAATATTATTTGTGCATGGAAAGGCAATGAAAAATGACTTCAAGATGGAATCTAGTTGTGTCATGATGAATAGTATTCCTGTGCCCGAGCCATGACTTGTATGAGACCCATCAAAATAAAGTTTCAAAGGTAACAAAGGGTCTGCATGAAATATGGACTCATCTAAAAAAATTTCCACCAATGGGTGATCACTTTGAATAAGTGCATCCTCCAATTGGTCTACTATCACTTGCCCCTTTATAGCTTTTCATTCTACATATTAGATGTCATATTCACTCAAGATCATTACCCACTTTGCTAGACGTCCTATTAATGCTGCTCGAATCAAAAGATATTTCAAGGGGTCAATCTTTGCTACCAACTATGTCTTGTGATTCAGCATATAGTGTCTTAGCTTTTGAGCTGCAAAGATAATTGTTAGGAAAGCATGTTCACTTGATGTGTAATTCAGCTTATACCTAACCAGTGTCCAAATAATGTAGTATATGGCCCTTTCCTTCTCATCATAGTCATTTTGTGCCAATAATGCCACCAGTGCTGAAGTTATTGCAAAAATGTATAAGATCAAAGGTTTCCCTTCGATTGGTGGCATTAAAATAGGTGGTGACAATAAATAATTCTTTATTAGTTGAAAGCCCTCTTGACATTTATCTGTCCACACAAAGGGGATACCCTTGTGTAGAAGATACTGAAATGGTTGACACTTGTCAGCCAATTGTGCTATGAAGTGGTGTATAGATTGTAACCTACCTTGTAATATCCTAATTTCACTTATCTCTTTTGGGGGAGGCATGTCTAAAATGGATTTCACTTTGGCTAGGTTGACCTCAATGCCTCTGCGAGAAACTATGTATCCCAAAAAAAATTCAGATGTCATGCCAAATACACATTTCTTAGGATTTAGTCAAACTTTATATTCTTCTAGTCTCTTGAAAATTTTGTCTAACACATTCAAATGATCCTTTCTTGTCAAAGGTTTAGCCAAAAGGTCATCCACGTAGTCTTCCATTATTTTGTGCATCATGTCATGAAATATTGTTGTCATGGCTCTCTGATATGTGGCACCTACATTTTTAAGAGAAAAAGGCATGCCATTCTAGCAGTATGTACCCCAAGGACAAGTGAATTATGTTTTGTGCTGATCTTCAGGGGCAATACAAATTTGATTATAGCAAGAGAAACTATCCATGAGGTACAACATCTCGTATCCTGCTATTAGGTCAACTATGATATCTATATTTGGCAATGGAAAGTCATCCTTTGGACAAGCTTTGTTTAAGTCCCTAAAATCTGTGCAAACATGGATATGACCATTTGTACTTTTTACTACCAGTACAAGGTTGGATATCCATTCAAAATAGTCAATAGATCGTATGAATCCCATGTCTAGCAATTTCTTGAGTTCTACCTTAACTAACATGGCGATCTAAGGATGCATTTTGTGCAACTTCTGTTTTACTGGTTTGGCATCTAGACGTAGTGGAAAATGGTGTAAGACCAATTATGGATCCAATCCAAGCATATTGGTGTATGACCATGCAAAGTTAATTTTATGCTCTGCAATGAATTTGTAGAACCCAGGTTTCTCTTCTTCTGTCAAGGATGCCACAAACATGACCATTTTAGGATCTTCTGCTATTGATATGTTGACTTCTATGGTGTCCTCTATGAGCATCACTGATTTCTCTTGAGTCACGGGAAGAAATTCTAGTCCTCCATCTTTGGGCACCTCAGAGAGGTTTTCACTAGAAAATACATCCTTCATTTCTACTTTTTTTGTCGTTAGAAGGTGCCTTTCGATTTTCACCTAAAGACATTTCATTTTTTGCTTTATTTTTATTTTTCATTTTGCGACTAGAGGACGGAGCATTCTCCATAAAGTAGGCTACACAATCTAATTCAATAGAAAATCCAACCTTGTGATCACCACTGGGTATACCCTCATGTATTCCCATAAATTCTACAATGGCCTCATCATTCTAAAAGATGTCCATGACTGGTGGGCCTTGTTGATCCCAATCAATTAGTTGTAGGTAGACTAAGGAGATACCATCATCAGTATTGGTGAATTATGGGGAGGGTGTGAAAAGTATGCAGACATATTCAAAGACATTGAAAATGAAGTTGTCATCATCTAATTCCCAATCAGACTCTATCCAATATTCTCCTTCACTTGTTTCATAATCATTAGCAAAGTAGGGGACAAATGGATTGGAGTTAGGGTTGGAAACATTATGTGGAAATTTAGATGAATCCACCTAATGGTTATTAGGTTTGGGCAGCTGGACAGGTATGTCAGGATGAGGGTTAATGGGATTAGAGGAGGATTCTGGCTTGTCATGGTTCTTTGGGAAAAGAGGTCTATCCCAGTCTTCTCGTTTCCTTGGGATCTTAGGATTGTCATAATTAGATGATTGACCATTTTGAACATTTTCCAAAATATTTGTTTGGAGGTAAGTTCTCTAGCTTCAAGGAACAAGTCATCAAGCCAACAGTCACTTAGGGATCGTTGGGAGCCAAATTCCCACTCATGGGAGTTAGTTTTGATAAGAGATTCCTCAATAGTCTCGACACTTTCTAAAGCATTCACACTCTCACTCGAAAGTCCATTAGTACGTCGATCATCATTTTTAGGTGGACCATACCCTAACCCTAGATACTTTGGTCTTTTGAAAGATTCTATGGGTTCTCTTTGCCCAGTTTTATCTCTGCGAAGGACAATAGTTCCATCATAGCCTTTTTCCTTCATCGTGTCATATCCTTTGACATATATCTTAGCTGGTAATGGGGGTAAGTCTTCCATTTCTTTGTAAATCCATCCTAATATGTCGGCAATGTCTTCATTATTCATGTCTCCCCATTTTATGAAAATTGTTTTTGGTGGAACTTTAAAAATCTCTTTAGGTTGCATTCTGAAACATGGCAAACCATAGACCTTAGGAGACTTGGGTATTGTTGTGATGCAATATGTTGTATTCAATTTGAATTCTCCACAACCTAGGTCTTGGATCTTGACATTGGACTCAGCCTTAGGAAGTGAGGAAGATGATGGTGTGGCAGAAGATGTGGATGGAGTTGATGTGGACGATGATGTGAGTGTAGATAGGTCAATGAATTTGGAAGAAGAGGAACTTGGGGCCTCTCTGTTGATGGACACCTAACATTTAGAAATACCCCTTAGGTTGGTACAATATTGAAAAGGGTCAGTATTTCCATATATGGTGATTTATGTGCCATCAAAAGGAAATTTTAGGCATTGGTGATATGTGGAGGGAATGGCCTTTAGGGCACAAATCCAAGGTCATCCAAGCAAGATGTTATAGGGAAATTCAAGATCCAAGACTTGGCAAGTTGTGTGTACAATGATTGGTCCAACTCTGATAGGAAGAGTGATCACACCTTGAGAGGAATGTTCTTCCTTATCATATGCTTTTATGACTATGTTCTTTGTTGTGTCTATCTAAGCATCAGAAAAGCCTAGAGCCTTAACTAGTTTTAAGGAGAATATATTCAGTCCTTCTCCACCATCTACTAAAACTTGTCTAACCTTGTGTTTATAGATAAATACTTCAACATGTAATGCGTCATTATGGTTGGTCTTAGGTGATGAATAATCTTTTTCAGAAAATTTCACATGATGAGGTGTAGTGAGATAGCCCACCATGGCTTCAAACTGGTTGACATCGATGTCTTCTGGGATAGAGGACTCTTGCAAGGTTTTTTCAAGTATAGCCTTATGCATGGGAGAAATGTGAAGCAACTCAAGTATGGATATTTGTGTAGGGGTTTTCCCTAGTTGGCCAATAAGGTTAAAGTGACTTTTGGGTTGTGACTCCTTTGTGGATGGGCTTGATTGTGGTTGTTTTGCAGATGGACCAAGTATTGTAATTTTTGGTTACTGAGGAGGCAAACCAACTATAGTGATTTTTCCACTTCGAGTAGTGGCATTGCATTTAGGTGCTCTTTTGATAGTTATGGTATTGACATATTCATCATCGGTTCAGACATTATTAATGATGGTTCCTCCTGAATAATTGAATGTAGTGTGAGCGTAAATGGCTTGATTGTTATTAGTCTTGGGATATGATGTGGAGGCTTTATTAGAACCATGGTCTTGTAATGGGTTTTTACGAATAGTATGGTCTGCATTTGATACAAATTGTGGCCCACCCAATTCAATTGTTCATTTTTCAATAAGGTCTTGGACAATGTTCCTTAGTTGTTAACAAGAAGATGTTCTATGCCCCTTAGCTTGATGGTAATCACAAAAAGTGTCATCATCCCACCATGATGGTTTAAACTACCCTAGGTCATATGGCTTAGAGTCTTCCAGTGTGATGAGACTATTTTGAAGGAGCTTCTTAAGGAAATCCTCAATTGGTTCTCCCAAAGTAGTGTATGTTCGTCTTTTAAAAAATTGTCTTGTTTGGTGGGGTTGTCCTTAACTTTGACTGTTTTGACCATTTAGCTTATTTGGAATGACATTGGCAGGAGGTTTCATATTGTTGGTGGTTTGTTTTGTGGCTGAGCTCCTTTAAGAGTGAGTACAGGACCCATTATTTTTACAGCCTTGGCATCAATAACGCCATCATTGGTAACATGTTTATTTTTTACCCAATACTTATTCTTGTCTAGAGATGGGTTTTTGTTTGTGTTTTTAGGGCCATATTTTAATTCTCCTTTAGCAATGAGAGATTTCTCAACCTGAACACCCTTTTCGACTAGGTTTGTGAAGGTTGTACAACAATGAAATTGCAATCCGTATTTTAATGGGCCAAGGAGTGTTTGAACAAACATGTCAACTTTTTCTTTCTCAGGTATGTCAATATGGTAGTGACTTGCTAGACTTCTCCATCTTTGGAAGAATGGGATGAAAGTTTCACCAACATCTTCTTGCATAAGAGTCCATAAGCTAGTGATGGAGGTGTCCATGTCAATGTTATACACATAATTTTTTATAAATTTGTCTTTAAGTTCATCCCATGTTTTTATCCCTTTTAGAGTGGAGAACCATTCAAGTGCAGGTCCTATAAGACTTTTAGAGAAGAGTCTCATCAAGTAAGTGTGGTCATAGGCAATTTCCATACAGCTAGTCATGAACTCTCGAACATGTTCAATAGGATTCATCTTGCCCTTATATTTGGTAAAGTTTGGTGCCACATATCCAGGAGGGAATGGTGGCATGTATAGATTTCTGTCAAAAGGATATACACATAGGTCATATGACATGTGTGACTTATTTTCAGGCTTTTGCATGTTTTCTATGGTCTTTTGCAATTGAGCCACTTGAGTTGTCAAGGCATCAATTGTATGATTGTTTGTTGCATCACGCATGGGAGTGATAGGTATACCATGGGTCCCCATTTGTTGTGAAAATATGTTGGTGTTTTGTTGTGGGATGTGTCGTTGTTGAGAGATGTATGATGTATTTTGGTTGGCATGTTGTTGGTATTGGAATTTTTGATTAGGTATATGTTGATGGGTGTGAATATGTGATGAATATGTCAGAATGTTCCCTCCAGCCATTTGAGTCAAAATTTGGGGGATATGTTGACCATGAATATTTTGGTGTTTGAATGATGGCATGTGATATGTATTGGGATTGCCTTGTCCAAATTGTTGGAATTATCCATGAGGAATGTTCATGTTTTTCCCTTGAGAAGTATTTTTATTAAATTGTGTTGATGTGTTAACATTTGGTTGTGGTCCTCAAATAACAATATGTCATTTACTTCCTAAGGGATTGAATGAGGTACCCATAAAGGGATTTGATGATGATGCACCCATAGTAATAGATGAAGATCCAAATGAAGGATTTGAAGAGATTTCCCCCATTAATGAGGACCCAAAGGTGGCTCCAACTAATTGTGAGGACATTGTGGACATTGTTGGCATTGCTTGTGACAAAGCTTGTGACATGGTTGGTGTCCCTCCAACGGATATTGCATTGATTGTATTAGAATTTTTTTGGTTGGAGGAATCATTGGAGGTGGAATTGATAGTACTTGTGGCAATAACAAAGGCATTGTTTGTATTATTGACATTATGGTCAAGTGATGTTGGTCTCAAAGTGTTAATGTCAAAGCCACATGGTAATTTAAATCCTTGACTTAGAAGTATGGCCAAATATCTATCTCTATCATGTAAAACCATGTCTTCTACAAAGGAGGCCGCTTCTAGATTTTGGGCGATGGCTTCGAGATCTTCCTCAAATACTTGTCCATGTTCATCCCTACGTATGATTGATTCAAAGGGATTATGTGATGAAGATGGCATGTTCATGTTGCTGAAAGGATTGATGAAATATGTATCTTGGTTCATGTTTTGATTCACGTCATTGGAAAAGATCTAAGTATTATTGTCTTGTCCAAAGTTAGCCATTTGTATTCTTTTTCTTTGAAGCCTAGTGTCAACCATATAAGGAATTACTCAAATTAGGAAGAGGATAGGAAATGACAACTAAATGACATTTTTTTTTTTTTGGATTTTTTATAATAAGGGATGCAATATGTCAATGCAAACTATATTTTTTGGATTTTTGAATAAGATATGACAATGTGACAATGACAAGTGCAAAAGGACAATGAAGACTAGGATGATAAGTTATGACACTAATTTCTTTTTTTTTGGAATAAAGGATGCCAATGCAAGGTGATAATGGCATTTTCCTAAGGAAAATGACTAATGCAAAGTGATAAGGTTGTCAAGAAAGGATGCCAAATGCTAAGATGAAAATGTGGACTAAGGAAATGGTCAATGCAAAGTCTAGATGCCAAATCAGGACTATGATGGACAATATTTTTTGGATTTTTAAGGATAAGATATGCAAGGTGAGGACTTAAAATGAGTTGAATGTCTAGAGTATGCAAATGCAAAGGTCTAAGTGATTTTGAAAAAGGAGCTACTCAACCACCCTAAGCTTGATCTATGTCTCAATTTTGGAAAATCAAATGACTTGTTTTGAAGGACTAAATGACAAGGAAAAAATGACAAGTGAGGTTTCCTAACTTGACTTATGAGTTGGAATGTCTCACAAAAAGGAAAATGACTAAAGGAAATAATGATGACTAAGTCCAATGATAACCTACTCTTGAAGGAAATGATTTTGCTAAGTGAGGTAATGTTTCCTAATCCAAAATGAGGACCTAAGGATTAGTTTGTGATTGAAAATGAATATGATGATGTCTAAGGATGAAACTAAAATTAGCAAGGATGAATCCTATGGGTAAATGCAAACTAAAGATGCAAATGGTTAAAAATTTTGAGCAATTTCTGATCTAGTTTTTGATAGAATCTTCTAGAAAAAGTTGTTTGATGATAGTTTGGATAGATTTGAATTCATTTTCTGCTTTGTGATAGAGTTTGGATTTCGTCAAACAAATGCGCCGTTTAAGGTCATGAATGTGTCACAGTTTAGAAGATGTGGTTCAATTTTAATGATTGCGACTCAGTAAGGGGATTGTGAGTTTCTACAAAGTGAATACAGTTTGCTATAGATAAGTGCATCTCCAGGAGTGAAAAATGTGATTTAGCAGAGCTATTGCATTGCAAGAAATGTCAAATATGGCTTGAGAAAATAGATGTGTCATAGAAAGCAGAAATGAGCTATGGCGATGCAGTTCAACAAGGTTCAAATGTGGTTTAGATAAGAAAATGTGATTCAAAAATTAGTAAATGTGTTGCAACAGAGAAAATTTGGCACAAAAAACTATAAATGCGGTTTGATAGAGCAAATGCATTGTACTGGATAGCAAATGCATTGTAGGCAGAAGTTTGTTTGCAAGTTTGACCGAATTTTGAAGTTGTTTCAAGTTGAAAGTGTGTTTCCATATTTGTGTAATAATGTTTATTTATTTGAATGTTTGAGAAAACACTTGGAAAACACAATATTTTGTCTTTGATCAAGCACAATAAAGATGAGAACAATCCTAGGTTAGGCCTGGACAATATTCGCTAGATTCCATGTGGGTTTCCCCAACCACACTTATTCTTAGTGTGTGAATCTAGAAGCTTGGCCACACGAGCCCCCCATTACATTGCACTCACTTCTCATGCCAACCAAGCTTCCAACCCCCATAAAAATCCCATGGTAGGTTGATCACCTCTACTAAGAACTATGAGAATGTGGATGCCTTCACAATGACCGTTGCCACACTAGCAAATAGAAGCATTTTGGCTACTACACAAAAGTGTTTAGTTCGAGACCCTCGTTTGAGTGGCCACACATGGGGAAAAGATTAAGCTCCATTAAATAAGGAATTCTATCCAAAAGAAGTTACACTCAACAAGGTTTTGGGTAATTCTACTTTGTCCGTGTGACACATTCGCACTCATAATCCTAATTTTTTCATTAGAATTCACAATAATATACCGGTCAAGGGTAGCTCGGCCAAAAAGCTGTATTATTGGTCTGAGTCACCTTGGTGTGAGGAAGTCCTAATTCCTAGAGTCAATAACCATTTTTCTTACACCCAGGATCGCACAAGTGCGAAGGGGAGAGGATACTTCGATTATTGAATCAGGGTAAACACAAAAATGGATGGGTCTGGTTTTCTGATCACCTAGATTGTACAAGGTGAGAGCATAATCACTTACCACCCCAAACAAAATAAAAAAAGGACAAGCAATGTTATTTTTAATGCACCAATTGAAGTGTTTTGTATTCTAAAAATAAACAAACACAATGTTTCAAAGTAGTAACCTTGGAAAATCAAACCTACAAAACTTCAAGTTAGTAGTTTCAAAAATATGCCTTGGACCCATGAAAGACTCAAAGCCACATGCTACAACAACTCATTAGTAATCAGAAAATCACCTAACTAATAGATTGCAAAAGGAAATTAAGAAAAATCTGGAAAAATATGAGAGTAGAAAGTTTACCAGACAAATGTGGCATAGTAGAGCGATTGCGTCGCTCCATACAACAAATATGGCTCGGTTCTGTGTTTTGGAATCTGACAGACAAATGTGGCAACCTATAATTCAAATGCATCATGGTTGAGCAAATGCATCACTCTACAAGTTGTATGTGTCACACTAGAGCAAATGTGGCATTAGAAGAAGCAAATGCATCATGAAATAACAGATGCATCGTTTTATAGAGCAAATGCATCACGGTTGTATTTGAGCCTGCAAAATAGAAAAATATCATATAGAAAAACAAAAAATGCTCAATTTCACAATAGGTTCACCAATGTAACTATGGGAATTTTCCTAGGGTTATCAAATCAAATGCAAAAAATAAAAACCCAAAGTAATAATGAAGTGCAAAGGAATAAAATGAAAACAAATGAAACAATCTCACCCAAGGTCTTCATTCTCCATGACTGATCTCCATTACACCTTCTCAACTTGCTAAAAATATGAATATTTCCCCAAATTTGATGTGAGAAATCTAATGATGATGACAAGCCCTAAGTGAATGTTGAAGGATTTGAAATGACTACATGCAATACTATGTTACAATGCAACTAATAAGCATCTAAACTATGTCTAAATTATGCTGAATGAAATGTAAATATTCCTATGAAAAGTGACCAGAATGCAAGAGTATGAGGTGAAAATATTGCAAAAGGATAAGGTTGCAAGATGACATGAGATGACAAAACAAGATTGCATGAGATGAGCAAATGAGACCAAAATTGTGATTTTCTAGAAAATGCGATTTTGAGTGAATGGCGAAGATCAAAATTTCACAAGTGCCCTAGAATCAATGGAAAAGATTAAATTTGACAACCCACAATTAGGGTTAGGGAAACATTAGGTCAAATTTGAAATGAGTGTACATGATTGATTTTTAGAAAATCAAATCAAGGGTTGACAATGCATGTGACAAGAGACAAGATTGGCACAAAAAAAGAGGAAGTTGGAAAAATAAAAAAAATAATAGAAATTACTTAATTTTTGGGAAAAGAGACTATTTTGAATTAAAAATTAATTTAATTCAAAAGGTGGGGCCTCATGACAATAAATAATTAATTTAAATTACTTACTAAAACTAGGGAAATTAGAAATTGGGATTATTTTAAATATATAATTTTATTTAAAATGAGGGAAATGTCAAATAAGATAATTATTTAATTAGAGAAGGTGACCAATAATTAAATAAATTAAAGAATCTATTTAATTATGAGAAGACTTGAGAATTAGTGACATATTAAATAAATAAACCAAATTTATTTATTTAATAATCAAGAAGACATAATGGACAAGGATAATTAAATAAATTAAGAAATTTATTTAATTATAGGAAGAAATTATACAATTAGTGACATATTAAATAAATAAATATTTATTTAATAATCATGAAGAATAAATGGACATGAATAAATTAAATAATTATGAATTATTCAATTAATAGTCAAAAGTGGACCAAGGACATAATTAAAATGTCTTAATTATGCTAGGAAGAAAAGGTGAAAAATAGAGCTTGCAAGCCTAGGTCATTTTTGTGTGTCTACATTCTTAGACCTGAATGAGCATCATATTTGCAAAAAAAGGTCTCTAGAAGGCCACACCTAACAATAGAACATCACCCCTCAACCCCTTGCTTTTCCATGTCCAAGGTCTTATAATAGGACTTCAATGGTGATTAGAGAAATGAAGTTTCTAGCCACAACAATCTATCACAAGCTTCAAGGCCGACCAATTTGAGGGGAACCCAAAATATGGCACTTAGCTACAAAGAGAAATTAGACCTAGAATTCAAGGCAAGACAACAATCTGAAGCTTTCCAAAGGGTAATCACCAGCACCATGAAAGAGTCCTTCAATCACCTAGTTTAGCTATTCCAAAGAGCTTGTGTGATCAATCTTCAAGGTGACCAAAGGCTGCCAAAACCAACATTAAGAAGTCTATAACTTCTCACCCCAAAAGTCGTCCTTCTTGAGAAGTTTGGCCTTCTCTAAAAATAATTAAATCTTTACCAAAAAATGAGAACCAGTGTTGGATTGAATTTCCTTTAAGAGGGTCTTTAACAAATGTAATACCCAGATTGAAACCTTATTTCTTTTCTAAATTATTAGCAAAAATATGAGTTTCAGGTGCATAAACAAAGTGCCTAGAAATCATTAAAATCATCTCCAAATAGCCACTAAACTTAACCAAATCGATGCAATGCTATCACAAGCCAAAAATACTCAAACTCACTTCAAAAATGATAAAAAATATTCATCTCTAAGTCTGTATCTACAAATTTGTAGCTCAAATGATGACCTCTAATTGAAATCACCCCTTCACTAGCTTGAGTAGGTCTTTTACTGTCGAAACCGATCTTCAAATTTGAGGTTTTTTATCCTCAAACCTATTCTTCAGACCTCCTAATATAATACCAGCCGTATCTCCCTTTGTCGACAAAGTTACCCATGAAAAATGAGTCTCCAAAATCAACTTTGAAGAGAAACTTCAAATTAGGGAAAACCCCAATCCTAAAACCAATGCCTTCTTTCACTTTACTCTTTTATTTAAATTTAATTCATTCATTAACATTATCTTTTTAATGAAAATTAAACTCATAACTTGCTTTTGGCATCCACCCCTTATTTGCATTAAAAAATACTTTTGTTGCTCATTAAAATGACTTAAAGTCATTGTACTAGGCATCAAGGTACAAAATAGTCCCCCTCATGACCCTCAACAAATAAAAATAAAGTCACTTTATTAAAATCTAATTTTGAAGGAGGGATTAAATAGTAAATGTCTCAGCCATAGAAATTGATGCCTCCACTAAGAAATGTTGCTAAGAGAGAACCTTGATCGGGTCCAACTAGCACTAGATGAATTACTATTTTTAGAAAGTCCTAAAAGTAGTAAGTAGCACCCTAAAACTCGAGCCAGATCGAAACTAAGGAGCTCAAAAGGGAACTCTAAGGATAGAAGCACAACACCAAACCCCATTGCTAAAAATATCAGTTACTAAAAATAGTAAGTGTATTAGAATCAACCCAATTGAAAGAGGACACCATAAAATGGGAACATTATAGTCTACCTTTCCCAAAGATTGCTTGTCCTAAAGCAATACCAATAAATCCATGCAATCCACAATCAAAATCATATTGAAACTAGAAATGATCCCAAGGTCCCAAATAATTCTAGGAGGTTTGTAGCTCCAATTGCTCAAATCCATGTCCTATGAGGTAACAACACATGAGGCCTCCCGTAATTCACTTGTAAGAAGAGTGATAAAAAACCACCAAAACTCAATCCACTCCTAAAAAATAAGTCCCTCAAGAGAACCAAAATAAGGAGCCACAAGAGTAAGCTCAAGAAAATGCACACTTGCTCTCTCATCCCAAATGGTAGCTGCGCTAAAACCTAGTGTGAATCTCAGGTTCCAAGTGAATCTCATAAAGGAACCATCAAGTTGAACCTGTGTCTCACTAAACATATTCTCAACCCAATGTGCTCAAACTGTACTCTCCTATCCCAAACTATAGCAAACCATAAAACATCAACCGAAAAAATGTATGCCCATGCCATGAAGTAATTGTAGTAATCATCACTCACCCAAATGGAAGCAGATAAATGGAGCACTATATTCAAAAAGGTACTCACAACCAGCTACCCCAACTCGCAATCAATCAACTCACCAAAAAATGTTTGCATATGTAACCAACTCAAGAAAGCATGGGCAGCAATAACAAATCCATGATTCCACTAGATATGTAGGAGAGGTAAGCAATGAATAGCTTGAAGAATCATCTAAAAGCACCAAATCATGACTTAAACCCAAGCTCAAATGGTACAACTCAACTGTTGATCCAAAATTGAAATTGTATGTAAGTTTATCAGAAAGTGTGCCTAGGAATCAAAACTAGAAGTAGTCCCACTAGTCCATTCTTGTAACAACACTTCATGACTAGAAGTTGTACTTGGGTCCTAAACCTTGTTGTTCTCATCCAATGCAGTGTTGCAACTAGGAGTAGTCTCATCATCCAATTCAAAAAATGGGTTGTCATACACCCTATCAACTCCTATCTCAAACAAAGGATTATCAAAAAACTATAGTTGACCACCCTCAAAAGCTGATTGTGAATCCAAATCAGCAAAGCTACTAGGTCCTTGCTCATGTTCAACTATATGCAAGGTAAAATATGTTTTTTACAAGAACAAGATCAAGATCAATATCATCATCAATGCCATCAACCATGCTCAATTGCGGAGTGGAAATCAGAACAACTCCATAATCAAAAGTAAATTCATCCCAATTAGGTCTTTTGTCATATTTTGGTACTATTTCACCAAGATTCCATGTATCAGAAGGCTGATTAATTTTTTCTTTGTGTTTATCTTGTGATTTTGTCTCTACAAATAAATCATTCTCAAAGGTGTGTTATTATTTTCAGCATTACTAACCTTGATACAAGTGTTCACTGGTACTATGCAAAGCTCTAAAGATGTATTAAAGCCTGATACCTTTTCTTTTCCCTTTCCTTTGCTAGACTCCACACATGGCCCACTATTTGATAAACCTATCAAAACCACATTCTTACCCTTAGTCTAGAATTTCAGGTCCAACGTCTGAAAGTTTAGAGTAAACTCCCCCAAAGAGCATAGCCATTGAATGCCCATAACTGCATTTGTGTCTCCTATGTTCACCACATAAAATTAATCCTTAATTTCATGACCTCCCAACTAAACGCTCAACTGAGGGACCATCCTCGTACATTGGATTGTAAATCCATTGGCTAGCATAACTCTAAAACCACCAACGTCTTGTGTCTAAAGCCCTCTCCATGATAGTAAACCATCATCGATGAAGTTATGGGTAGCTCTTGTATCAATTAAAGCCAACATACGCTACCCCTGTATCACACCTCTAATATGCAAAGAGTGATTCTCATGAAAACTATGGAGTTGGGAAAGTGTCCCATCATGATCCCACACCTTACCACTATCTTCTGATGTCTTTTCATCTTCATTTTCTCTAGAATCAACTTGTTGGTGTAATTTTTTCTAATTCACTATGTTCATCAGATTGGTACTCTATTAGAAGTACCTTAGCCTTGGTTGAGAATTTTTTATCCTTAGTGTAAGGTTCCTTGCATGCAAAACTTAATCCTTTCTTCCTGAGTTCATTCAAAGTCTCATTGTATATCCTTGTGTAGTTTTTCTTAGGCTGCTCCTGCTCTTTGATGTCAATTTTATTGTTTATTTCCTTCTTGGGCTGTGAGTCCTTGGACTGAAATTTTTTCTTGAAAGTTGATGTCTCCATATCTCTAGCCTTTTTAATGGCTTCTTGAAGGGTAGGAGGGTTAAAATCCTTTATCCAACCCCTTAATGGATCAGAAAGACCATCAATGAACAATACTATAAGCCTTCTTTTAGAAATGCAAGTCACTAACACATAAAGCTTTTGGAAATCTGCAATGTATGAGTCCATAAAATCCCATTGTTTAAGCTGGGCTAACTCCTTAAAATGCAACTTAGGATCTTTTTTATCAAATATTTCAATTAATCTCTCAATGAACACCCTATATGAAGTGATTTATGCATGCCCCAAGGTTAACATTCCATTATTCCACCTCTCATGAGCAATGTCGTCTAGGTGTATTGATGCGTACTGAATGGACTCTAACTCCGTCATAGGGTTTAATGTGAAGTAGGTATCAAGTTTTTGAACCCATGCCCTTGTTGCCATCTTCCTAAACCCATCAAAATAAGGGAGTGTAATCTTCCCCACTTTCCTTCATAACTCATTTTGTTGGTCCCTATTTCCCCTATTGTTAGAGTCTCTCATCCTCAAGTCAATGCAATCTCTAAGAGATATGTCATGCTGAAAACTAGGCCCTACATCAAGCCAATTTTGCCTGAATTTATCTTACTGTTCTAGCAATGTAAGCTCAAGATTCACAGGTACTTCAACTCTCAATGGAAATTTTTTCATAAGAGGCCTTGCCAAGGATCCCTAATTATCCACTCCTTGTTGTCCTTCTATGTTTCCTTGCCCCATTTGATCCATTCTCTATATCAAATCTGCTATCATGTCATTAGTTTCTTGTTGGTGTTGTGCTACCCTACCTTGACCCCTAACCAAGGCATCAAGTAGAAGTATCAATCTATCCGGTGGGCCATCGTTCCTCTCACCTTCACCACCCCTATCTCCCATGTTTCTAGCATTTGAAGACCCATTGGATGATGATTCTATTTGCTTCCCTTCTTCTAAAGATGACCAATGTCCCCAAAAAAAATATTTTCTTCTACTTCTTTCTAAATACCTTCTTGACCTATCACTTTGGCTCATATATTTTAGTCACCCACTGGCAGGTAGGACGATTAGGGCTCTGATACCACTGTAATGACTAACACCAAACCTTTTTTTGTTTTTTCCCCTAAGTTTCTTGCTTGCTGACTATGTGTATATGTGATGTTTTCAATAGTTTTTTCATAGAGTTTGCATGCTTTTATGAAATTTCATGAAGTATACATATAGTTGCATAAATTAAAGAGAAACACACTTGAAAATAACACTTTCAAAATCTATTTAAAATTTGATTACTAGTAGAAATATTACAATCATTTCAATGTAATATCAAACTCAGACATGTACAAAATTCTCAGACCTAAATGAGCATCATATCTACAAAAAAAAGGTCTCTAGAAGGCCACACCTAACAATAGGGCATCACCCCTCAACCCCTTGCTTGTCCACGTCCAAGGTCTTGCAATAGGACTTCAATGGCTATTAGAGAAATGAAGTTTATAGCCACAACAATCTGTCACATGCTTCAAGGATGACCAATTTGAGGGGAACCTAAAATATGGCACTTAGCTGCCAAGAGCAAACAAACCCAAAATTAAAGGAAAGATAGCAATCTAAAGCTTTCCAAAGGCCAATCACCAGCACCATGAAAGATTCCTTCAATCACATAGTTCATCTATTCCAAAGAGCTCGTGTGATCAGTCTTCAAGGCGATCAAAGGCTGTAAAAACTAGCATTAAGAAGTTTGTAACTTCTCACCTCAAAAGTCGTCCTTCTTGAGAAGTTTGACCTTCTCTAAGAAAACTAAATCTTCACCAAAAAATGAGAACCAGTGCTGGATTGAATCATCTTCAAGAGGGTCTTCAACAGATGTAATACCCAGATTGAAACCTTATTCCTTTTCTAAATTATGAGGAAAAATATGAGTTTTAAGTGCATTAATAGAGTGTCTAGAAATCATTAAAATCATCACCAAATAGCCACTAGACTTCACCGAATCAATGTAATGCTATCATAAGCCAAAAAAACACTGAAACCCACTTCAAAAGTGATAAAAAATATTCATCTCTAAGTTTGTATCTACAACTTTGAAGCTCAAATGGTGATCTTTGAATGAAATCACCCCTTCACTAGCCTGAGAAGGTCTTTCACTACTGAAACCGATCTTAAAATTTGATGGTTTCCATCCTCAAACTTGTTCTTTAGACCTCTTGGTACAATACCAGTAGTATCTCCATTTTTCAACAAACTCATCCATGAAAAATAAGCCTCCAAAATGAACTTTAAAGAGAAAATTCAAATTAGGGAAAACCCCAACCCTAAAACCAATGCATTCTTTCACTTTACTCTTTTATTTAAATTTAATTCATTCACTAACACTAGATTTTTAATAAAAATTAAACTCATAACTTGCTTTGGGCATCAACCGCTTATTTCCATTAAAAAATACTTTTGTTGCTCATTAAAATGATTTAAAGTCATTGTACTAGGAATCAAGGTACAAATTAGTCCCCCTCATGACCCTCAACAAATAAATATAAAGTTACTTTATTAAAATTCAATTTAGAAGGAGGGATTAAATATTAAAATGTCTCAACCATAGAAATTGATGCATCCATTGAGAAATGCTACTGAGAGAGAACCATGACCAGGTCTAGCTAACCCAGGATGACTTACTATTCTTAGAAAGTCCTAAAAATAGTAAGTAGCACCCTAAAACTCGAGCTGGAGGGAAACTGAGGTGCTCAAAAGGGCTCTCTGAGGAAAAAAGCACAACACCAGACCCCCTTGCTAAAAATAGCACTCAATAAAAATAGTAAGTGTATCAGAATCAACCCAACTAAAAGAGGACGCCATAAAATGGGGACATTACACTTTTCTACACATAATTTATGAAACACTAGTACAACTGTACTCCAAAATATATAAAAAGTTATAACTTTGTAGATACGATATGAAATGAACAAGAAAATAAAATGATAGATAAGATAAACCTAGAAGTAAGAGAAAGAGGAAGGTTTGGGGCTACTTTTAATGTTTTCATGAATGGTTATGCCCCTATTTTAGTCTTTTTCAACCTCTATGCATAGCCAATAAAGAGGCTATAGAAATGTGTTATTTTAACCTCAGTGTATCTATAACTAAAGAAATAAATGAAATTTCTATAAATACTACTTGTAGGTCTACAAGGAGAAGAAGATTAGTGTGTATATTATGTGAAGTGGAAATGAAAACCCAACAAGTACTAAACACACAAAAATCATAAATAAAAAAAGAAAATGGAGATAAAGAAGAGGGCTTGAACACAATCACCTCACACCAAGAAGAGAGATGAAAATTTATAAAAATCTACAAGGAAGATGTCTTGAAGGATGCAAGAATAAAAAAGAAGACTCGAGCTAGATAGTACAATGTTTAAGAAATCCTTTAGTATATTGATAATATTGTTGGTAGATCACATGAAAGATTTAAAAAAAGAGTTATAAGAGAGAGCTTCAAAGATTCCTAGATTGAAATATTGATTAAGAGGTTGCAAGAGATTCCAAGAGATAGATTGAAAATTACATATTTGAGGGAAGGTAATGAGGTTAGGAACCCAAACTAGTAATTTAAATTTTCCTTGGGTTAGTTACAAAACTTGGTTGTGCAAGAAAAGATGGAAAAAGTGCACATAAATGATTATTCTACAATAAAATATTAGAGGATGTTGATATGTTGTGTGAAAGTTTCTGGGTCATATTGGCATCCAGGCACAATAGGTTTCCAAAAGCTTACAATACTAGAGAAACATGGGGTAAGTGTAGAAGAGACATTGATTTACACAAAATAATTGAGGAAACATGAAAACATAAATGTAATTTGACATTGAGGAAAAAAATGACTAAGACATAGGCCAAATGAACCTAAAAACATACTCAAGATTAAAGACACTGAATGGACCCAAAATTTAATATAAAAAATATAGTGGAGTAATTTCCAATATTACAATTACATACTATCTCTATATTTATCAAAACCCAATTTGTATTAATTAAAATATAATTTATTAAATTTGACCTATAAAAAATTAAAAAATGCTAAACTTAAATTCCAAATACGTTGGACTCAATTTCAAACTAAATACCAAGCTTTAGAGGAAAGGATCTAGTATTCGCCCACCCTAACTTCATGCACCCTAAGCTCCTAAACAATACATCAGATTTCAACAATATTTTTGGGTTTTTTTCGAACGTGACTTGAGAGCTTAAAGCTATTCTTTCTACTTTTCGGCAGTTATGACGAATGTAGAAGGATTTGTTATGTGCACAAAGGTCAAAATGTGGACATTTAGAAGTGACCTCCAATACCTATTCATAGACATCCCAATAATCGTATGCTACAACCACCAAAAGAAATTGCACAACTGATCCAATACATATTCCTCCAATAACTGTTTTGACCAATACTTATGCATAAATGCCAATCAACCATGCATTATGATTACCAATAAAGTTGAACAACTCTTCCAATTAAATATTCAAATTTTAATGTAAAATATTTTAATGAACTATTAATCATTATTTAGGTTTGGTGAACAAAAATTGATAGCTAGGGGGCAACTCGAACGTTTCCCTACTTTATTTTCACACGACGTACATTGAATTCAGTCATTCTACATTCATTCACCTTCCCCATTCTCGTGAGATCCGATTATGTCGGATGCCACATCATGTATAGTATATCATCAAATAAATAAAAAATCATACTATACGTCATCTGTCCGAGTCACATGTTGCTTTGAAAAAAATGTTCATATTACCCCTGTAATGTGCTGGATCCGGAATGTTGAAAACCATTAGCTATATATTCAATTTACCTATTCCTGAACTCGATCTCATCTCTTTAGCTTAGGTTTAATTATTAGCTGCTTCTTTGAATAATACTCCGATCTGCTATCTTTTTTCCTGTTGCCTGAAAAGAGATGTCTCGTATTGTTTATCCGTGTGCTGCTTGCAAGATTCAACGAAGAAAATGTGGAGATATGTGTGTGCTTGCTCCTTATTTTCCACCAAACGATCCTCACAAGTTCTTAGTAGTACACAAATTATTTGGAACAAGCAACATTGCCAAAATCCTTCAGGTATGGATCAAATATTTTAAAGATTTTTCCAAAAACATTTATTCCTTTTCAAGGATTTAACAAAAATATATGTATTTACTGTTGTTCTTGTATTGCAGGATATTCCGGCTGAGAAGCGAGCAGATGCTGTAACAAGCCTTGTATACGAAGCAAGTATGAGAGTGAATGATCCAGTCTATGGCTGCGCTGGCGCCATCTGTCGACTGCAGAAGCAAGTATTACACCTCCAGTCACAACTGGCAAGTACTCAAGCAGAGCTCCTCAACACACAAGCTAATCTTACGTCTCTCCTCACCAGATCTTGTAATGCCAGTGAAACAGGAACTACATTGGATGTAGTGTATCAAAGTGATCCATATATGGATGATCTAATAGTTTTGCAAGACAATGAGGACCCATTTGGATTATGGGCGCCACTGTGACCCCAGTTTCCTGGTGTCTGCTGGAGTCGTTCCATATTCGATGTTATATAGCTTTGCAAGGATTCCTTAATGTGAGACATGTGTTTTTAATGATATATTGACTGTCGTCACTAGTGCTCACACAAAATCAAAAGTAGTTCATGAAATGAAATGTTGGTGGATATACTCGCATTTGCAGCAACTGCTGCTATGTTTTATTATCACAGAGAACCATACTCTGCCTCCATGGATGTCATCTGGATGTTGAAAAGTAGATTTAAAACATAATAATAATGTGTCATCAACATGTCAATAGAGAACATCAGATGTGTTTAGTCTTCTTTAGTTTGCTATCACTAGATGTCCAGTTAGCTGTCAACAGTCTAGTTACATGTTAATAGTTTTAGTTTGTTGTCAGATTAGCTATCATGATTATAGGAAGAAGTTGAAATTAGTTACATCTATAAATTTGCAAGCTCTATTCATGAATAATGAGCAGCAAGTGTTTTATTTACTGTTTCAATTTTTAATATGGTATCAGAGCTAATGGGAGGTCTTGCTGCTGTGAGTCTTTGTCAAGTTCGATATTGTGTATTGTGGAGGATTTTGAAAAGAAGTTTGTTGTTGATTAGCTTGTTGCAAACATAAGAGTTGAGAGAATTTCAACCATTGTTGAAAAACCACTAGATGATAGTGATGATGACTTCGTTGAAGATGAAGCAGTTATTCTATTTTGAAGAGGCCAACACTTTGAAGACAAGAAAGGATGAAGTAGAGGATAGATAGATGTCCAATAGTCTTAGATGCTTGTGGATCAGAGAAACCATACCTCATTGGGGTTATAATACCTTTACAAGAGTAATGAAACACTTCATATGCAAATGGTGTCCAATGATGTTGGGAACTTGGATAATAGCTGAATGACTATACCTGCAGTTGGGGAGCAGCTTGTAGAATTATTACTAGTTTGAGAACTATTTTTAAAGAACAACTTTTGCATAATGTATTTTTTTAAATTTTTATGTTGTAGTGTTAAGAGGGGATGTTGGAATATAACAGTCCAACAACAATTTAACATAACTGTATGTGTCATCAACATGTCAATAGAGAGCAGTAGATGTGTCTAGTTTGTTGTCATTAGATGTCTCAGTTAGCTGTCTAGAGTCTAGTTACATGTCAATAGTTTTAGTTTGTTGTCAAATTAGTTACCATGATTATAGGAAGTTATTGAACTCAGTTACATCTATAAATTTGTAAACTCTATTCATGAATAATGAGCAGTGAGTGTTTTATTTACGGTTTCAATATTTAATAATATCAATATGTCTATTAAAAACTAAAACACAATAAATATGTATTTTAAAAGTTAAAATTATAAGATTTTAATTATATTTTCTATGTTAAAAAAAAATTCTTCATTAAGATAGATAATATAAAGAAAATAAAATAATTCTTAATTAAATATTTCAGTTTATGAATCTATATTTTAAATTAAATAATTTTAGTATAAAAATACATTCATATATAAATGATAATACTATTATATAATGTATATATTGATAAAACTAATCTTACTATATAATATACAAATATTATTCTTAAGTAATTAACAAAACAATTGTTCCATAAATACAACTATTTATATATTACTTACATAACTTATAAATAATATTATTTTTATATAGATATATTTACTTTTATAAATGTAATATAATATATGTATATATGTATATATTATTTTACAATCTATTTTCCAAACAATTTATTAATATCAAATTAAAATATTATGTTTATAAATTTTTATATATTGATAAATATATTTTTATATTAATTTATTTATACTTTAAGAGTAGAGTCACAAGGCCTCACAATGCTCCATGTACTAAGAACATCCTTCATTCACTACATTGCCTACATATTATATATTTATGTGACTAGGATATAAGAGAAGCAAATATAAATAAATATGTAGTTTCTTTATTCTATTATTTATGCAACTATATTTAAGTTGTATTGCAACTCTTTCTAAGGTCCATTTTTTTCAAAAAAAAAATCTCATCAACTTCCACCCACTCAAGTGACATAGAAACATTAAGTTTGGACTATGAATATTTTCATGTTTATCTAAAATATAAGTTTGTTATGAGAAATATTTCTTGTTCATTGGAACTATTACATTATATTTTTTCTTATTTAGAAAGTGTTTTGGTTTTATGTTTTCCGTGAATATTACCTCACACCTAAGAAATTATAAATACATCTTAAAATTAATTAATCCAATAGTTTACTTTGTCTCAATTAATCTAATTCTTATCATAACTAACTATCATGATAAGCTAGACTAACTAATCATGTTAGATACACATCCGTGTACAATAAAAAATCATTCATAACCATAGCTATTGAAGTAAAATTCAATATGTGTAAAGCAACACTATATAAGATTACCATCTATTGAAAGTGATGCACAAGAATTAATAGGTGTAATATGTTAGTTCCAATAATTATTTAATCGATCTTAAAATAATTATTATAAAATACCCTATTAAATTTATCATTTTATGGCACACTCCATATTCAAGTGATGCTAAATACTCATCTATTTGCTGATATATCTAGCTTAGTATAAAAGAAATACTATTTTCTTCTAAAAGAAAAGAACAATTAAATTAGATTTAGAAAGATAGGTTTGTTTTTTTTAGTAATGTAACTTATAACACACATTGTCATTTATTTAATCCTATAGTCCATTACTCTTAAGGGGTCAATATTCACATCTTATCTTTAAATTTATAGTAATACATCTCTCTAAAAGTACTATGCAATGCATATTGATGTATGAAATAATTTTCTAATCATCACATACAAATATCTTGACATTTTATAAAAGATAGATCGATTTTTAAAATACATAGTCCCTAATTCGAATCACATGGTCCTCTATAATAGTTTAGTAATATATATTTCCAAAGTAAAAAAATTCAGTGAACAATATACTATAGATGCTTATCCATAAAGTATGATAGCATCACAATCATAAAACAAAGTATGCCAAAAATGTTCAAATACTATGTGGATCAATTTACAAAAAAGTTTTATTACCTTACCAAAATAAAGATGGAATTAAAATATCACATAGCATTCACACATAATCACTCAAGGTTTCATTAAAAGGAGCAAAATAGATTACACAATACTATCTTCTATTTTAGAATAAACTAGATTCTAGGACAACATCAGTAATTACTATTCTAGTACATAGAAATTTACCTCTTTAATTATACATTGTCATTTTATGATAAATCCTTATTCATAAATCATATTTATTCTACTTTTCCTTTAAACATAATAGATCTATCTAAGTATATATAAAAAATTACTTATATTAGTAACATAACAGTTGAGTCCAGACTTTAATAGCGTCAACACAATATAAAAGTCTGCTAGAATTCCTAAATTCAACATGGTTCTAATTGAAATCTAATTCTATAGGTCTAGAGGACCATCGGGTGCATGTTTGATTATGTCATTTTGTGAGAAAGCAATATCAAGGGGCATTTTGGTTTTGCTTGTATGAGGCTTAGCTTTAATAAAGTTGATTGAGGCATGTATGTTATCATTCTCTTGATTGTTTAAGTTCTCATGAAGGAAGCAATCGAGGTTACTAAAAATTTGTGTTTCATGTTCAATTTTAAGTATTTTCCTTAGATTTTGTAAAGTGGGAATGATACTAATGTCCATGCTTTCAGTAAGCACAAGGTCTTGTAATTTTTCTAGGCCCCTTCATCTATTCTTCTTATGTTTTCTTGTGGGACATGAATGAAATCATGCATATTGGATATGGGTAAGGAAGTCACTAGAAATGAGGTATGCATGTTATGATCCATAGGGGGTTGATTATCAACACTATTAGAAAGAGAGTTAGAAAACCCAAGATCCATGATGAATGGTGTATCGAGAGATGGCATGAATCTCAAACTACATCTCACAATAGTGTTTCTAATAGGACACCAAGTTGTAAAGCTCATAAAAGATTTCACAAACTTAGTGTATAGACCCAAAATGGAAAGAGGGTAAAGTGCAATGTAATGTCCTAGAATGCAATGTGTAAATAAAATTTTCATATTCTAAATAAGGTAAGATTCTAATTACACTATGCAAAAAGATGAAAATGAAGTCTTGTAAATGCAATTTTGAAATCACATAATGCACTAAATTTACCAAATTAAGCTAGATATGATGAAATTGATGAAACAAAAATTTCTACAAATAGTAACATAAATCTAAAAGCAACAAATCAAAATGCATAAATGAATATTTTAATGCCCAAAATATCAAAATGTGACCCTGATCAGGGACTCATTTTGTTAAGGTTTTGAAACAAGTTTTTATAGATTTTTGAGTGATTTTTTAGTAGTTTCTAGGTTTTGGTTTGTTACAACAAGTTTCAATTTTAATTTTCTATGAAATGAGGATGAAATGGAAATGCAAAATGTGAAAAAATGACAACCTAGAATACCTAATTTGATATGCATTTTTCAAATGGAAATGAATATGATGTAATTCTATGTAAATGATATGCAATATGACTCATATTTTTGGTATTTTTTAGACTTAAAGAATGCAAATTATTGCAAGATCTAAATCAAGGATGAAAGAGGACTCCAAAATCAAAAAATATAATTCACAAAAATGAAACATAGGAGATTAGGTTCACCACAATGGAGTGATGAACCATGGACCTATTTCTCACTAGTTTCATTCAAAATGCAAGCTATAGAGGATAGATATGAAAACGAACAAAACTAACTATCAAAATGTAGATCTAGAAAGGTGACAATGATGTGTTCCTATCATCAAAGATGCTTTTTCAAACCCCACTAAGGACTCTATGGAAAATGGGTCCTAGCTAGGGCTCATAGAAAATGCTTTCTGGGTTCTCTTCTGCTTAGTTTGCAACTCTAAATTCCAAGTGTTTACTATCAGACAACCAAAAATAAATTATGTACAGGAATTTTTGTGATTTGAAAAATTTTCTTGCAACTTTCTTCAATTTCACTCTTCAAATGATCTTCAACCTAAAATCTGCAATCACACACCAAAGAGAGAAAAATGTTGTTTGTTAGGTGAATGGGGGTTTACCTTGTTCAAACTCCATTTCAATAATTAAACCTTGAAATGAAATGAAGCATGAAAGAAGGAATGATGAATGAAAAACACTATGTTACAACTCACCAAACCTTATTTGAACCTTTGGATAACAAATATGCAAACTAAAATGAAGTGGCCTCAATGAACATGTAGACCTTGATCATGAAATTTGATGTGAAACAATGCGTTTGATATGCTTGAATTGATCTCGAACACTACATCACCATATTAGCTCAAACAACATGCATGATGCAAGACATCTTTGACATGAAAATGGAATCTTGATTGCTAAAAAAATATCCTATAAATATGCCCTTGAATGCCTTGAAATTGCTCTTGAATGCTCTTGAAGTGTTCTTGTGAAATTACTATTGATTGCTTATGAAATTCTAGGATCTTAGCTTGAAATTCTAGGAAGTCTTAGGATAAAACATATTGAAATAACCTTATATTTATATGTATCTTAACATTAATTCTTGAAATTCAAATATCACAAGTGAACATTGAATTATAGATTTGAAATCATTAAAATATCACCAAAAACATATTTCAAAGAGGGGTCATAGGTCTAAGTGAGGACCCATTCACCATAGGGAAAATGGGTCCTAGGCCACTTACCTAGGACACACATCGGGCAATGTTAAACATTACGTAAAAATAGGGTCCTTGATCCAAGTGAGGACCCATTTACCCTATGATGAATGGGTCCTAGGTAACTTACCTAGGACACACATCTTCCAAAGTTAAGTGTTGTGTAATGGAATTTGTGAATGCCAGGTTTTATCCCTCAAAATTTGCATTTAATTAGGCTTAGATTTGAATTAAAGGGGCCAATTAAGGTAAATTAACCTCAATTAATTAATACAGCCCTATATTAGTGTTAAAGTGTAAAGGTACACCTTACAACACCAAAAATAAAGGCACAATTAAGTCCATTTAATTTAAAAGGTTCCTAAACTTAATATGAATATGAAAAACATATTACAACACTAAATTAAGGCATCATTATTCTCATTTTATTATTAATTATATTCCTAAATTAAGTGTGAAAAAGGGATGCTTTTTCCTACACAATAGGAGTAAAATTGCCACTACTACAAGCATAAGATCACATCTTATATTCCCTTATGAACGACTTCACAACAGCTTACAAGCACAAATTTTAGTGGCTTTGATACCATATGAAGGTGAATAGTTGATTGAATGAGTTGATGGTTTGTAGATACATTAATAAAAAGGAGACAATGTGTACTTAACAATTGAGAATAATTGAAACTTTGTAATTGTGTAACACCTCTACATAACCACTATCTAACAATGTAATATTTATGATAATAATTGTTTGTATTGATTTATAATTGAGCTAATCCTTATATTCCCACAATATCATAAATCATATCAAGGTTATTTGTATCCATCTTCACCTCCTTAGTCTAATAATTTTTGAAATAAATATTGAAAAAATATTTTCCCTTCATGGTTAAAGAACCAAATATGCCAAAGGTTTCTTGATAGTTTTGGTAATGTAATGAAATATAGTGAATATTTAGTCATGAATTCATAAATATTAAATATGTTCACTCTTTAGATGAATTGATGTGCTAATTTCCCCTCATCACACAACCTATGATGGCGTGCTATATGTTTTTCTATTTAAAATAAAAATTAAATTAAATTGTTTTACCATGATATTTACAAAAGAGTTTATATAATATTTTTCTTATTAGATAAACTAAAAAAAGGTTTCACTAACAAAAAATATTCTCATATTCTCAAAAAGGAAAGGCATTAGACTGTTGAGGTTTAAGTTTTGAGCAGGACTTAACATGGTGCCAAAAGTTTAACTTTCAAAGATTTTATAAGATAATTAATCAATGGAGATTCATGATCTTGGGGTTAGAGAAAAAGAGGTACTTAGATAGGGGATTCTTGAAAGTATGACTATAAAATATTTAAAAATTTTGGACTAGAAGGGAGAGGGGTTTTAGAGAATCAAGGAATCAAAGATGAAGAGGAATGAATTTGAAAGATGAGATGGAGGAACTTCAAAATTTTGATAGTCTAATGACATTAGCATGAGTTCAGCACATCAACATAATACTATGTCCCACTTTTTGGTCAAAGTAGCATATTGAAATCAACATCTTTCACCAAATTTTCACTTTAATAAACCGATAGGAACTAAGCCATTAATAATTTGGAGATAATGTAAACTAGTGAGTGAGGATTTTTGTGTAGATCTTCTAAATATATATTTAAAAAAAAAAGGATATTATTTGTGAATTATTTTACGAAAAAATTTTAATAACATTTTTTTATAGTAAACAACATTTTTAAAAAGTGATATTTATGTTGTAATGCATAATTTTTATTGAAAGGATAAAATTATAATTTTTAAAACATAGATTTGTAACATCAATATATAGTGCATGGATATATATATATATATATATATATATATATATATTTGTTGCATACTTTTTTAATTAATTTTCAAAGTTAGAGTAATTATAATTTGAATATAACTGTATGCTTTAACATATAACTTGTTTTAACGATGGAAAGGAATGACGAGAGTAGGCACGGAGGGAGGAGTTTGAATTATGCTGAGGTGGGAGAGGGTGAATTTGATTCAAAAGATGGAGACAGTGATTAGGAGGTCGGCTCTATTGCTTGTGGCATTCTTGGTGAGCTTTTTCTGGTTGTGGGTCTTCCCTCTCGTTGGACGGTTCCCTGGTTTGGTCTGCTACAATGCAAAGGCGCGGTCTTTGGTCCTCTGGTGCTTGCTCTTGCTTGCGTGGGTGAGATGGTTGGAAGAAGGTACCATTGTGAAGGTTTATTGATATCAGCTTTAGGTGGTGTGGTTTTTGGCTTGTGGTGGAGTGGCGTTCCTCTGTTGGCATGTTCTCTTTTGGAAGTGATGCTGCTGGGTGCACTTGGGCTGCAGGGCTTCTCTATTCTTGGTGGCTATTGGTGCATTCCCCGCTTCCTATTGGTTGTGGATGCTTTTGTGGTTATGTTCATGTTCTTGCTGGGTTGTCTAAGCCCTAGCCTATTTCTCCCGTGCTTTTGTTGCGTTGATCAATTTCTAACCTTTTGGGAGTGTTCCTTCTTGGTGTGGCTTTGTGCCTTTCTTGTGCCTTTTATGGTGGGAGTGGTGGACTGTTATGGGCTATCTTTGTTGTCTCTGTCTCTTGGCTTCCCCGGCTTTCTCTGGTTTTTCTAGGGCCATTTTTCCTCTGTGAGGGTGTTTTCTTTGTTAAGGGTTGTGGTTGTTGGTTTTCCTTTGGAGGAGCTATTGGTGGAAAGTTCTTGGCATGTTTTAGACCCTGACCAACATGTAGTGTTGGAGGTTGTTATTCATTGTCTTGTCCGCTCTCTACTCTCTCCTTTTGTAGGTTTTCCTTGCCTTACCTATACTCCTTTTGGACCCTTGATTTGTTCTGTGGAGCTGGTTTCCTTGTTTGAGGCTGGGGTTGTTGGTTTGCCTCTGGTGGAGTTGTTTGTAGTGATTTTTTCGCATGTTTCAGACCCTAACTGGCATGTAGGGTTGGAGGTTGTTATTCAATGTCTTGTTGGCTCTATACTCTCTTTGCTTGGAGGCTCCCCCTGCCTTATCCTTATTTTTTTAAGCTCTTTTGGATTCTTGTTGTTTTTGTTTCTTGGGTGGTTGATGTGGCTATTGGTTTTGGTGGGTGCCAAGGTTCTTTTGGGTGGCCTGTTTTGTTTATTGTTTTCTTTGTTCCTCCCTACTTGGGTCCTTGTGTTTCAAGTTGGGGATGGGTTGGCTCAAAGTTTTGAGTTCCATTTTCTATGGTTGTGGCTCAATTGGGTCATTTTATCTTGGGCTACTTTGGTCCTCATGTTTGTGATCCTGGTTGGGATTGTGCTACTTGTGAAGGAGGGCTTTGTTTTTTACTCTATGCTCCAGTCTTCTTCTTTTCCAAAGGAGGTTTTGGTGCTCTCTACTATAGGTCTAGCTACTTCTCATTGGTTTTCTCAGCTATGTTCTTCTTTGGAGGTGAAGAATAATTCTTCGGAGGTGGGTTGTGGATCAAGTTGGAAGGTCTATTCTCTATGGTTTTGGGCTTCACTTCTTCCTCTCCTATGGGAGTTGCTGGGTTGGAGTCGCTATTGACTAGTGTTTTAGGCTAGAGATTCATCGGTTCTACTTTCTAACCTCCCATTGAGGTGGGGATTTTGGTTTCGCTTGAACGGGTGTTGTCGGCGTTAGTTGACCTTCCGGGTTAGATCCGCTGATAGTTAACCAATTTTGGTTTTTGCCACCGGTTGAACCGTAAGTGGTGTGTCACTAGTTGATCTGCCGATGGTTTCCTAAGTGTCATCTTAGGTTGTTATTGGATTCAAGCTCCTTCGTAATCCTTGGTTTCTTTGGGCTTAATGTTCCTATTAAAACATTCCGTTGGTTGCAGATTTAAGCTTCCACGCTAATCATTCTTAATCTGCTTATGGGTTGCTACTTGTTGTCTATGTTTTACTCTTCTGCAGCTTGATTTCTTTGTGTCAGTTTTGGGTCCCCATAAAAACCTGTTTGTTAATGGTTTTGGGTCCATTAAAAACCTATTATAAATGCTTTTGGGTCCATTCAAAACCTATTTTTCCCATTAATCAAAACATATAACTTTTTTTGTATGTATTGATTTTTTTTTGGCTAAAAAAAGGACACCAATACTTAGTGCACATATATTTTTAAGATTTTATTCTATTTATTTGCGTGTGTGAAATAAATGTCATGATGTTTGGTGGAAAACCTACATTCACAAGAAATAAAATATAAATGTAATAATCAAAATAAAAATATTCAAAATTATACTTTTTAGAAAGCTTAAAATAAGGGATACATACATACAAAACATAATTTCTAAATAATTTTATTTAATCCCTCACAAGGTAAAGAAAAAGGGGTTTTTTTTCAAGTGAGAAGGAGACACCATTGTGGGTATGATTTAAGACTAGAGGGGTTCTATTCAAGGGGTTTGATATAAGGGATCTTATCTAGGTCTCTTCAATTAAAACCCTTTAGATGGAACCCCTCAAGGCTTAAATCATTAATTTATTTAAAAAATATGTGATTTTAGGCAAAAATCAAGATGTCACAAGTTTGGGACCCATTATTGTGGGATGAACCATAGGCTAATGAAATTAGCATTATTTCATCACTTCAAGAATAATATCATCAACATGATGTTAGCATGACATCATCTAGATCAAACCCATTAGATGAAGGTATCAAAAAATGAGGAACCCCAAAATTTTAAAAGAGCTATTGAGGAATAGGGAAATCCAAAAATATGCAAGACCTAGAGGAATTTTGAAAAGTATTTAAGGGAATGTCGAGGTGACAAAATTTTAGGGAATGGATGACCAAAGTGACAAGTTCAACAAGGATGGAAGGATTAAAAACTCTAAAAGGCCAACACTTGGGAATTTTTTTTGACAAAGAATACAATAGGGTGTTAGCACTTTAGGGATGGATGGAATGAGGTATTTGAATAGGGAATAGTTAAAATTATGACTAGCATTAACACTTAAAATTTTCATGGCCTTCAAGATTTAGGGATTAGGGATGCTAAATGAGGTATGAATATATGGGAAACATAAATAGTATAGAAGGTCAAAAAAATCAATATTTAGCCATTTTGGAAGGATTAAAATGGGAAAATAGGATTACCAGGGAAGGCATGAAGGTATGAACAACCATGAAACTCTAAAAAGGAATAAAATGTTAAGGAAAATGCTAGGAAAATACCATTCATATATTTTCTACATTAATGGATTTTTAGAGGACCCATTTAGGATATCTCAAGTCAATTTTAAAAGAGGGGTAAAAGGAGGCATGAAACTAAAATAGTGCTAGAATTAGTTTTCTCCTTAGTGATTTGAATTCCAACCAATCATAAACTTATACCTTATAATACATTTAAGCAAGACACAAGATTCTTAATCCTACCTTCCAAATAAAACTTTAAATATTAAGATCCCATTACTAGTATCAAATCTATATCGCCATTTTCCTCTAGATCTCATTCATACGTATCTAATCCATCAAGTCAAAGGTCCTACTAATCTAGACACCACATAAGAAACATCATAGAAAAATTCTTGCTAAATGTACTCATGTAGCCAAGTGAACATCCAAAAAGCATCCATAAGCTTCATCCTTGGTCTTACTAAAATCTACACCTTGATAAAACAATCAATCATAATCACAAGGATATGTCATTCATATTCCTCACGTTGTTCTTACGGTATATCATTCTCACATCAATAATGTTATCATCATCATCACATAAATCAATTTTTATGTTTCAACTTGATCATGAGAAAATTCTTATGTCTCATATTTTATCTTCTTCTTTTTTTTAAATTTTTTGATACGTTTTTATGTATGTTTTCTTACTTTTTTCTATGTGTATTTATTTTTCTTTGTATTTAATATAAAAGCTAAGAAAAATTAAAAAAATTAAAAAATCAAAACAAAGCACAAATTTCTTGATTTAGTTCGCATGGCATATTTCTCAAAGGATACCATAGTTATTTATACTATGTTGCATCTTGAGGTTAATATTGTTTGGGCATGAGTCTTATCTTTGCTTTTATCTTTATTGCTGCTTTTCATGTACTTGTGTGTGTATTTTATTTCTTTAATATTTTGATTTATTATTTCCAGCCAATCCTTTATGCCTATGGTGTGTCATAATCATGATCCATTATATCATGATGCATACAATCTATGCAAAATTTAAAATATTTTTAAAAATATTAGAGTATAGTGTTAGATGCTCAACATGTACATATGCTCAAATAATTTTAGAAGATATCATACTACATTTCCATTTATATCATCATAAGACTTAACAAAATTCCTCACACATTTATAATCATAAAATAAGTCCATAATCCACACCTAATTCATGTTTACTTCAACTACCCCACTCATCATAATATATCTTCCCATCTACATCTCATCATTTCCAAACTCATCTATTTCTCCTTAATATTCATCCTTTAACTCACTTTCTTTGTCTTTTTAAATCCCTTGATTTTGACAACACACTCATGTTCTTCAAACTCTCATGTCCTCTCAAAGGGGGATCCCATTATCCAATTCAATCCAAAATTTGAGGCCTTTCCATGTGTCAAAGTAACCTTTGAATCCAATCTCAATCAAAATTTATGTTGTTATTGATATGTATGATTTTCACATCAGTAATGTTTTCAATCAACTAGTCCTTTGTAGTTAATACTTGACATTATCTATCACCAAGTTCCTATATCTACTTTCAAGTTGAAATGATATTGCTTATTGTAGATATAATTTCATTTCAAAGATGAGAAAAATATACACTAAAATCTTGCATATGGTCATCTCCACATCACCATGCCCATCTTGACACCTAATAATGTCCACTCATTAAAAATCAATTCAAGTCAATCTATTCATTGAATCAAAATGGATAAATAGTTGCCAATAAATAAATTAGTTAATTAGCTAAAAAATACCACCTCTCCACATACTCTCCACCTTTAATGGGGACAAAATCATAATCCAATATTGAATCCCAACCACTCATCCATCTCATTATTTTTTTATAAATTGTTATCAAATCAATCATTTCACCATCTTCATCCCAACTTGGAGCAAGTATATGATGTCAAGTTGAGAAAAAAAACATTTTATCATTTATCGAACACATTCATTTATCAAGAGGTATTGCATTATGTTATAAGTTCATTTTGTTTATGTGATTCATCTTTTCACTCTATAAGAGATGAGTATGTGACTTAATTTGAAGTTTCCATTTCATTTATTGAAAAATTTCTTTTGTGTTGATTCTCATGTTTTCACTTATATGATTATGTATGCGAATGTATTTTTGTATGTCACAAGACATTATCAAGAGAAAGAAGAAAGATGAGGCGACCAGAGAGAAGGAGATGGATGTTAGTAAGATGAAAAATCCTTCAACACATTTCCATAAGACTACCAATTGTTGCTCTTAATCATCATTGGGCAGATTATCGTGATGGCCAACAAACACCATGATATGACATAAATCAAGGTGTGCAAGGTCATACCATCACTTGACATAAACAGTCACATACAAGGATGATCATGACTCATACTAAAAGCATTTTTTGTTTTTCCCCAGTCTTTTTTTCATAATCAACCAAAAATAGTGAAGACAAGCAAGATAAATCATGAAACTTCATTGCTCCTCTAAATCCTGCTGTTAGGACATCCTTGAGGAACTAGCAACATGACTGTCAAAATACATAATAAATATCGTAAAATTAAATGCCAAGTGCTTGCCAAGTGTCTGGATGTCAAGATGTCAAGTTTATCAAAAATGTTGAATGTCTTGGTGTCAAAGTGCCAAATTTGATGATGTCAAGATGACATATTAGTGTCAAGTTTAGGAAGGACACATCCTAAATGATGTCGAGATGTCAGATTCAGAAAGGACATATTATGAATGAAATCAATGCCAGTGTGATACCAAATTTAGGAAGGACACATCCCGAATGAGGTTGATGTCAAGATGTCAAGTTCAAGAAGGACACATCCTGAACAATGTCGATGTTGAAATGTCAAATTGATGTCAAGTTCAGGAAGGACACATCCTGAACAATGTTGATATCACACTGTCGAATTCAGGAAGGACACATCTTGAATAACGTTGATGCCAAAATGACAAGTTGATGTGAAGATTCAAGAAGGACACATCTCGAATGATGTTGATGCCCAGATGCCGGATTCAGGAAAGACACATCTTGAATAATGTTGATGTCAAGAGGAACATATCTCGAATGTTCTGAGAATCCTCAAAATTCCTTGATAATTGTGATGACGCCTAAGAAGGACACATCCTAGGAAATGAATAAGTGACAAGGCTACCCTTTAGAAGGAAACAACTAAAGAGTAAGCAAGATTTGACTAGTTTGACTAAGTTTGACCGAGTTTGACCAATTTTGATATGCCAAGATGATTGTCATGTTTGATTGAGAAATTGTAGAAGTTCGCTTGGGTAGACTGTTCGTTTGAATTTTGACATAGACTATGATAAATTTAAAGACTATTTCATTTGTGTGAGAAAATTGTGCAATGAACCCTAATGGAATGACCTAGTGTGGCTTCAGGGGCCAATCGACAGATGGCCTTTCCTACGTCATACACTCAGAGACCTCGTAGTTCGATAGGACCAATGACTTTGTCTTGTTGACCAAAGACTGAGTCATGATTTATTTTGACAAAACTAATAGGATTGACCTAATGTCTCTGGGGCTCGAACATGAGCCTTGCCTATGTAGCAAATGCCCAGAGACAACGTAGTTCGACGATGACAAAGAATAATCATGACTTCAATTGATGTGACTATGTTGACTGACATGACTCTGTTTTTTGTGTTTTCTTCAGGACGTTTTCAATTTTTAGGTCTTTTTTTAGGACATTTTTCAATTTTTAGGTCTTTTTTCAAGACATTTTTCAAATTTTAGGTCTTTTTTCAAGACATTTTTCAAATTTTAGGTCTTTTTTCAAGACATTTTTTGATTTTTAAGTCTTTTTTCAGGACATTTTTTTATTTCTTTAGGTATTTTTTAGGACATTTTTCAATTTTTAGGTCTTTTTTCAAGACATTTTATGATTGCCAGGATCACATGCGGTACCCACTGTAGTCTCATGATAAAAGTTTTCCCCTAATCAAGTTGAGTATGAGCCAGGAAAAGTGGAATGAAAAGAAAAGGTATGACTATAATGGACAATGGACAATATGCAAGACTTGATTTCAACCATTGTTAGCCATGGACGAAAATGTCATGTTGTCGGGGTGAAGTGTTACGACGAATGTCAGAAAATAGTATGTTTATTAGGGAGAAAGGTTGATAGAGTGACAGTAGATGGCACAACAATGACTGACTTCACATGGCACTTGTTTGCCAAGTTTTCACCATGGTACTTATCCAAAGTGCCTGTTTACCAGGTTTTCACTATTGGACCAATTATTTCTCTTTATTTTTTTCATTTTATCATATTTTTTGGTGTCACCAGGATGCCTGTTTTCTAGGTTTTCATCAAGGTGACGATTTTTTATATTTTTCATTTTTTTTGTATTTTTAACTAGTTTTCAGATAGGCTTTTTGATGCTATGCATAATATTTGCGCAAATGTAAACTGTTGATTGGCTCTGTCAACTGTTCACCTTCGGGAGTAGCTAACTGATATGCTTCAGAACCAAATGATGCTATGATGATGTAAGGGCCCAGCCAATTGGGTTCAAATTTTCCCGGCTTCTCCCTATTTGACTGATTCTTGGGATTCTGTATGAGAACTAGGTCTCCAATGTCAAACTTTCAAGTCATCACCCTTTTGTTATAACTTCTGCAAAGACGATTTTGGTATGCTTGCAAATTATTTAATGCATTGTGTCTATGTTCATCTAGCATTTCTAACTCATGCATTCTTGACTGTTTGTATTCTTCATCAGTGATGAGGCCTTTCATGGAGACTCACAAAGATGAAATTTTGATCTCTATGGGCAAGATGGCCTCAGCTCCAAAGACAAGGGTGAAAGGTGTGGCACCAGTGGGGGTATGGATGCTCGTGCAATATGCCCACAAAGTAGGGTTGAGTTGGATGTGCTAGTCACAACTAGCTTCATTGATAATCTTTTTGAGGAGTTTGATAATGGTTTTATTAGATGCCTCAGCTTGACCGTTTCCCTGTGGGTAATAAGGCATGGAAAAGTGGTGGCTAAAATGGAAACATTGAAATAGCTCATGAAACTCTTGATTTTTGAAGGGACAACCTTTATCCATGATGATGGATTGTGGAATGCCATACCGAAAAATGATATAATTGAGGATGAATTTGGAGATCTGTTTGCCGATAATGTAAGTGAGTGGGATGGCTTCGATCCACTTAGTAAAATACTCCTCAGTGGCAGTGATAATGAATTTGTGTGCATTGGAGGATGTAGGGTGAATCTTTCCCATGAGATCAAGTCCCCATTGTGTGAAAGGCCAAGAAGAAGTGATCAACCTTAACTCTTTTGCTGGAGCGTGAATTAAATCACTGTGAATCTGACATTGGCGACATGTTCTTACAAATTATAATGCATCCTTTTCTAGTGTCGGCCAATAGTACCCAAGTCTAGTAATATTTTTAGCTAAGGTCGGGCCACTCGAATGGGACCCACATATACCCTCATGCACTTTCTGTAAGGTCATTTTTGCTTCATTAGTTTCGAGACAACAAAGAAGGGTATTGTCGAAGCTACGACAGTAAAGGGTGTTGCTGATGATGGTATAACGTGCGGCTCTGTGGATAAAGGACTTTCTTTGGTCATTGGAAAGGTTTTGGGGAAGGACTTATGAATGAAGGTAGTAAAAAATGTCCATATACTAGGGGGAACTGGAACCAACAAGCTCACAGAACATTTCTGATTCAGGGACATCATAAGTAGGGACCATTAACTGCTCAACCAAAAACTCAAATTGTGGGACATTGCTGGGAATATCAAGCAAGGATCCAATTGTTTCCATAGCGTCAACAACCTTTTTCTATGTTCTTGGAATTAATTCAAAGGATAGTTTGTGAAAATATGTCAGAAAACTATCAACCATCTGCTTATAAGGCATTAGCTTCTCAACTTTGGCTTCATACTCATCATTGACTTGGTTTATAACTAGCTGAGAATCGCCGAGGACCTATAGATTCCTGATTTTCCACTTGATAGTCATTCAGAGTCCTATGATTAGTGATTCATACTCTGCCATGTTATTAGTGCACGAAAATGCGATACGGAAGGACCTTGGGATGGAATCTCCTTGTGGAGTAATGAGTAGTATTCCAGCTCCTAAGCGATGATTAGTATGAGATCCATCAAAGTATAATTGCCAAGGCTATTGGGACTCAGTGTGAAATACAGACTCATCTAGAAAGTCTATTGTAAGAGGATGATTATCTGGTATTGGTGCATCTACAAGCTGGTCTGCTATTACTTGTCCTTTGATGGCTTTCCATTCGACATAGTGAATATCATATTCACTGAGGACTGTGACCCATTTTGCTAAACATCCTGTCACTGCTGCTCGATTCAAGAGGTACTTCAATGGATTGATCTTGGCTACCAAGTATGTCTTATGGTTTAACATGTAATTCCTTAATTTTTGGGCCATGAATACAACTTCCAAACAAGCATGTTCAATTGGTGTGTAATTTAGCTCATACCCCACCAGTGTTCTACTAACATAATATATGGCTCTTTCTTTTTCTTCATAGTCATTCTGTGCTAGTAATGCCCCCAATGTTGAAGTAGTTGCAGAGATGTACAAAATTAATTGTTTTCCTTGGGTAGGAGGCATGAGGACTGGAGGTGACAATAAGTATTGTTTGATTTGGTCGAATGCTTCCTAGAATTTAACTGTCCACACAAAGGGGATCCCTTTGCATAGAAGATACTGGAATGGTTGGCACCTATCTATGAGTTTAGCAATGAATCGTCTGATAGATTGAAGCCTGCCTTGTAGCATTCTTAGGTCACTGATTCCTTTAGGCGGAGGCATATCCGATATAGCTTTGACTTTAGCAAGGTCAACTTCAATGCCCCTATGGGAGACTATGTACCCCAACAACTTGCCTGATGTTACACCAAAAAACACTTTTTTGGGTTCAACCGAACCTTATACTCTTCCAGCCTCTTGAAAAATTTGTCTAATATTGAAAGATGGTCTTTTCTTGTCAATGAATTTTCCATAAGGTCATCCACATAGTCCTCCATTAACGTGTGCATCATGTCATGGAATATTGTTGTCATTTCCCTTTGATATGTAGCGCCTACATTTTTAAGACCAAACAGCATTACAGTCCAATAGTATGTACCCCAAGGGCATGTGAAAGCAGTTTTGTGTTGGTCTTCAGGGGCAATATGAATTTGATTATAACTAGAAAAACCATCCATAAGAGACAACATCTCATATCCAGCTATAAGGTCCACAATGATGTCAATGTTCAGCAGAGGCAAAATCATCTTTAGGCATGCTTTATTGAGATCTTGGAAGTCTGTGCATATACGAATCTATCCAGTATGCTTGGTGATGGGGACAAGGTTAGATATCCATTATGTATAGTCAATTGACTTGATAAAACCTACATCCAACAACTTTTTGAGTTCAACTTTAACTAGCAATGCAACTTGTGGGTGCATTTTTCTTAGCTTTTGTTTTATTGGCTTGGCATCTGGTAATAATGGAAAGTGATGTAATACTAACTTGGGATCTAATCCCGGCATGTTGGCATAAGACCATGCAAAGTTTATCTTGTGTTTTGAGAAGAACCTTTGAAATTTTGGTTGTTCAACTTCTGTCAATGATGCTGCAAAGAGAACCATTTTAGGGTCCTCCACAATAGCTATATTAACTGCTATGGTGTCCTCGAAAAGCATTGTTGATTTTTCTCTGTCTATAGGGACAAAGTCCAATCCTCCACCCTTGGGTGCCTCAAGGAGGTTTTCACCCTCGGATACATCCTTTATTTTTACTATTTTTCCGTTAGAAGGTGCCTTTCGGTTTTCACCTAGAGACATGTCATTTTTTTGTTTTATTTTTCTTTTTAATTTTGCGACTAGAGGATGGCACAGTCTCCCTGAAATAAGTAGAAAAATCCAAGTCAATGGAAAATCCAGCTTTGTGATCCCCATTTGGAATGCCCTCACATAGCTCTAGAAATTTTGCTAGAGCCTCATCATTTTGAAAAGTGTCTATTACCGGTGGGCCTTCCTGGTTCCAGTCGATTAGGTTGGGGTAAACCAAGGATATTCCATCATCAACATTTTCAAATTGAGGAGATGACGTGAAGAGCATGCAAATGGATGTCGAGATGCTAAAAATGAAGTTGTCATCGTATGGCTCTATGTCAGATTCTATTCAATATTCTCCTTCACTTGTTTCATACTCACCAACGAAGTAAGGGACAAAGGGAGCAGCATCGGAGTCAGGGTTAGTAGTGGCAAGTGATGGTTCAGGTGATTCCACATGATGGTGATTAGTTTGGGATGACTGGGCAAGTATGTCGAGGCTAGGACGAATGGGAATAGAAAATGATCTGGGCTTGGCATCATTTGGTGTTGTACCGATCTTAAACATTTTCCAGAATGATTCTTCAAATGTAGGCTCACCAGGTTCAAGGAATAATTCGTCTAGGCAACAGTCACTTAAGGATTGCTGAGAGCCAAATTTGCATTCGTGAGAGTCAGTTTCAGAGGAGGTGTCCTCAGTTGTCTCAACACAGTTTGAAGCATACATTAACTCACATGGAACCACACTGGTACTTGGATCGCTAGATTCTTGTGGACCTAACCCTCACCCAAGATGTTTTGGTCTTTCTGACACTGATAATAGCTCACGCCTTCCATTCTTATCCTTGCCAAGACAAAATTTTCCATCATAGCCTTTTTCTTTTATCATGTTGTATCCTTTTCCATATATTGCTACTGGCAAGGGAGTCAAGTCTTTTGGTTCTTTATAAATCCAGGATAGTAAATCATCTGTGTCCTCTTGACTCATTTCACCCTACTTTATGAAAATTGTATTTGGAGGAACCCTAAAAATTTCTTTTGCCTGTATTCTAAAGCAGGGTTTGCCATAAACCTGGGGAGACTTGGGCATCTTGGTTATGCAATAGGCCATATTCAGCTTGTACTCTCCACATCCTTGGTCCTGAATATAGAAGCTCGAGTCGATGCTTGGGGTGATAAATGAAGTGGTAGGTGTTATGGAAGTGGTCATCGTGGTTGAAGGAGCAGAAGTGGATGCGATGGGTGAAGAGGCAAAAGACTTCATGAGTGTTGAGTGGTCAATGAATTTGGAAGACAAGGACGTCGGAGCTTCCCTATTGATAGGCACTTGACGTTCTGAGACAACTCGTAAGTTGGTACAATATTGGAATGGATCAGGGTCTCCGTATATAGTAATCTTAGTGCCTTCAAAAGGAAACTTCAAACATTGGTGATACATGGAGGGGACGGCTTTTAGTGTGTGGATCAAAGGTCAACCAAGTAAAATGTTGTATGGGAGGTCCAAATCCAAAACTTGACAAGTAGTGTCAAAAATGACTGGCCCGATTCAAATTGGGAGTGTAATTACACCCTGGGAGGAATGTTCTTCATCATCATATGCCTTGATAACAATGCTTCTTGTGGCGTCTACGCAAGCATCAAAAAAACCTAGCGCCTTGACCAATTTTAAGGAACATATATTCAGTCCTGCTCTGCCATCTACTAAGACTCGTCTGACCTTATGTTTATGAACAAGAACTTCGATATGAAGGGCATCATTATGGTTGGATTTGGATGACGAATAGTCTTGGTCGGAAAAGGTGATATCCTACCATGGCTTTGAATTGGATGACATCAATAGCTTGGGGAACAGAGGATTCTTGCAATGTTTTATCTAGGATGGCCTTATGGGTAGGTGAGATGCATAACAACTCAAGGATAGAGATTTGTGCCAGTGTTTTTCCAAGCTGGTTAATAAGATTAAATTTTCCTTTAGGTTGGGATTACTTGTTTTATGGACGTGATTGTGGCTACGAAGTGGATGGGCCAGCTATTGTTACCTTTCATTGTCTAGGGGGAGGAGGGCCGGCTATGGTGACTTTTCTTCCATAGGTGGTGATATTACATTCAGGAGCCTTTCTAATGGCGACTGTACAAACATGTTCATCAGTTGTTCTAATATGATGTATGATAGTTCCCCCAGGATAGTCATATGCAATACGGACATGGTTGGCTCAACTATTGCTATTTGTATTTGACGTAGAAGGGTTTACAAAACCATGATCCTGTAGTGGGTTCTTGTGTATTGTATGATCTGCATTAGAAGCAAACTGTGGTCCACCGACTTCAACGATACACTTTTCAATAAGATCTTGTACCATATTTTTTAATTGTTTACATGAAGAGGTTTTGTGCCTTTTATTCTGTGATAGTCACAAAAAGCATTATCATCCCACCAAGATGGTTTAAACTACCCAGGGTCGTATGGTTTGGGGTCCTCAAGTGTGATGACACCATTCTGAAGGCATTTCTTGAGAACTTCTTCAATAGTCTCACCCAAGGGGGTGTATGTGCGACCTCTAGGGAATTGTCTTGGTTGTCTAGGCTACCTTTGAATTTGATTGTTTTGATTGCATTGGTTATTCTGATTTGTCTTGACAACATTAGCAACATAGGTTTGTGTCATCATCTGTGTGTTTTGTGGTTTTTTCCCTTTTAAGGTAATCATGAGACCCATAGCGTTGACAACCTTAGCATCAAATACACCATCGTTGGTGACATATTTGTTCTTAACCCAAAATTTATTTTAGTCTTCCTTCAGTAATGAGGGCTTGTTCAACTTGGACACCTCGTTCAACTAGGTCCACAAATTTTTTGCAACAATGAACACGCAAGCCATTTTTCAGTGGGCCGAATAACGTTTGTATGAACATGTCGACTTTGTCTTTTTCAGGTATGTGAACTATATGACAATGACTCGCTAGGCCCCTACATTTTTGAAAGAATGGTAAAAAGGTTTCACCTGAATCTTCTTGTGTGAGTTGACATAAGTTGGTAATGGAGGTGTCTGTGTCAATGTTGTATGTGTAGTTTTTCACAAATTTTTCAGCAAGTTCTTTCCATGATTGAATTTTGTGTTGCAGTGTATATAACCATTCTAAGGCTGGTCCTGTCATACTTTTAGGAAATAGTCGCATTAGATATGCGTGCTCATGGGAAATATCCACACAACTTGTTACAAATTCTCTGATGTGGTCAAGTGGATTTTTTTTACCCTTTTATTTGTTGAAGTTTGGGGCCACATAGCCATGTGGAAATGGTGGCATATACAAAGTTGTATCAAAAGGATATGGACATAAGTCGTATGGAATTTACATCTTCTTGTAAGAGGTTTTCATATTTTCCATCTATTTTTGAAAGTCATCCACTCTTGCTAGCAAGGCGTGTATGAAGGGATCATTGGTCGCTTGAAAGTAAGGTATGTTTTGATTAGGTGTTTGCTGATATTGCCAATTTTGAGTGGGGGTTTGTTGTTGAGTATGAATGTGTGATGAGTGTGTGGGGACATGTAACCCCACCATGTTTGTCTATATTTGAGGTCCCTGACTTGTTTGATGTCCAAAGGTATGCATTTATTACGTCATTTGAGTGCCTTGTGCATGTTGAAAGAATTGTCCGTGTGGCATGGTAGTATTAGGTCCTTGAAAGTGTACATGTGGTATATGCATATTGTGCCCTTATCCATGTGGGATGTTCATTTGTGATGATCTATTAATGTTGTGTTGAGGGCCTTGAATAAAAACGCATCTTAAGTTTTGTCCAAAGGGATTAAATGGGGTTCCACCATAACGATGTGATGAAGATGCCCCCATTGTCATAGATGAAGAGCCAAACATAGGATTTGAGGAGGTGGTGCCTTCTGATGTAGACGCAAAGGTGGATCCTATCATTTGTGAAGATGATGCGGACGTTGTAGGCATGGACTATGAAAAGGTAGCTCCTATCATTTCTGAAGATGATGTGGACATTGTAGGCATAGTCATAGTAGATGTTCCTCCAGTAGATGTCGTGTTGATTGAAGAGGAGGTGTTTTGATTTATGGTGCCACTAGATGTCGCATTAATGGTGGTAGTGACAACTTGCATAGTAATGACAATGTTATCGGTCAAGGTATTATTCATGTCATGCTGGGATGTTGTGTTTTGTGTCATATTATTAGGAGAGACAAGTCATATGGTATTAATGTCGAAGCCTTTTGGTAATTTTGAGCCTTGGTCTAAGAGCATAGCGAGGTATCGTTCAGGATAGTTCAAGACCAAGTCTTCGACAAACAAAGTGACTTCAGGATTTTGGGCTGCTACCTCTAAGTTTTCAGCGTAGACTTGTCCATTTTGGTCTCTTTGTATGAATTGTTCAAAAAGTGGATTTTGAAAAGAAGTTGACATGTTCATGGAAGATTGTACGTTCAAATTGCCAAATGGGTCATCAAAGATCCAGTCATTGGAATTGGTGTTGATGTTAGTGTTGTTGTCAAAGTCTTGTCTAAAGTTTTCCATTTGTTTTTTTTCGTTGAAGTCTTGTTTCCACCATGAAAGGAAATTGCTCAAATGAAGATAATGACAATGTGAGTATGCCAATAGCCTATGTTTTTTTTTTCTTTTTGTGTGATAATTGATGACAATGCAACGAGATGATAATGTTTACCTAAGGAAATGCATAATGCCGAATAGGTAAAGTGATGATTATGACTAGGATGACAATGATGACAAGGTGCAAAATAAGGACTATGATGATTATGTCAACTAAAGAGGCAACTAATGCAAAGTCTAGGTTCAAAATGACGACTAGGATGAATAATATTTTTGTATTTTTGGGAATAAAGTATGCAAGGTATAAACTAGGATGCAATTTGAAGAAGAGGTACCTAAGCACTCTAAGCTTAATCTTTGCTCTCAATTTTTAGTTACCAAAGGACTTATTGAAAATGACAAGGTGACAAAGTCAAAAGGACTATTGAGTTTTCCTAAGTAAACCGTTAAGTTGAAAAGCCTCACAAAAAGGACAACAACTGAAAATAGAAATGAATGATGAAGTCCAAGATAACTTAGTTTCAAAAGCAATGATTTTGCAAAATGAGCTAAGGTTGGCCTAATCCAAAGTATGCAAAAAAATAAAATGAAAACCTACAGTCAAGCTAATGCTAGAAATTATGATTATGAAGCCTAATGTATGCAACTAAAATTTGAAAGATTAAGCCTATGATCAAGAATGCAAACTAATGGGTGAATAATGAGGATTTTAAGCAATTTCAAAACTGGTTTCTGACAGTGACCTCTTGGAAAAGAAAAGTGTTTCACAACAGGTTGACACTATTTAGACTCAGATTCTAGTTTGCATCAGGGTTTTGTTTCTATTAGGAAAATACATCATTTGAGACCTCAAATGCATCACAATATTACAAATGTGTTTCAGTTTAAGCAAATGTGGTTCTGAAATTAACAAATGAGACAGAGTTTTGCAAATGCGGTTTTTTGAGGTTTAGATGTGTCGTGATGCAAGGATATGCAGTGTTTATGGCAAAAAATGTCATTTAATAGAGCGATTGCTTCTCAGGAATTGTCAAATGCATTTCAGTTTAGCAAATGCGTTTCAATAGTTGTGTCACAGGTTGTAAAAAAGTGAGTTTTTTGATGTATTGAGGAAAAATATGATTTGTCAAAGGTTGAATGTTTTGTCCAGATTTGTGAATGTGTTGAATATTGTTTGACAATCTAGAAAACAGGTATGTGTAGGATCATGATGGGCCAAAAAGTGGCAATATGATGGGTATGTGGCTGACGACTTTTTTTAACCCAAAATTGATGAAACAAAAAGAGTTTTTAAAGGAGATTCTCAAATTTCCACCAATATAAATTATGCTTTACTTTGAATTTAATAAGTAATTATTATGCATCTTCTATTCAAATTATGACTAAAGTCCTGATTGATAGGCTGATTGAAAAACATCTATAGCTTTCAAAAGGTATCATATTTTTTGAATCCAAAACATGCGTCACATTCTATGCTTTGCATACTATAGGATTAAAAAAAGAAAAATTAAATTTCATGAAGTTTTGACGAAGTTTAGGTGGTTAGACATACTAGCTTTTTATATTTTTAAAAATTTGTAATAAAAAATTCATAATTAATTATTTACTTGGAAAAAAATTACAAAAAAATATGCATCACATTAGGACATGAGTCCTTTACTTATATCTAAAATATTATAAAAAAATATTATCATTTTTTTTTGGTTAGGGTGGTTAGACAGACACATACTTCTTATTTTTTCCCTAAAATTTAAGTACTATTGCATTGAAATTTCAAATTTTCACCATTTATAGATTTTTTATTTTTTTAAACAAACCTAGTAGTTTAGAAACTACATTCAATTTGCTACATATTCTATTCTTACATATTTTTGAAATAATATAGATAAATTATTCAAATGTTTACGTCAAATTTCCTAACTCTGATTTTTCTGAATTTTTTGCCACTTAAGAGCCTATTTTTTCCATGATGATCCTGCACCTACCCAAACACTTGGCAAGCATAATGTTTAGTGTAAGAAAACACACATGAGACAAGAACGATCCTAATAGGCCAAAGGGTTGTATACTTGGTATAGCCCGCCGATATACCCCAGATTGGTACTGAACACATCTCCTTCTTGAGAGCGGATAGCTTAGAAGATTGGTGGCACAAGCTCCCTTCTTTGCATGCACTTCTATAGGCTCACCAAATTTGGATCCTTGGGTAGTCACTTCCCAAGAATTACTATCTCTACTCAAGGGAGTCAGTAGTGAGTATTTTTGGGCATGATACTTTACCCTGCACTATACCAAGCAATGGCTGAAAATGGTTGGCTTCTAAAACAATAGGTGTCTAGTTAGGGCATCTGTTTGAGTGGCCACACATGGGGTGAGAGATTAATCACCGATTAGGTGGCACTCCATCCTGAAGAGGTTACGCTCAACAGGGTTTATGGGAGTACTACTCCATCCGTGTGACACATCTGCACTCCTGGTACTTGAACTTTCCTCAAGCACCCATTTTATATCCCAGCTGAAAGTGGCTTGGCTTTAGCCTATTACCGGTGGAGTCATCCCTTAAGGTGAGTAATTTTTCCCTTAAGGAAGGCCCATTTCTAGAAATAATAACCCTTTCTCTTACACCCAGGATCACTTGAAAGCATAAGGGGAGAAGATACTTTGATTATTAAGTCTTTAAAGGTTACAAAAATAAAATGGGTATGGCTTTCTGATCACTAAGTTTTCACAAGGTGAGAGCATAATCACCTACCACTTTCAAGCACAATGAAACACTTGCAAACAAAATTTAATTTTAGTGCACCAAAGGAAATGTTCCTCAACTAACAAATCACAGATAGATGGTTTAAAATATTAATCTTCGACAAACATAGCTGCAAAACATGCATTAGTAGTTTTTAATAAATGTCTTCGACTCACAAGAATCCTAATGCCACACTCTGCAACCAGACATTAGCAACCAAAAACTCCTATTCTAGAGAATGCAAAAAAGCAGCAACATAATGAAAAAGTAAAAGTGCAAAATTTGGAAAAGAAATTCAAACATAGAAACTCACCAAGTGAATGTGTTACGACAAAGCAAATGCATCTCAATAGTTTCTATTAGGTTTTACTAGATGAATGTGTTATCCTACAAATAAACATGTCAAAATCCTGCAAATGCATCATAATACCTGTCAAATGTGTCACGTTTCTATCAAATGCGTCACTGGGGGTCACGAATGCAGTTTGATGGTTCAAAAGAGTCATTTTTTTTGTCAGATGTGTCACGACACAACAAATGCAGCTCTCTAATCTTCAAATGCATCATTCCTAAACTTGAAGCTACAAAACACAGACAAAATCCCATACAAAAACAAAAAAAATGCACAAAATTGCATCGGGTTCACCAAATGTATCTTTGAAAACATGAAAGTGAATGAAACATAGTTACCCCAAATCTTCAATCTCCATGGTTGATCTCCATTACACCTTCTAGCTTGCTGCAAATAACGATTTGCGCTTAGATTTATGCGAGCAACCTAAGACTATGCCATGTCCTACACAAGTGTTGAAGGATTTTACTATGAAAATGACTCTAAATGCTTAAGCAAAGCTCTAAGTATTAAGGAAAATGACTGTAAAAATGAAGACCAAAAATTCACATGAAAGCTTGAGAGAGGAAAATTAATTCAAAATTGCCATTTTATAAGAAAAAGGCAATTTTGAATGAACGAATGAGATTGAAGGTCAAATCGATGGTCAGGATTGAAAGTTGAGATAAGGACAAAATGGCTAAAAAAAGGCCAAAGAATAAAATTAATAATAGTTATTTGACTTTTTGAATGAAAAAAGCATCTTTTGAATTAAAAATTATTTTAATTCAAAAGTGGAGAATCAAATGATAGTAGGCAATAAGTGCCCATATTTTGTCAAAATAAGAAATTTTGACCATTTTAAATAAGTAATGATTTTTTATTTTTATTTTTAAATGAGGAAGGTGACATGTGGCCATAATTAAATAAATTAAAGAATTTATTTAATTAGAAAAGGAATATGTAAATTATTGACATATTTAAATAAATAAACAAGATTTATTTATTTAAATAATCTAGAAGAATTAGTGGACAAAAATAATTAAATAAATTAAGAAATTTATTTAATTATAAGGAGACATTAGATAATTAGTGACACATTTAAATAAATAAATAAAATTTATTTATTTAAATAATCGGGAAGAATAGAGAGACATGAATTAATTAAATAATTAAAAATTATTTAATTAATAGATGAAAATGGACCGAATAACATAATTAAATATTTTAATTAATGCTAGGACGAAAGTGGTGAGAAATAGAGCTTGTAGGCCTAGGTCAATTTTTAGTGTCTACAAAGGATATGATATTTTGTTTAAGGATGAGAGATGTGAGATCCAGAAAGGATCCAAAACATTGATTGCTATAGGAAAGAAATTTGAAGGAAATATCTATCAACTGAAAGGTGCTGATGGACAATGCTTTATTACTTAGATTAATGACAGTTGGTTATGGTTCATAGAAGAATGTGTCACATGAATTTTTATAACTTGGAAAGGATTAGTTTTGTTCAAGCCGTGAGAGATTTACCAAAAATTACAAATCCTGTGAATGCTATATGCAGGTATTGTCAGTTAGGAAAGCAAGTAAGAAGTCATTACAGATCAAAGGAACAAACTACTACTGGTCTATTGGATTTAGTTCATACAAATCTCCATTGTCTAACAAGAGTGAGAAGTGTACTTGGTGAAAGGTACTTTATGCTTTTAATTGATGATTATTCTAGATATACATGGGTTGCATTTCTTAGAGAGAAATTAGATACATTAGATAGATTCAAGACATTCAAAGCTATGGTTGAAAATGAAGTGAAGTTGAAGATAAAATGCTTAAGGTTTGACATAGGTGGAGAATTCACCTCCCATGAGTTTAATTGAAATGAAGAAAAAGTGGTTTGGTGCTATCATATGCTTTTAGGACATAGAGCACACCCACTTCTCCAATTTCATTCAAGGATAACCCTTGAGATCTCAATGCAAAGGGGAAAGAGATCTTGCAAGAGGGCTATCCTAGGGGATGAAAAAAAACTAATAAGGGGTTCACCACCAAGTAAGAACTTGGAAAAGACAATGAAATGCAAGAAGAAACACTAAACCATAATTCAATACAATGACCTAGGAAATGACCTAGAACTGTAGATGAAAGAACACAAAAAACTACAGAGAGGAATGTGCACCTAGGAATTTGGAGATGGATGAGAAGAGCTTTGAAAAACTAAAAAATATGTCTTTAATGCTAAGTGGGACTCATTTACCAAGCTGGGAAAATCACTCCAGAATCTGGGTTTCTGTGTGGAAACATGAATCTACCAAATGGGTATCTGAATCTACAAAAAAAATTTTTTTGACTGAAACTGGGACTCATTCACCAGAAGTGGAAAATCAGTCTAGTTAGGATTTTCTAAAGCTTCAAAGTATGATCCTTCTCTTCTCTATCTACTTTGTCCTTCTTGATAGATTTCTAGAGCTTAAACCCTAATTTGCAACTTGTAGGTATTCTCCAATGTTCTCCAAGGCTTGATGACAACTTTGACAACTTTGAATGATTTGACAACTTTTCTCCAATCTTGCTCCTTAGGAAATTTGTAACCTAGACCTACAAATCAAACATAATGGAAAGAAAAAAAACGTTGTTGGGCTAGTGGATAGGGGTTTTCCTTGGTCAAACCTTGTTTTGGTAATCAAACCTTGAAATAGAATGAAATACTAATGGAGAATGATGAATTAACAAAATAAGATGTTGCAACTCACCAAACCCTAGGAATGAAGTACTAAAAACATGTATGAGATGGCTCCAATGGATGTAGATATTGAATCTTGCTTGAAGATGATAGATCTTGAATGAAATGCTTTCTTGAATCATAAAATCCTACATCAAAATTGTTAGCTCTGGAACAAACATGATGCATGAAGTCCTTGACATGATGCTTGATGGTTAAATGCTACTCTAAAATGCTTGATAATTTTCCCTTGAATGCTCTTTAATGCTCTTAAATGCACTTATGAACTCAACTTTGCTATAAGGATGAATGCTTGAATGCTTGGGGTGAAAATGAGTGAAAGAACCTTGTATTTATACTCAATTATGCAAGAATTCTTGAAATTACAATAGTACAAGCCGACATTAGATCTAGGAGGATAAAATCCCACCAAAATTTTGAATTAATTTTGATTTTGGGCCACATGGGACTCATTCGCCCAAGGTGGTGAATGAGTCCCACCGGACTTAAATGTTGGGACCATTTTTAAAAATGCTTAGAAAGGTGTGAAATCAGAATCAAGACCAAAAAATCTAGGTGGGACTCATTCGCCCAAGGTGCGAATGAGTCCCAGATGACTAAATTTGTGCCATTCAAGCTTGAAACACCTAAATTATGATCGGGTACTGATTTATGTCAGGATTATCCTTGAAAATATGCATTAAATGAGGCTTGTGGATGCAAAATAAGGAAAATTAAAGCATAAAGAAGCCAAATTATTAGTGATAACCCTAGAAAGGTGTGAAAGTTTGTTACAACACTTTAGATAAGGCATGATTAAGGTTTATTGGGTGTCGTTAATTAATAATACCTTAGAAAAGTATGAAAATGTGTTACAACATTCTACAACACTTTAGCAAGGCACCATTCATGTTCATTAGTTCACAAGGGCCCAAGACCTAATGTGAATATGTTAGTCATATTACAACACTAAATCAAGGCCAAGTTAGGGGGACCTTTTCCCATCATTACATCAAGCCCCCACTTTAGTGGGAGGAGGAACTTGCTTCCAACTCACACTAAAGTAGACCAAATGCATAAATGAACAAAAGGGGTTCAAATGCACCAATGCTTGTAAGATAGGATGGATATGATCGAGAGGGTTGCGCAAGCCCCCAGGCCCAAGGTCCTATGTCAAACCGACATAGGAACAAAATAACACACATAAAAATGATATAAAGAGTGATAACAAGGAACAAGCATGCACTGCCAAAGACATAAAGAAAAATGAATCAACATGTTCAGAAGAAAAGAGGTGGATTAAGCTTCGACCATTTGTCAAATGCGATGCAGATCAGATCTAGGTTGTTTGTCTGAAAAAAGCATACTCACTCTAAGGCAACGAAACTCTAGGTTGTCCATTGGGTGAGAAGTCCAAGAAGGTGAGACACATACACTCATGGTTGGTATGTTCTCACACACACACATGAGTGGCTAAGGGAAAGTCATGCCCTCGTGTGACTTCCTGTCAAACCATACCAAAGTTATACCTCCTGATAAATTTAATGAGGTGCCACGTAAAAATGATTTTCGAGCTTCATGATACAAGTAAAACATAGTATTCTTGGAGCTCGTGAACAAATAAGATGGCTCCACCGGCATACAAGGTGTGTTATGCAAGGTTGCCATATAACTAAAATTGCAAATGCAATATAGGGAATGTTCAAAGGAAGTTTTCTTAATTCATGTAAGGTATTAACTTAGGGAGCATTGTGCCTAATGTCTCCAAGAGAGGACCAATTAGAGAATATAAGATTTGCAACTCAGGGGATGCATTGTGTCGCATCGAGCCACTAAGAGGAATGTAATATGCTAAGATAGATCACGCTTTTGAAGGGAGTTACACCTAATGTCACCACAAAGTGAAAGATGCATCGCATGAAGTAAGAATAGTACACAATGAAACATGAAATGCAAAAGAATAATGCCAATGTAGCCCCCACTTTAAAGAAATTGCTAAACACCATGTTGTGAGCAATTACTTTAAAGTAGCGAATGATAAATGCTAACAATAAAGACGACATGAGAGTATATTTGGATAGCACAATGAAGCTATGTCATGCAAAAGAAAAGAGAGGGGTTTCCCCCAAAATGAAACTCCAAACACATGAGGGATCTATGGATTTTGGGTCAGTATGTTCTTGCTACAATGGTTTTAGAGAGCTCAGAACTTTCATCATTCCTTAAATACACATAGAACTGGAAGAATGATACAAAGAGAGTGAAAACAAACAAAAATCCTTTCGGGTCAACATGGAAGAGAAATGAATGTCTCAATGCCTTGCGTCATCCCAAAAGGAAAACACAAGAAAAAAGATAAAGGAAAAGCTTTTGGGTTAATGCGGAAGAGACATGAATGTCTTGATGCCTTGCGTCATCCCAAAAAGGAGAACACAAGACAAATGAAAAATATAAAAGGTTTACGACATAGAGAAGAATGAAGGTACAAATAGAGGAATTCCACAAAGAGAGAGAGAGAGAGATACATCAAATAGAATGCCACGAGGGATCACATTACACACATGCAATCATAAAAAGAAATAATGAGAAAGAAATAAAATACTAGTAAGACACATGCGAGTCAACCTAAAGTAGGTCGTTCACATCCCAATCATGTTCATTGTATACCAAAGGTAGGAAAGTATCCAAAGGGACAATGGCAAGTGTTGAACTAGGGCCATCACTAGGTTCAATACTCTTCTAAGGGGAATTGTTGTTTAAGCTCATGGAAGAGGAAAAAAATGTATTCAATTCATTATGCACTTGTTCATCAATCTTTGCAATCTCATCATCATCATCTAAATTAATCACAATAGGAGGTTGAATGATAATGTCCAAGGAAGGCTTCAACTCTTGTTGCGGTTGTTGTATTGGATCCTTTTGTTTCGGGGATGGGGTAGAGTCATCATGCATTTTTTTAGTCAAGTTTGGATTTTTATTTTCTTTATTTATTTCTTCATGCAGCCTTCGAGCAAGGGAACAATGTCTACACCTATGCTCTCTAGCACCTTTGTTTCTTTTAGTCCTTTTTTCAAGTTCCAATTTTGTAGGAGTGGGTTGATCAACCATCAATTTCTTTTCTTCCCTAAGGGGAGGAATGGAAGGAACCACAAGCGGTTGTTCAACCACTTTCTCTTTAACTTTGTGAACTTTTTTTATTCTAGGAGGTGTGATGGGATTGTTTTTATTATCTCTTGGTCATTTTTAGGAGGTAGGTGAAGGTTTTGTCTTAGGTTGGTCTTGTTTGTTTGGAATTTATTTAGGCTATATCATGATTTCGTCTAGGATGGTAGGCTCAGTTGTGGATGGGGACATGTTTCTAAGGGATAATTATACTATTTTCTTTGCCTTGAACTTTTGATAGGACAAGAAAAAGAATTCTTCCCATGGTTTTATGGGTTCTATAGGCTCGGGCTAAAATAAATCTAAGGAGAAGTTACCTTTGGAGTAGAACGGGTTAAAGCCACTTTGATGGACTATAAAAATTTCATTGTCAAATGGAAACTTTAAGCATTTATGTACAACTAAAGGGATAGATTTTATGGAGTGACGCCATGGGTAGCCTAGCTTCACACGAAATTGTCCTGAATGTGGGATGATGGAGAATGAGATATCTAATGTTTGTGGTCCTATTTGCAAAGAAAGGGTGATCAATCCCATTGTAGGGAGAGAAAAACCATGATGTGTCTTGATCCATGCTTTCAGTTTGTCATATATATCTTGATAGAGCTCATGCAAAAGTAAGAATTCTTTAGTGATCACATTCTCTCCACAAGCGGGATCTATTAGTATCCCATTGGTGGGCTTGTCATCGATTCGTTTAGTTATGTAAAGAGGACCGTTGGGTGCATGTTTAAGTATATCATTAGAGGAGAAAGCAATGTCAAGAGGATTTTTAGTTCAGCCCTTGTGAGGAATAATGCCTATCACTCCTACCATGTCATCCATAAGATCATTATATATACAATCATGTTGAACAGTGTCATTATTATCATCATCTGTATCAACATTCATCAAATAATTCTTTGTAGTTTCACTAGTTTTGACAAATGAAATGTTATAATTAGGCATAGGGTTGTTAAAAATTTGCAAGTTTTGGTTGAGAGGGACAAGGGACTTATTTCCTTGATCACTAACACCTCCAATAGAAAGACTATTGGAATCAATGAGGTCTTGCACAAGATTCTTAAGACACTTAAAATATTTCATGTGATGCCCACTTTTTTAGTGATAATGGTAGTAGGAGTTTGGTTTATAGCTTGCGGGTAATGGTTTACTAGGATTAGGTGTTTTAACGAGAGGTAAGTGTGGACATGGAAAAAGTATCCCCTTTTACTTTGCTTGATATGGGAATAATTGATGATAAATTGGACTTAGTGAGGCCTTGATTTGGTGTTGTGGGGTGTTTTTCACATCCACACTAGGTCTTGGACCCTTGCAAACTAAATAAAATGTATTTAACGATGTCTTGTAAAGGTGTTGTAAAGTTTTTTAAAAGGCTTTCACACCTCTCTAGGTTTAATGAACCTATTTTCCCCTTAATTCAAAATTATAAAATGTATTTAATTGCATCTTCACATCAATCTAGAAGGCTTCTAAATCAAACTTAACTCTAATCTAGTGTTGTAATATGTTTTACACATTCACATTGGATGTTGTGCCTTTCTAGGATATGTGGACCTCATTTTGGTGTTATAAAGTGTATTTAATTACACATTCAAATTGAATTTTGTGCCCCAAGCCCTAATTGACCTTTACATCATCATTAATAGGCCCCTATGGGCCCATATTGTGCATCCCAAGGCATAATTTGATCAAATATCTGATGAAATCAACATACAAACTTAAATTCCTCATTCCCTAACATTCCAGTTGTCAAAAGGGCCCCTCTGGGACTAATTTTCTGATCTGGGCGAATGAGTCCCTGCTAGGTGGGACTAAGTAGCCCAACATGGTGACTTAGTACAATTTGGCCTATTTTCAAGGTTTGAGTGGAAAATTTTGGATTTTAAGTTTATTTTTCTTTCATGTCAGCCTTAGGGATACAATTAATTGGAAAATTAGGTGAATTTCCTATAAATACAAGTCTTTAAAACAGTGTGAACCAAGATCCTAATACCTGCAAAACACAACAAAAAAACATATTAGAAGATTGAAATGCAAGTTAAGACCAAGATTCCCCATAAAATCCATTTAACTATGCCCAAAATAGGAATAAAACAAGAACACAATGAAAGAAGATGGAAAAACAAATTAAATCCTATTAAGAACATGCAAACTCTTGATCTTATGGGGGAGTTGGTGCCAATTTGATGTAGAAATTGGCCCTTTCCCAACTCCTATGAAATCTTTTTTGATTGATGATGAAGATTGATGAAAGCTCCAAGCCAAAAATCTGCATAATCTAGCTAAGAACTCAATGGTGATGGGTATAATTTGCTAATGATTTGAGCATAGTAAGTTTACTCAAATTGTGGATGATCAAATGAGGATATGAGCTCTTTATTTATAGAATGACAAGATCGATGAATGTCCAAATTTGAGCAATGTGGGACTAACATTCATCCAATGATATGATGCCACTTGTCAAGCTATGAATGGATGAAGGATGTGCAAGATTTAGGGATTGTGCCAATAAATGCAAATATTTGAAATTCAAATTTGTTGAAATGGCATGCAAGAGGGAAGGGAAAATGCAATAAATGCCACTTGGCTCAAGGCAAAGGACATGTAAGATGAAGTTATTGCCTTGTTGGATGTACATGTTGACTTAGAATTTTTGAATTCAAATTGAGAGAATATTCCAAAAGATGTAAGGAAAATAGACATTTAATAAATGAATTAAATCTATTTTCATGTGCAACTGCATTATCTAGAGGATGTGACATGAGATGAGGTTAAATTAATCAGGGTTAATTAATTTAAAAGGAGATTAGATGATGTGACTTATTTGACTTAGATTTATGGATTTATTTAAATCAAATAAGAAAGGAATATGATAAGAGGCTAATTAAATAAGGATTTTGATTTATTTAATTAAAAGGGATGGTGTTAGATTAAATCAAATAAGGTTTTAATTTATTTAATTTAATGGATAGAATTTAGAGATTTAATCAAATAAATTGATTATTTAATTAAACAGGATAATTAGATCAGATGGATTGATTTAATTAACAAGAGAAAGTGACTTAATTAGACAAAATGATTTATTTAATTAAGGGACGAATATTAATGAATTTAATTAGATAGGGAATTTGATTAAACGGTTAGACGGAGGGATGATTCAAGAAGAAACGATGTTAGTAGTTAGGATTAGAGTGTGCGATATCAATCTGTATATTTTTCGATGTCTACATTTTTCCCCTCTTTGAAGCAATGCACTTGTTACGTTGGTTCAAAGAATAACATTTCCATGATCAAAAGTCAAAATTTCTCTGATTTTTTCGGATGTCCCATTGTTGCCCCAGCGAATGATTACGCTGGTATACTACCCCCTCAAGAGATCGGGCGGAGAGGTTTGATTTGAGGGTCGATCTCTTGACAAAGAGGTTCAAGATCATTTTAACTCGAATACCTAATGTAGACAGTCATCAGCCATGGGTAGTCTCATGCCTATTTTTGATATATTACACCCACTTGATCCTTATTTGTACCATTATAGTAACATTATTAATGATGAGATGATTATGATGTTTATATGTAATGGATGATATGCTGATGCATGGATGATATGGATGCACATGATATGATATGATGATGCTTTTATGATTATGTGTATGGTGATAGATGTATGGTTTATGAGATGTTTAGAATAACCAATCTATATTATGCAATGATGGGGATGAATGCATGTGGTATGATTAATTCTTTCTATATAATATGATATGATATGCAGATGGTTTGTGGATGCAGGATGGATGCATTAGCGATGATTTATGATTAACTGTCATGGTACCATGTTAGCACGAAAATACAGAGATAGAAGAAAACAAGAGATTCCAACAAGACATGAGATGATGATGATGATGATTTCTTGCCAAGGAGTTGGGATTTTCAAAGGCCAATTACCTTATGTTTGATAACACACATAGGCACGATGCATCAGGGTATAAAGAACTAAGATGATGTTGCACCTAGTGTGATGGAGTTTGACTCAACAAACAGATAGGAGTATTCTTGTTCACACTTGACATACGAAAACCTTGCTAGGACGTACCTAACAAAGCAAGTATTCGCCAACTTATATTACAAGAATGTCCAACAAGTGCAATAGATGAAAAGATAATGATCATTGCCCCATTCCTATCTCTCTAAATCCCTTCATTGGGGACATTATTGAGAGGTCCTTGGAATGAGCACAATAAGATAAACCAAAAGAAAAGATCAAATACACAAACAAGCCAATGTTCTTCATACCTTCAGCCAAAGGGATGTGTTTTGATAGGATATATCCTAGGACATGCATTGTATAGGATGATGATGGGTTGATAATTTGATTGATAGGATATTGATATAAGGTTGATTGACATGTTTGCGAATGATCAAGAGTTTAATTTTGCGTCTAAAGGTTTGTTGTTTCGATTTTGATTTTGTGTTTGAAGTTTTCTTTTGCTAATTGTTGTTCTTGTTTTTGTTTATGTTGCCAAAAGATGAAGGTGATGATCAATTTATTATGGATGATTGATTATTGCGGGTGAAAGCGAAATGAGACAGATGGATTTTTTCAAATATTTGGATGTTTTTGACATTTTTGGAATGTTTTGAGGCTGTTTTTGGTATTTTCAAGATTTTACAAATGTTTTGATTTTTCAAATGTTTTGGGATTTTCTAAGATTTTATGGATGTTTTTGCATTTTGATGTCTCAGGGGCTGATCAAAGATTAGCCTTGCCTATGTTTAAGCTCAAATACAACGTAGTTCGGATCTAGTGTTTTTGACACTTTTCTAACTTTTTGAGTGTTTTTGGATTTTTGATTTTTTTTTATGTTTTTGGATTTTTCACATGATTTTGATGATTTGGATATGGATGTGTCTGTTTTGGATTTTGTTGAAAACCAAGCTGAGGTTGATTGATCAAATCAATGGATTGATGATGATAACATTGTTGAGGATACACAACAATGCAAGGATAGTGTTAGGCAACACAAGGATTGAGATGTTGATGGGATTGATGATGATAAAATTGTTGAGGATGCACAACAATGCAGGGATAGTGTTAAGAAAAAAAAGGATTAGGATGGATATCCCAAGATGATGGATTGATTGGATTTTGATCGATCAAGATTGATGAAGCTTGATTTGGAACAAAAGTTGTTCGAATGATTTGGTGTGATGTTTGAAGCACACATTAGATGTGACTGATAGTGATTGTTTGGATTGATGTTTGATGAAAGATGAAACCTGATAAGGAACATCTTCTTGTCAAAATATGCAATGGGATAGTGATTTGGATTTTTGGATTATAGATGCTTGATCGGTTTGATTTCATATTTTCCAATGTTCGGATCACCACATAAGTTGGAGGATATAGATCAAGATTTATTCTGGAAGCAAGATGCGAATATCTGCCCCCAGTTTCTAGCAATGTATGGAATGTTATGGATAGATGCATGGATAGGTGTATGGATGGATGAATATGGCAAGCATGCAAAGGATGCCAAGGATTATCTTATGATAAGATAAGGGGTTTGGATCAAGAAAGCTTATTCGGATAGTGCTTCATAGCTCAGATAATGCTGCATAGGATAGGATCAATGAAAATGACCCATGTCAAAATGTTTTATCGTAAGCAAGCATAAAGTGTGCACCAAAATTTTTCAAGATCAGGATGATTTGGACTATGGATGCAAACATATGCACATGGATTGGATAAATTTCTCATGGATGATTCAATTTATTATGGATGAGATGGATGTAATGTTGTATTTATTATGGATGGGATGAGATGCTTTCACCTGAACCGACACATGTAGATGTTTGATTCTACTCATGGCGCCTGTTTTCTAGGTTTTCATCATGGTCTTGCCCAAAGCACCGCCCATGCAGTTTTCACTAGAGGATGATTTTTTTTTCTTTACTTTTTTCAATCCTTTTTCTAATTTTTTTGGATTTTCATAGTTTTTTATTTTTTTAATTTTTCTGAAAAATTTTAAGCTCATGCTGAATCACAAGGTGTTGCTGATGTAGATGCCCCTGTCATAATGTGCCATTGATATCCTACTTGAAGAAGCTACTTTGCTAAGATACGTGCACTTGAATGCAACTTTTGGGATTCTTGATATGCTTCGTTGATACTGGAGTTAACTTTGTCTTTGTGTGCACATCGTGATAGAGTGCCTTCAGAATCCTTATGATGAAGGCTCGCTGCCAATACATGGTTAATGTGAGATTTGGATATCATGCGTGGAGGCGTGGATGGAGTGTGTTTAGGGATAAGGGATGGATTGGTTGACAGTTTGGAACCTTTGACTCTCCAAACTTGGAAAGATGAGCAATGATGGGTGGATACAGAAGTGTGCATGGAATTAGGACCAACTGCTTGATACACTTTGTACGTCACTTGAAAAGCCTTCTTTTGCTTTTGTGGACATCTTTGATGGATAATTTTCCCATTTTTATTTTTCCCCATAGTTTCTTTGACTGATGGAGTTTGATAGGGATAATCTTTCTTTGTATTCTTTGGTATCCATTTGTATTTGATTTGTTCTTTATGCTTCTCAGCTTCTTTTTCTTTGATAACTTTCTTTGTGCTTTGATTCACATCCTTTATTTTGTGTTGGTCCCAATTCATGGATGGGGTGATGGGTGGATGAAGATTCATGATGTGGCTGGTTGTAGAATTGACACTAGTTTCATCATAAGGATTCTTTGTGCTCTCTATGTTGACGTTTGCTTGAGACAAAGTTTCCCCCAGTATGGTGGTAGTAGTACCTTCATGCTTTGATTCTTCTTGTTCTGAGAGCTCTTGTTTAGAATGCATTCTCTGATAAATGACCATCGTAGATGATGTTATTTCGATTTGCTGCTTTGCTAACTCCAAAATATCTTGTTTTGTCTAACCTGCTTCCTTGAGTGGATAATGTTGGATATCTTTATTCATGATGTCCTTAGTCTGAATTTGTAATATATCTGATATTGTTGTTGACAATTTTGTTTGATTGTAGGAATCAATAACCTGCTCTTTTTGTTTAATAATGTCTAGAGTAAAAGAATCCTGTTCTGAATGAAGATCATCTACGTGTCCATCCATAGAAAGAATCTCATGGGTAGATGGAGGAGTAAGTGCTATGTGGATATGAGCATCTTGTGTGGATAGGAGAATATCCATTAGATCATTGTAGTATCTTGGAGATACAAATTTTTTATCTTGATTTATTTTTGGGATTGCTTTCGACATGCTTTGGATCAAGTTCCTGACATGGGTCAGTTTCAAAGGATGGATTGCTTACAAAGGGTTCTTGGATGTTGTCATTAGACATGGTAAGTGGTTCAATATCCTCAAATTTCAAGTTTAGGGTTCCTTCAGTATCTGTAACCATGAGGTTGAAGGATGTCAATATGTCTTGGAAAGGACCATTGCTAGACCTTGGTGAAATATTTTGGTCATGCTTTGGAATAAATTCTTGAGATATGTCCTCTAACTCATGAGGTGATGTAGAGACATTTTTAACATGATTATAGGTCAATGGATTATGCATTATGTCAATAGGATCAAAAAATCCTAACACTCCTTGAAATAGATCACTAAAAAGTGGCTCTTGATGTATGGTGAGTTGATCATCGGATGGGGTAGAAACATCTTCAATGTGCTCCTTAATTGAGAGATTTTGAACATTATTTACAGCAATTGTGGTGGAGGGATTTCCGATGTCTTCAACCAAAGCGTCAAATGATGTTGACATTTCTTGAATTGGATCATGGTTGGTTGGTGGATTTTGATCATGATTGAAAAGTGACTCTTGACATATGTTGATTTGATCGTTGGATGAGGTGGAAACATCTTCAATGTGTTTATTGATGGGTAGGCCTTGATCATGGCTTTCAGTAATTGTGCTGGGGAGATTGTCAATGCCATTACTAGTGGTTGAATCTTCATCGTTATCCCCAATGATTATTATCTTTTTTCATGTTTGTGCTTGTGTTTGTTGGGTAGCTTGAGAGGCTTGGCTAGCTTGGGTAGCTTGAGAAGCTTGTGGAGCCGTCTGATATTGTTGAAGTGCTTGTTGGTAGGCTTGATGTGCTTTTATTGCAATGTTACAATATTGACTTATTGCACTTGGTTTTGGTGGTAGTGGTGGTGTATTTGGAATCGTGTTAGATGTAGTGACAAGTGGTTGAGATACATTTGGAGTGATAATGATTGTTTGAGGTATGATGGGTATGATAGGGGTGGTAGGAATGGTCGGAATGACCAAGATGATAGGTCCTTGTGAGACCACATTTTGATTTGTCAAGATTGATGTTTTCATTTGATTAGATACCATCTGTTGGTGTGATGTCGATAGTATATTCAAAGGATTTGATGTGATGGATTGATTGGTGTTAGGTTGATTGATTTGGATGGAGTGATTGGTGCTAGGTAAAGGGGGAAGCCCTAAACCAAGGAATGATGTTGATATGGGTAATGGTGGTGGAGATGTCTCTTGGTGCAATGACTCAACTATTTTGGTAAGTGTAGCAATTTGATCTTTCCAAATTTGTTCTTGATTTCGATCTTGACTCCCTTGATATAGTTTATTTGGTTTTTGTTCAAACATATTTGGGATGCATACTTGTGATTTTTGAATGGGATCATGGACAAATTGATTTTGGACATTGTTCTGATTTGGCATGATAGGTTGAAATTGAACATTGTTGATTTTGGGAAAATTTGTATGATTTGCAAATGTATCCATCCCAAAGTTTTCTAGATTCATGTTTGGTAATCTTGTACTTGGTACATTCACTTTTGGCATGACGTTTGTTTGAAGACTTATGTATTAATTGTTTGGTGGATAGACTTGTAGTTTTGGATTTAGATCTACCATTGGGAAAGATGTTCCAATCTTTTTACTAGGCATACTCACATTTGTTGTACCATTGAGATTTTTGGGAGATAATGATCCCATGTATAAATGTGAGTGTTGGAAATCCATTGGCATTGTAAGGTTTTGATAGTTTGGTTTTTTTGGACCACTCATGATGTATGGATCAAGTTTATATTCCATGTTTTTTTTGTGTTTTGACCTTGTTGTAAAAGTGACCTCTAAGGTGTTTAGGACCAATGATGAGATGGAGGATGAAAATGGGTGAATGATATGAGTGTTAAACGTTTAGGGACCTAGGATCAATGCTAGACTTAGGGATTGATTTTGATTGTTTGATTTGGATAATGAACTTGTAAACCCTAAGATGTGGGATGTGATCTTTAGGATAAACTTGTTCAAAGGGGTGATAATTTAACTAGAGGTATGAGAAATGATGCATTCCCATACTCCTAACTAAACAAGGTGATTTTGATTTTGATGATTTACCCAAGTCTAGAATGATGTTTCCAAAGTTCTAAAGTTGCTTGTGCGATGGGAAGATAAATGTTTAAAATGGATGAAGTGTTTTATTTTGATCCTAAATGAACCTAAGAAGGACTTGTTTACAAGGCCAAGGTTTTGAAGAACATGCTTTTCCCTTCAAATCAAAAGATCAATGTTTGCTCAAAAGACCATAAGAAAAAAGATACACAAGAAAATGTGTTGGGTTCAATTGATTTCATCTTGATTAGTGAATTTCTTTTACCACAAACACTTTCTTGATTATATTTTCAAACTAAATGTCCAATGTCCTAACTTCTTCAAACCCCACAAGATATGTTATGTGGAAATTCAATGAACTTAAGGCAAGGGTTTTCCTATTGTTTACTTAAGGAGACAAATCGAGATATAATCCAATGTTTAGAAACATCTAAGGATGTGAATCCCAAGGGAAAGCAATAACATATGGATTGAGTCAATTGTATTTTTCTTCAAAAGGGTCTGAAATTTGGATGAGGTTCAAGTGTTTGTTTTCATGATGTTTTCGATCAAGCAATGCATTTTGTAACCCAAGAATAAGTACAATCCTATGGATGTGTAAGACAATATTTGTTGGATTCCCACTTGGACAAGTCCAACTGCACTTATCTCTAGCGAATGGTTAGATGCTTGACTCCATTGGCTCCCCTCCACGACACTCAATTATACGGGGCAGCCAAGCATCAACACCCATGAAACTCCCATGGCATGTTTTCCATTTCTACTAGAAGATTGTAAAAGTGTGGGGTGGCTTGAGAATGACCGTTCTTGCACCAACAAATAGATAAAAGGATTTTGGAAAATTCTAGCACATGGGTTTTAGTAAGGACTTTTCGTTCGTGGAGATTGACCCATACAACAAGAGTCCCCTTTATGATCCATCTTTTTGGAATCAACCACATGATATTGGCATTTAATCCAATATCCACATTTATATCCTAGTTGGAAATACTCTTGGCTTTAGAGTGTTACCGGTTGAGTTGTTCCCTTGGGTGAGTACTTTTTCCCCAAGGTAGGCCCTCTAGGATAAACAAAAGTGAATGAAGAAAAATATTTGTAACTCGATCAATCCTTGTTGGCAACAAGGAGAGAGAATATACGCAACAAAGCCCCCACTCACACTTGCACAAAATTTTCAATTTTTAAAGCCCAAATCGAAGTGTGGAGGTGATTGCTTTGTCTTAACCCAAAGTCATGAAAAAGGCCTTTTGATTCTCAAGATCGCTATAAAGCGCGAGAGAAGTGCATACGTCCTTTTTTGATGGCTTTAGTCTAAGTAAGCCCTCACAAAATAAAGCTACACTTGTTCTTTTTAACTCTTCAAAGCAATATGTGAGTTCATTTTAGAGTACCAAATCACAAGTGAAAGACATTTGTTCAATTTTTTAATCCAAGAAACAAAATCTAGTAAGTTGTTGATCCTATTGTTTGTTTTAAGCCTTTTGTATTGTTCTTTTTAGAGCCCAAATTGAAATCTATTGAGTCCTAAAATCTCGAAGTGATAAAATACTTTAAACTTGGAATTATAAATGCTTCCAAGAGTGTCTAAAGACACTTGATACAATAGAGAAATGATGTCATAAGAAGCTTTCCTTTCGTTTCCTCCTCCCCTTTTGATTTCCTAACCTAAAAAAGTGATCAAAACATTAGATGAGATAAAAAAACAAAAGGATATAGGGGTTAGATGAATCATTAACCAAAACACCCTAAAACTTAGGCCAAGTTATCATGTGTTTTGACTTTAGATATAAATTTGAAAATTTTAACTCATTAATAATTAATAAAAACCTACACCATTGGATAGCTTACAAAATTCTACCCCATTTCAAAAAACAAAGTATCAAAAAAGACCTTCGTATGACCAAGATATGGTCATTTTAAAACTGACTCTAAAAGTGTTAAAACAGTGATCATATGCGCTAAAATAAAGTGCATGAGCGCTAAAATAAAGTGCATGAGTGCTAATAGAACATTCAAGAGTGCTAAACTAACTTTCAAGAGCGCTAAAAGAACATTCAGGAGCGCTAAAATAACCTGCAAGAGCGCTGAAATAGTCTATAGAAGCACTAAAAGGACCTGCAAGAGCGCTAAAATAGTGCACATAAGCACTAAAAGAACCTGAAAGAGCGCTAAAACAGTGCACATAAGTGCTAAAAGAACCTGCAAGAGTGGTAAAACAGGGATTTACGAACAAAACTTTAAAAAAATAGCAAAAAATTAAAAAAATGTGTTAGATTTGTAATTCAAGCCCTCCTTCTAGCGCCAAATGTGTGAAAAAAGATCCTAATACCTACAAAACACAAAAAACAAACATATTAGAAGATTTTAATGCAAGTTAAGACCAAGATTCCCCATAAAATCCATTTAACTATGCCCAAAATAGGAATAAAATAAAAACACAATGAAAGAAGATGGAAAAACAAATTAAATCCTATTAAGAACATGCAAACTCTTGATCTTATGGGGGAGTTGGTGCCAATTTGATGTGGAAATTGGCCCTTTCCCAACTCCTATGCAAGATTTTTTGATTGATGATGAAGATTGATGAAAGCTCCAAGCCAAAAATCTGCATAACCTCGCTAAGAACTCAATGGTGATGGGTAGAATTTGCTAATGATTTGAACATAGTAAGTTTACTCAAATTGTGGATGATCAAATGAGGATATGAGCTCTTTATTTATAGAATGCCAAGATGGATGAATGCCCAAATTTGAGAAATGTGGGACTAACATTCATCCAATGATATGATGCCACTTGTCAAGCTATGAATGGATGAAGGATGTGCAAGATTTGGGGATTGTGCCAATAAATGCAAATATTTGAAATTCAAATTTGTTGAAATGAAATGCAAGAGGGAAGGGAAAATGCAATAAATTCCACTTGGCTCAAGGCAAAGGACATGTAAGATGAATTTATTGCCTTGTTGGATGTACATGTTCACTTGGAATTTTTGAATTCAAATTGAGAGAATATTCCAAAAGATGCCTTGTGAGGAAAATAGAGATTTAATAAATGAATTAAATCTATTTTCATGTGCAACTTGCATTATCTAGAGGATGTGACATGAGATGAGGTTAAATTAATCAAGGGTTAATTAATTTAATAGGAGATTAGATGATGTGACTTATTTGACTTAGATTTATGGATTTATTTAAATCAAATATGAAAGGAATATGATAAGAGGCTAATTAAATAATATTTTTATTTATTTAATTAAAAGGGATGGTGCTAGATTAAATCAAATAAGGTTTTAATTTATTTAATTTAATGGATAGACTTTAGAGATTTAATCAAATAAATTGATTATTTAATTAAACAGGATAATTAGATCAGATGGATTGATTTAATTAACAAGAGAAAGTGACTTAATTAGACAAAATGATTTATTTAATTAAGGGACAAATATTGATGAATTTAATCAGATAGGAAATTTGATTAAACAGTTAGACCGAGGGATGATTCGGGAAGAAATAATGTTAGTAGTCAGGATTAGAGTGTGCGATATCAATCTATATATTTTTCAATGTCTACAAAAACCTAAATCATAAGCAATATCATTATTCATCTACCATTCTTCCATTTCAAGTCAAGCAAGTTAGGGTTTTATCATTCCAAGACATCAAGATAGCATTTTTCAAACATTCAAGGGTAGATTCTTTAACTATTGCTACAGAAAATCAATATCAATCATCATGGAAAGGTATTAACTCCATTGTTTCATGCTTCATTACATTCTTTCTCCATTTTTGATGCAAGAGCATCCTTGGTTCTTGGAAATCTTGCATCAACCAAAAACATTTTCTTTTAGTTTTTTTTCTTGTTTTGTTCTTGCTCAGTTCATGTTGGTGGATTCGTCATATTTTCTCACCAGACCCTATAGATCTTTGTGTACATCATGGACATGTTCATTTTCCTTATTCCAAGATTTGAACCTGATTAGATCTTTTTCTAGCAAGTTATCGCTTTTGGATTCCATGGTAGTTTCTTGAACCGACACTGGAATAGTTTCAAGCCTAACGACTAATTTGATCATTCGTGGATCGTGCTCGTGACTTGCGGATCTTGACGGTGTGATTTTAATTGTTTCATGGAGTGTCTCTGACCTTCATTATAGGTCCACACTTCATTCTATGCACGTGTTGATGGAGTAATTCAAATATGAGGCTGACCTATTCATGCGCATGTTACATTTTCTTTCCTTGGATAATGTAATGATCTTTGGCCTACACAGATGTTTCCACAATCATGGATATGATATAAATCTTATAATCGATCATTAGAATGGTCGAAGTAGATTGAGTAGATTAATATTGATCCGAATTGTAAGATTTAACCTCGCATATAGGAGCATATTGGAATGTTGTAATTTTTGACATGTTATATTAGGCTTGTGAGCTGAATTTGTAAGCTCAGATGTTGCCGACTGGTTGTAACTAAGATTTATGTTAATGAGAATATTTACATCTGCATTTACCTCCATATTCTATGTTTCTTTCCTTGTGTTACTCTTGCTACATAGTCCGGATTGTTCTCCTTGAGGACCTTCCTACCATGGCTACGCTAGATTGGTATTAGAGTGAGATTTGTTCCTTGTGCGATTGTCAGAGTTTGTGAAGTCCTGTTGAATGTTTTTTGTAGGGTGGAAAATTGAGGATTCAACCTGTAGCTGTAGAGGATTTGTGTAAAGATGGCAGGAAGAAGAAATGGTAGAGGAAATGGAGCACATGGAAATGTAGACCCTACTTTAATGGAGATGTTGAGAGGAACTGCATCCAGATTAGATGCAATTGAAACAACCCAGAGAAGAGGTCAACTAGTTGATGATGTGAGTGATGAAGAGGTAGAAGTATAGGAAGAGAGAGGAAAGGAATAACAACTTGGTCTTGATTAGGGAGAAGAGAGGTTCATAAAAGCCCTAACTAGAGTGAATACAAAACCTCATTTCAATCCATCGGATTATAATGGTAAGTTGGATTCAAAAGAATTGCTTTATTGGATAACATACATGGAAAAGTATTTTGAATTTGAATGTACCATTGAAGATAAGAAGGTGAAGTTTTCTTGTACAAAGTTGAAAGGACATGTATCCCTTTGGTGGGAATATTTGCAGACAGATAGGCAAAGAAGATGAAAAGAGAAGATAAAAGATTCAAGTGTGACAGAGTATACTGAGGAGTTCTATAAGTTGAATATCAGATCTAGACATTCAGAGGAGGAAATTGAGCAAGTAGCCAGATATGTGAATGGTTTGAGGTCATCTATATAGGATGATATCAATTTGATTAAGTTGTAGAGTGTGGATGAGGCATATCAGTGTGCCCTAAAAGTAGATGAGAAGCTAAGTAAAAGACATGAGCAGAGATAGAGAGGAAGAGGTGGAATATTTCAAAGAGGAAGAAAATTTATTGGAGGAGGAAGAGGCTCTTTTAGAGATCAAAATTAAGATAAGGAGGTTAGTAAGAATGACAATTTGTATCATAGAAATGATGGAAAATCTTACAAAAGAGGAGGATATGGTGGTTATCAGAATGAAGGTTACAGAAAAGATGATAGAGTACAAGAGAAAAGAGTATTCAAAGGAACTTGCTTTAAGTGTGGTGGAGAAGGACATAGAGCATTTGAATGTAATCAGGGAGAGATAAGTAGAAGGATAGAGAAAAATAGAACAACCTTTGCTGAGGAGGATCATGCCAGATCATCTAACAAACCGGAAGATGGAGAAGTGTTGGTGAATAGAAGGGTATTATATCAAAGTGAGCTAGAAAAGGAACCGTTGTAGAGAAAGAATTTGTTTCGGACCAGATGCAAGGTAGTTGTTAAATGTTGCAAAGTGATTGTTGATAGTGGAAGTTATGAGAACCTGGTTTTAGAGTAGATGGTGACTAAATTGAAGTTGGAAAGATTGAAACACCCGAAGCCCTATTAGATAGCATGGATTCAAGATGCGCATAAGATACTGGTAAGTGAACAATGTTTGGTGAAATTGAAGATAGGAAACTAACATGATGAAGTTTTGTGTGATATCATGCCTATGGAGGTATGCCATGTTTTTTTGGGAAGACCTTGGCAATATGATAGACAAGCTATACATGATGGAAAGAAGAACATTAATACCATTTTTTCTAATGGGATGAAGCAAACTTTGTTGCCATTGGAAGATGTTCCTATAGTTGAGGTTTGTACAAGTACTAGAGTTATTTTGGTTGATGGAAGGAGATTCCTAGATGGGTTGAGAAATGAGAACATGTGCTATGCCTTAGTTCCTAAGAAGGATGAAGATTTGAAGCATGTAGAAGAACACCCAGAAGAGATAAAGGAGTTGCTGATAGAGTATGAGGATATCATTTTAGATAATGTACCTAATGGATTACCACCTATAAGGACTATTAGTCATTGTATGGATCTGATTCCTAGAGCTAGTTTACGTAATAAAGCAGCACACCAGACAACACTGATAGAGAATGAAGAGTTGTCTAGACAAGTGCAAGAATTGTTGAGGAAGGGTTTGATTAGAGAAAGCTTAAGTCCATGTGTAGTACCTACTATGCTAGCACCTAAGAAGGATGGAGAATGGAGGATGTGTACAAATTCTAGAGCTATAAACAAGATTACAGTGAAGTATAGATTTCCTTTGCCCTGGATGGATGACATAATGGATTGTTTGAGTGGAGCTAAATATTTCACAAAGATAGATTTGAAAAGTGGATATCATCAGATCAGAATCAGATAAGGGGATGAGTGGAAAAAAACATTCAAGACAAATGAAGGATTGTATGAGTGGTTGGTGATTCCTTTTGGATTGAAAAATGCACCGAGTACTTTCATGAGGTTGATGACTAAGGTATTGTAGAAATTCTTGGGTAAGTTTGTGATTGTTTACTTGGATGACATCTTGATTATCAGTAAGAGTAGAGAAGAAAATTTGTTTCATATAAGACAAGTTTTGTAGAGGTTGAGAGAAGAATAGTTGTTGATAAATATTAAGAAGTGTAGTTTCATGAAGGAGGAATTGGTATATTTGGGATTTGTAATCTTTATGGATGGATTGCAGATGGATCCTGAGAAGGTTAAAGCAATTGTTGAATGGCCTACACTAGATAGTATTGGAGAGGTAAGATCATTTCATGAATTAGCTAGTTTCTACCAAAATTTCATTAGGAATTTCAGTTCTATTTGCAGTCCCTATGACAGAAACAATGAGAGGAGATAAGAAGGATTTTAGATGGACATCTGGAGAAAACCGAAGTTTTGAGTTTTTGAAGCAGAAGGTGACATAGTAGCCTATGTTGGATTTACTAGATTTCAATAAGGTATTTCAAGTAGACTGTGATGCAAGTGGAAATGTAATTGGAGTAGTATTGAGTCAAGAAGGAAGACTAGTAGCTTATTTCAGTGATATATTGAATGATGCTAGGAGAAGATATTCAGTGTATGATTAGGAGTTCTATTCCATAGTTCAATCCTTGAAGAAATGGAGACACTACTTTTTTCCTAGGGATTTTGTGTTGTATATGAATCATCAAGCACTGCAATATTTGAACAGTTAAGGTAAGTTGAATCAGAGACACATGAAATGGGTAGAGTTCTTACAGAGTTATACTTTTGTTTTGAAGCATAGGAGTGGAAAGTCAAATAGAGTTGTTGATTCTTTGATTAGGAGAAGGAATTTACTGACAGAGATGAGAATGGAGGTACTAGTCTTTGATGAATTCAAGAATTTGTATGAGGAAGACCTAGATTTTTTAGAACTTTGGAGAGCTTGTAATGAAACAGTCATGGAGGATAGGATTCAATGGTTGGATTATTTCATTCAGGAAGATATGTTGTTAAAAGGTAATTAGTTGTGTATACCCCAAAGTTCAATGAGGGATAACTTGGTGAAAGAAAAGCACAGCGGAGGATTTTCAGGACACTTTGGAATTTTGATAAAACAGTAGCATTGGTGAGTCATAATTACTTTTCACTGTAGATTCATAAGGATGCTAGGAAATTTGTTCAAATTTGTAGAGTTTGTCAAGTTGCAAAAGGGAGTAGTCAAAATGTTGGGATGTATAAGCCTTTGATAGTTCTAAAGAGACCTTGGGAAGATATCAGCATAGATTTCATACTTGGTTTGCCGAAGACACAAAGAGGTAATGATTCAGTATTTGTGGTGGTTGATCAATTTTCTAAGATGGCACATTTCATACCTTGTAAGAATAAAATAGATGCAGTACATGTAGTAGACTTTTTTTTCAAAGAAGTGGTCAGATTGCATGGATTACCTAGGAGTATTGTTCTAGATAGGGATACAAAGTTTGTTGGTTACTTTTGGAGGACACTTTGGAATAAGCTGAAGACATATTTGAAGTTTATTTATAATTTTCACCCACAGATTGATGGACATACATAGGTAGTGAATAGGATTTTGGTAAATTTGTTGAGATGTTTGGTTGGAGAGAAGATTAGAAGTTGGAATTTAGTCCTTGCACAAGCAGAATTTGCTTACAATAATTTAGTGAACATGAGTACAGGAAAGATACCTTTTGAGACTGTTAATGGAGTTCATCCTAGAGGTATATCAGACTTGAGAGACATCAATATGGAAGATAAAAAGAGTGCAAAAGTAGAGGAATTTGTAGAACATATGAAGAAAGTGCATACTCAAGTGAAACAACAATTGGAGAATATGAACAAGACATACAAGGAGAAAGAAGATGAAAAGAGGAGACATAAGGAATTTGAAGTTGGAGATGAAGTGATGGTGTATTTGAGGAAGGAGAGATTTCCAGTTGGAACATACAATAAGCTAAAGATGAGGAAGATTGGACCCTGCAGGATTTTGAGGAAATTTGATTCAGGAAATGCATATGAAGTAGAGTTATCGGATGGCATGGGTATATCGCCTATATTCAAAATTACAAATCTACATGAGTACCATGAAGTAGAATTTAGAGAAGACAGTGAAGTAAGATTGGAAAATCAGTTTCCTAAGTAGCAGTTGGATGAGATTGAAGAAGTTTTAGATGTCAAAGATGGGAGGAAGACTCGTGGAAGACAGTACAAAGAATATCTTGTGAATATGAAAGATAGACCAGTGGAGGATTCTTCTTGGATTTCTTAGGTTGAGGCATATCGTCTTGGTTTTCATTTAGCCCCTACACTTTGAGGGACTCACTTTTCATTAACCCCAGATGTCTAATGTAGGAACATCCTTGGTTCATGGCAATCTTGCATCAACAAAAAATATTTTCTTTCAGTTTTTGTTCTTGTTTTGTTCTTGCTCAGTTCATGTTGGTGGATTAATCATATTTTCTCACTAGACCCTACAGATCTTTGTGTATATCATGGACATGTTCATTTTCCTTATTCTAAGATTTGAGCATGATTGGATATTTTTTTGGCAAGTTATCATTTCCAGATTCCATGGAAATTTCTTGAAGAGTTTCAAGCCTAACGACTAATTTGATCATTCGTGGATCATCCCCGAGACTTGTGGATCTTGAAAATGTGATTTTAATTGTTTCGTGGAGTGTCCCCGACCTTCATTATAGGTCCACACTTCATTCTATGCACCTGTTGATGGAGTAATTCAAATATGAGGCTGACCTATTCATGGGCAGGTTACATTTTCTTTCCTTGGATAATGTAATGATCTTTGGTCGACGCAGATGTTTCTAGAATCGCAAATATGATATAAAGCTTGTAATCGATTATTAGAATGGTAGAAGTAGATTGAGTAGATTAAGATTGATCTGAATTGTAAGATTTTTGCTTGCATATAGGAGGATATTGGAATGTAATTTTGGACATGTTATATCAGGCCTGTGAGCCGAATCTGTAAGCCTGGATGTTGCCAGCTAGTTGTAACTAATATTTCTATTAATGAGAATATTTGCATCTGCATTTTCCTCCATATTTTGTGTTACTTTCATTGCATTTCTCTTGTTGCACGGTTTGGACTATTCTCCTTGAGGACCCTCCTACCATGGCTATGCCAATTTTGGTTTAATTACCTAAAAAGAGGCTTGACCAAGGCAAACCCCCATGCCCTAACATTCACCATTTCTTTCTCTTTCATTTTGTGTTTGTAGATTTAGGCACTTTGAGGGTTTGAAGATCATTGAATAATAGGTTGAATAATTTTTGAATAAATCTACTTGTTGACCAAGCCAAAATATCAATAGAAAGTCATTTTCAGGCTTGAAAATCAGAGTTTCAGAAGCAGACACCTTTAGAGAACTGAAGTGCAGACCAAGGGCTTCCATTTCCACTTTCGAATTTTCACAAATTCAAAAGTGGACTAAGTCACCAACAATGGCAACTTAGTCCCACATAACTTTTTTTTCAGAGGTTTTTGTAGATTTGGATACCTATTTGGCTGAAACGGGTTTCTAATTAATTTTTCTAGAACTAGGACTAAGTCTCCCAAATTGGCACAAGTGTCCTAGTCGGCTTCTACAATAATTTTTTTAGGATTCCAAACCTTCATGCCATCCTTTTTCAACCTCCATGTGCACATATTCTATTTCATAGTCTTCTATGTAGTTATGTTTGCATTTCTAGGTCATTTATCACATGTTTGCATAGAACACTGTGTTTTCCAACACTTTGTATTTCTCTAGTTTAGCATCAATAAATCATTTATTTTATTAATTTAGTGTTGGAAAAACAAGGACAAACAATTGAGAGGGGGGGTGAATTAGTTGTCACAGAATATTTAAAATTTTCATACTTAACTTAATCTTAGATCTGATGAATAAACAATAAACCATAAACAATCAACACATCAAAAACACATAGAACACCAATATTTTTACATGGAAACCTTATTAGGGGAAAAACCACGGTGGATGATAGTCCACAATATTATACCCTGTTAAAAGTATAAAGAAGAATAATGGTAATGCACATGCATTCAGGAACACTGCCTAGAGCTCACTGCTCAAATACAAGAAGTCTCACTGCCCAAAGAAGACACACTATCTTAATAAAATTCAGATTAGATCTGAAGGGTATGAACTAAGAAAATAGCTTCTACAAAATCTTGATTATAGTTTTGATTAAGCACAGAAACACTCCTTCACACTTTGCTCAAACTTCTTCACACTCTGCTTTGCAATCAAATGATTAGAACACTATTCACACATTTTCACTTTCTATGGCATACATTCACTCTTATTCACACTTTACTTCACTCAAAAAATAACTCTTATATATCTACAACATGGATTTACATCAAAAACTTTGCCGGCCAGAAGAAATATAAAAATATAAAACATATATGCAATGTCGGCCCAAATTTACAAATAAATTTCCAATGCGAATCAATCACCATCAGCCAATATTATGTTGTGACCCAAAACAACATCTTCAAGCATGCCAAACATTCAAATTTTAATCTTCAAGAATCCACAATATGCTACAGCCACCATGCCAGCAAAGAACATAAAAACATAAATACACAAGAGAAAAATCACCGACCACGAGCACACTGATCAAGACGGATGTGAAAAAAAGATAGAGCATGATCTAGAAGCATCCACAAGCATCAAGAACTAATAGAGAAACATTTGCAACAACAAATATTATTAGAATCACATCAACTTTAATTAGGAACACTAACTAAAGCCAGAAAAAAACTGTCAAAACACAAATCTTCATAACTTGAACAAATCTTCACACGGGCCTCTAAAACATTCAGTGGATAAACAAGATACACTCAATAAACCCTTTAGTCCACAATGACTGATCTTCAACGTACTAAGAAAAACACCTTCATGACCTTCACTATTCCATTGGCAACCTGCAACTCTTTCTTTAACAATTTTCTCAATATCCTCGACATATACAGCCTATAATACAACAATGCTAATAGTGTTGACATCAATGACAACCACATATCAGCAACACAACCACAACATCCAACATTTAGTACATTTAGATATCATATCTAGGAATATTACACCCATTTCACATTAATCAAGTGAGTGTAGACATTAGCATTTTGTGCCCAATTCCTATCCTTTTAGGTGAAAAGCCTAGAAGAGTTAGAGGAACCCTTGGGTAACCAAAATAATTTTCCACATTTTGGTGAACCCGACTTTTGAATACTTTGCTTCTGATTTCCAATGCATACTAGGATTAGCTTGCATTAACATTGCATTGCATGTTGCATTGGTTAATTTGTATTCTAGGGTTTTAAAATTTTGCATTAGTGAAAGTGCATATAGTTTGTATTTTAAATCATTGTAAAACATCTGAAAAAATACATTTTCCTTTAGTATTTAGGTCATACAAACTAAAAATCATAAAAATCAATTAATTTTTTTTGAAAATTTTGAAAAAACCCTAACTGGGACTAATTCGCCATTTTGGGCGACTTAGTCCCAGTCCAGATTTTTAACTGTCTGTTACAGTGTTAGAAACCTCATTTTTGTGCTTCCTAGGCCTCCTAGTATCATATACTATAAGTTTGGAAAGTTTGGGAACATTTTTTTTATGCATCTAGCTCAAAAACATCAATTTAGGGTAGTTATTTTTGAAATCATTTCAATAGCAGGCATGATTAAATCTGAAAATGCTCACAGTTCTGAAACTTTGTATCACATGGAAAAAAGTACTTTTCACTTTTTCTTACACAATATTTCTATTCATAAATTTTTTCATAAGTTTGATAAAAGTACTTTTCATTCTTGCATATACACTGCTTACATTCTTAAAGCTTTGCATACATTGGATAAAAATGTTTTGCATCCTTGAATATACATTGTTTATATTGCTGAAACATTGCATGAAATGGTTACATGTGCTTTTCATTTTTGTTCAAACAATGTTAGTGTCTTACATATTTAGACATGTTAAGAAATATTTCCTATCCCCTCCCTATGAGAGTGTTTTAGTGAAAGATAATACAACCTTGGACATTCCTAACGATCATATTTTTTCTTCTGCTAATATCTCTCCTATTGGTGACGAAGATATTTTGCTAGAAGAACCAATCAATGAGCATTTTGAGAGTCCTAGTTGTTTCTCTCCTCTTACCTCTCTTAGTGGACAAGAAATTGATGAACAAGATAACACAACCATAGGTAATCATGACAATAACATTTGTTCTTCTCCTAGTATGTCTCTTAGTTGTGAAGAAGATACTTTGTTGTTAGAAAAAACAATTGATGAAGATCATGAGAATCTTAGTTGTCCCCCTTTACCTACTGAAAACCTTCTTGAGCAAGAAAATTCAACCATTGATCATTCCCCTACTTGTGATGAAATCCTTTTAGAAGAACCAATCCATGAATTTCAAGAACATTTAGCTTGATGTTCTCCTAAAACCTCTCCTCCTAGGGAGAATATCATGGTGCCCGAAAATGAAAACAATAGTAATGTGTCTTTCTTAGATGAAAAGGTGATTCTAGATTACCCTTCATTAGATATACATCAAACCAATACCATCGAGGTTATACATACACAAGTGTCCATTAGATACCCTTCAACCAATGGACCTCATACATATCCCGTGGGACATCCTCAGAATGCTCTAATTCTCTACCCACCTTCACACAAACATAAAAATCTCAACCAAATTGAATTCACCCTTTACCCACCTCAGCATAATGTCTCGCAGTAATAGAGTAATCATATCATTGCTCATACATATAACACTAGAAGCAATCCATCACCACACCAACCAACCCCGACTTCCCTAACTTTGCCTAATTTTCCTTCTGCTCCTTGATTAAGGGAGTACAATCTTGTTGAACAACTTAAGAGTTCTCCTACAAAGATATCCCTATGGGATTTACTCTAAAATTCACCTACCTATCACACTATGCTTCAAACAGCCTTACAACAAGTTCCTATCCCTTCTAATGCACAACCAAATGACATAGCATCCATAATTCAAGGATTAAACACTAACATTGTTTTTCCACAAAAGTGAAATCTCCCCTTTGCAAGTACAAAAAAAAAATGAAGCTTTCCAAATAATATCTCAATACAATACGATAGGGATAAATAGAACCCTTGTTGACAATGGATTCACTCTTAATGTGTGTAGTATAAATCTCTTGGATAAGCTTCGTGTGGATAGATAAAAAATTCAACCTAATTCTTTATCTATTAAGGGCTTTGACAATATAACAAAACAACTGCTTGGTGTGATTACTTTGTCTATTACAGTTGGAGTGGCCACATTGGATACACAATTTCATGTTATGCCTCATGAAATTTCATATAATCTCCTTCTAGGAAGGTCGTGGATTCATGAAATGAATGCAATTCCTTCCACTCTTCATTGTAAAATGAAATACATTCACAACAACAAAGTGCACATACTTGAAGCTGACCCTAATCCAAATAGTTGTTTGAACATTGAGAAAAACAAAGCCAATCATTTAAACACATTGAAACCAATTACGCAAGTGGAACCCATCCAAAAAAACTACAAACAACAACATATTGAACATGTCACAAAGCTATTAGATGATGATTGGGGTTCCTTATAATTCACACCAACACTCATGGACGAGTATAAGATCATAAAAAAAGATTCAACTAAGGGAAACAAAAGCACAATCATGACAACACACAACTCGGAAGACCCGTTGAAAGCATCCACTTCAACCACTTTAGTCCAAAACATAACCAATTACACAACAACCTTTGATGAACACAATGACCAACAACCTGATCCAAAAGCAATGAAAAAGATTAATGGAAAAGGTTATGAACTTATGAAACAACTTGGCTATAGTGGAAAGGGATGTGGTGCTCATGAACAAGGTATCTGCAACCCTATAGATCCTATCACACAACAAACAACTTATGGTGTTGGTTATTGTCCTTTGATAGAGATTGCCAAGCCTTCACTCAACATCATCACTCTCACACAACATACTCCTAAATCAACCTTAACAGTTGTCCATCCTGAACTCCTCAAAACTAGTGGTCTTGAAAGTCATCCTTTGCACAACATGAAACAAACAAATACATCCTCACTTAATGTCAATGTCATCTCGCAAGACACTAATGATTTGAATTCGTAAGAGTTCACACCCTCCTATAAAGGAGAAAACAAATTATCACAATCTAAAGAATCTTGTGTAGGTATGACAACTGCTACTAAGAAAGATGTATCTTTCTCACAAACTACAGGACCACCTTCTACCATAGATAAGGAAGGTATCTCGTCGAGACTCCTCCAAGATCACTTGATAACTCTACCTCCATGAACTCGAAAGAAATGCTATTACAAGACTTCATTTTGTGCATATCATAGAGTTCATGGTCATTCTACTAATGAATGTAATGCTTTGAGTAGTAAAATCCAACATCTTAAGGATTTTGGTGTTCTTACTTACGTGGGGGCACCCCATTCCTCTAATTGATACTGATATTTACCCTAGCATGCATACACCTTATAAATCATTCCAGCTCATCTTTTTCTTGCACTAAGTGGGGGCAAGGGGTTATGTAGCCTTGTCCTCATATGTCACTTGTTTTTGTCTCTTTTGGCTAGTCATTAACCTTTCATGAACATATAAGAGCAAGCTTGGGATGTGGATGACATGCCTTAAGTTGGATCGCACATGACATACTACCTTTTTCATGATGTAGCTTATAGGAAACATATGACTTGGCATAGGGATTTCTGAGTAATCTCTCATGTCTCCTTCTACGACTTTAAAGCAATTGCTCACAATAATGGTGTTAGCAACTACTTTAAAGTGGGGGCATACATCGACACTCACATTTCATTGTGCGATTTTATTTTTCTTGCGATTTCCTCTCTTGGAAACATTAGATACAATGTTGTTCAAGTTGAGACATTGCACTTGTCCTCTCTTGGAAACAAGATGAGACCATTTTCACTTGTCCTCTCTTGGAGACATTAAGCATGATGTTCCCTAAGATGAGACCTTGTACGAACCAAGAAAAATCCCTTTGAGCACACCTTACACTATTTTAACATTTACAACAATTATTATATGGCCAACTTGCATAATATAGGTTGCATGCCTGTGGTGCCATCCTATTTTTCCATGAGTGTTAAGCATACGAAGTTTTTCTTACCTCATAGAGCTCGAAAATCATTGTCCTTTGTGGCACCTTATTAAAGTTATCAGGAGGTATAACTTTGGTATGGTTGACTGGGAAAGCCCATTCCGAGGCATAAATTTTCCCCATAGCCACCATGTGGATTTCTCACCCCACGGACAACCAGAAGTTTTGTGGCCCTAGAGTGCATATGTTGCAGATTTCTCACCCTGCGAACAACCAGAAGTTCTATGGCCCTAGAGTGAGTATACTTTGGACTTTTCACCTAGAAGACAACCTAGAGTTCCGTCGCCTTAGAGTGAGTATGCATTTTTGGACAAATAGCCTAGATCTGATCCACAACGTGTTGGAAAAATGATCAAAGCTTGATTGATCCACATTTTTTATTTTCATTCCCTTCCAGTTATTGCCATTGCATGATCATGTATCTTGTCTTGCTACAAATCATTCACCCTTGTGCATGTCCTTTGCACTCATGTTGGTTTGACTTAGGATTTTGGATCCTGGGGGCTTGTACAACCTCCTTTGATCTTTGTCATCCTTTTCCCATCCACATTGGTATAATGGGACACTTCTGGAATGCCTACTTTAGTGTGAGTTTGAAGCAAGATCATCCTCTCATTAAAGTGGGGGATAACTATGGACACAAAAAAAGTATCCCCTTTTACTTTGCTTTATATGGGAATAATTGATGATAAATTAGACTTAATGAGGCCTTGATTTGGTGTTGTGAGGTGTTTTTCACATCCACACTAGGTCTTGGACCCTTGCAAACTGAATAAAATGTATTTAACGATGTCTTGTAAAGGTGTTAAAGTGTTGTAAAAGGATTTCACACCTCTCTAGGCTTAATGAACCCATTTTCCCCTTAATTCAACATTATAATATGTATTTAATTACATCTTCACATGAATCTAGAAGGCTTGTAAATCAAACTTAACTCTAATCTAGTGTTGTAATGTGTTTTACACATTCACAATGGATGTTCCTTTCTAGGCTATGTGGACCTCATTTAGGTGTTGTAAAGTGTATTTAATCACACTTTCACATTGAATTTTGTGTCCCAAGCCCTAATTGACCTTTACATCATCATTAATAGGTCCCTATGGCCCCATATTATGCATCCCAAGGCATAATTTGATCAAATACCTAATGAAATCAACATAAGAACTGAAATCCTTCATTCCCCAACATTCCAGCTATCAAAAGGGCCCCTCTAGGACTAAGTCACCCATTTGGGTGAATGAGTCCCTGCCAGGTGGGACTAAGTCACCTAGCATGGTGAATTAGTCCAATTTGGCCAATTTTCAAGGTTTGACTGGGAAATTTTGGATTTTAAGTTTATTTTTCTTTCATGTCCACCTTAGGGATCCAATTAACAGGAAAATTAGGTGAATTTCCTATAAATACAAGTCTCTAAACCCTAAATGATAACCAATCTCATTATTCATCCACCATTCTTCCATTTCAAGTCAAGCAAGCTAGGGTTTTATCATTCCAAGACATCAAGATAGCATTTTTCAGACATTCAAGGGTAGATTCTTCAACTATTGCTGTAGAAAATCAAGATCAATCATCATGGCAAGGTATTAACTCCATTTTTTTATGCTTCATTACATTATTTCTCCATTTTGGTTTAATTACCTAAAAAGGGGTTTGACTAAGGCAAACCCCCATGCCCTAACATTCACCATTTCTTTCTCTTTCATTATGTGTTTATAGATTTAGGAACTTTGAGGGTTTGAAGATCATTGAAGATTAGGTTGAAGATTTGTTGAAGAAATCTCCTTGTTAACCAAGCCAAAATATCAACACAAAGTCATTTTTAGGCCCAAAAATCAGAGTTCTACAAGCGAACATCTGCAGAGAACTGAACTACAGATCGAGGGCTTCCATTTCCACTTTCAAATTTTTAGAAATTCATAAGTGGAATTATTTTCCACACTATATCTATTTTTTGGAGGTTTCTATAGATTTGGATACCCATTTGGCTGAAAGGGGTTTCTAAGCAGTTTTTCCAAAATTGGGACTAAGTCCTCCAAATTGGCACAAGTGTCCCAATTGGCTTCTACAATAATTTTGTCAGGATTCCAGACCTTCATGTCATCCTTTTTAAACCTCCATGTGCACATATTCTATTTCATAGCCTTCTATTTAGTTTTTTTTTCATTTCTAGGTCATTTATCACATGTTTGCATAAAACACTATGTTTTCCAACACTTTGTATTTCTCTAGTTTAGCATCAATAAACCATTTATTTTATTAGTTTAGTACATTTAGATATCATATCTAGGAATATTACATCCATTTCACATTAATATTGAGTTTATACATTTCCCATTTTGGCTTATCTCTCTCCTTTTAGGTGAAAAACCCTAGAAGTGTTAGAGAGCATTAGGGTGCCAAAGTCATTATTTATAGTAAGGTAATCATCTTCTGTTCTATAAGTTTGGACATTGTGTTATGAAGGGTATTGGGTAAGGGGGTGAATTTTCTTTTTGGGTATCGATAACTAAAGGGTATTGTGGACTTAACAATAGCTACTTGGTTATTGACATTCTGAGTTGTTTGTTGAAGGGTATTGAATTGAATAAACCCTTTATTCTATTTTCTAAAAGGTTGGGAATTGTTTTGGTTTGTGGGATCAGACTTCTCAGTTTGGTTAGAATTGGTCTTTGTATCTCAACTACTAACTAAATTTTGAGAATCACAGAGGGAAGTACACAAGTGCATGAAGGAAGGGAATTTCATCATGCTAAGCTTGTCCTAGATCTTACTTTGCAAATTTTCAATGAACATATTTTGGAGGTGAGGATCAGGAACCTTGACATCGATTTGGGAATAAAGCAACTAGTAGCGTGAGATAAAGTTAGTTATCTTTTCTTCTTCTTTTAGTTTGTATCTCATCAAATCGTCCAAGGTGATCTTAGGGGTCATATACACTTTGAAATGGTTGAAAAATTCCTTGAGAAGTTCATTGAATGAAAGAATTGAGTTGTTTGGTAAAGAAGAAAACCCTTCCAAGGCAATATATTTCAAGGACATACGGAAAAGCTTAGCTAAGAGTATATCATCAAGGAAAAATTCACTACATAGGGTGGTATAAGCATTAACATGGTTAGAAGGATCTCCCTTTCCTCCATATTTCTCAAATCTAGGCACCTCTACACCTTGTGGCATCGGTGTTCACAATATCTCCAAGGACAATGGACTACTTTTGGCATAGTATGTAGGTGGGCCATTTTGATTTTGATTGATTGTGGATTTTTTTTTTTTGAAGGGATGAAACAGTTTGGAAGAGTTGATTAATGAGAGGGTCATTACTTGTGTTATGAGACAGAAGTGAAAAAGGTGAGGGAGTGTATGTTTTTGAAGGAAAAGTGAATGGAATGCCACAAAGGAACTATGGATGCTAGTGGAAATACCTAAGGAAGGAATCACATTACCAGTTGGTTGCATTGTTGTTGTGACTTGAGGATTGGTATAGGTAGGTATTGAGGAAATTGTTGTTAGAGGAGGATTTTGAGTTCCCCCTTGGATTGTCACATTGCTTGTAGGTAAAGGAAAACTAGTGGTTGAGGTGAGATGTTTCCCAAAGATTTGAAATATGTTTTTCACAAGGTCAAGTCCATCTTCACTTTCAAGCATGCGATGAATGTTATCTATAGTAGGGATGGAAGTAGTTGAAATGTTGTCATTTCGCACTTGATGTTGTAGGTTTTCTAAGTCTTCATGTATTTGAATTATGTTTTCTTGTGAGAGACTATCATTCCTTCTTTCACCATACATCACACTACTTGAAGGCAAATAGTTGTTAAGGGTTAGGTCCATACCTAGTGTACTAGTGTTAATACTAGGAGTGAAAGAGCTAGACAACCCAAGATCCAAAATGATTGTGCTATCATGGGATGACATGAGTCTCAAACTTTGTCTCACTACAGTATTAGCAATAGGACATCAAATACTCATACAAGGGCTACTAAATGCAATATGAATGAAAATGAAATATAAGCTAAGAACAATGAAATGACTATAACAAAAAATTAGGAAACCAAAACAGAAAGCTAATACTAGCAAACAAAACTTAGAAACAAGACTTTAAATGCCAGAAAATGCAGTGCAAATTGTGCATGGGGACTGATTTTCCCAAGGTGGTGAATGAGTCCAAATAGGGATTTTTTTCAAAAAATTTAGTAAGTTTTAATTGATTTTTATGCTATATGACCTGAATTCTAAGTGCAAATGTAGATTTTGTATTAATTTTAATGAAATGAGATGCACAAATGTAAGCTATATGAAATTTCACTAATGCAAAATTTGAAAACCCTAGAATGCATGTTAACTAATGTAAATCCTAATGCAATGTTAATGCAAGCCAAATGTAGGATTATGACGCACTCCAAATCATAATTTTAATGTTCTAAATGTAGGTTCACCAAAATGAAATGAAAAAAGGTGGTGTGGTGCTATCATAGGTTTTAGGACATAGAGAACACCCACTTATCCAATTTCATTCAAGGATAACCCTTGAGATATCAATGCAAAGGGGCAAGACATCTTGCAAGAGGGATGTCCTAGGGGCTGAAAACAAACTAATAAGGGGTTCACCACCAAGTAAGAACTTGGAAAAGACAATGAAATGTAAGATGAAACACTAAACCCTAATTCAATACAATGACCTAGAAATGTCGATGAAACAACACAAAAACCTACTGAGAGGAATATTTGCACCTAGGAATCTGGAGATGGATGAGAAGAGCTCCAAAACACTCAAAAAATTGTCTTTAATGCTAAGTGGGACTCAATCACCAAGCTAGGTGAATCAGTCTAGAATCTAGGTTTTTTGTGTGGCAACAAGAATCTGCCAAATGGGTATCCGAATTTGCAAAAAAATGAATTTTTATTGAAACTAGGACTCACTCACTAGAAGTGGTGAATCAGTCCAGTTAGGGTTTTCTAAAGCTTCAAAGTTTGATCTTGCTCTTCTCTTTCTACTCTCTCCTTCCTGATAGATTGTTGGATCTGAAACCCTTATTTGCAACCAGTAGGTGTTCTCCAATGTTCTCCAAGGCTTGATGACAACTTTGAATGATTTGACAACTTTTCTCCAATTTTTCTCCTTAGGAAATTTGTAACCTAGACCTACAAATCACACATAAAGGAAAGGAAAAAAATGTTGTTGGATAAGTGGATAGTGGTTTTCCTTGGTAAACCCCGTTTTGGTAATCAAACCTTGAAATAGAATGAAATAGTAATGGAGAATGATGAATGAACAAAATAAGATGTTGTAACTCACCAAACCCTAGTAATGAAGTGCTAAAAACATGTATGAGATGGCTCCAATGGATGTAGATCTTGACTCTTGCTTGAAGATGATAGATCTTGAATGAAATGCTTGCTTGAATCATAAAATCCTACATCACAATTGTTAGCTCCAAAACAAACATGATGCATGAAGTCCTTGACATGATGCTTGATTCTTAAATGCTTAATAATTTTCCCTTGAATGCTCTTTAATGCTCTTTAATGCACTTTTGAACTCAAATTTGCTATAAGGATGAATACTTGAATGCTTGGGGTGAAAATGAGTGAAATAACCTTGTATTTATACTCAATTATGAAATAATTCCCAAAATTGCAACACTAGAAGCCGACATCAGATCTAGGAGGATAAAATCCTACCAAAATTTTGAATTAATTTTGATTTTGGGCCACAAGAGACTCATTCGCCCAAGTTGGTGAATGAGTCCCACCAGGTTTAAATTTTGGGACCATTTTTAAAAATGCTTAGAAAAGTGTAAAATCAGGATCGAGACCAAAAATCTAGGTGGGACTCATTCTCCCAAGGTGACGAATGAGTCCTAGATCACTAAATATGGGTCATTCAAGCCTGAAACACCTAAATTATGATTGGTTATTGATTTGTGTCAAGATTATCCTAAAAAGATGCATTAAATAAGGCTTGTGGATGCAAAATAAGACCAATTAAAGCATAAAGAAGCGAAATTATTAATGATAACCATAGAAAAGTGTGAAAGTGTGTTACAACACTTTACAACACTTTAGATAAGGCATGATTAAGGTTTATTAGGTGTAGTTAATTAATAAAACCTTAGAAAAGTGTGAAAATGTATTACAACACTTTAGCAAGGTACCATTCATGTTCATTAGCTCACAAGGGCCCAAGACATAATGTGAATATGTTAGGCATATTACGACACTAAATCAAGGCCAAGTTAGGGGGACCTTTTCTCGTCATTAAATTTATATGTTTTTTGAAGTGTATGGAATAAAGAGATAGTTAACTACTCCAAGAACTCCTCAACATAATGGAGTTATTGAAAGGAAAAATAGAATAGTTTAAAAAGTTGCTAGATCAATGTTTACTGAGGCTAGTTTATTAGAATTTTATTGGAAAGAAGCTATTCCTATTGTTGTTTATGTATTCAATCATGTTCAAGCAAGAGAAAAGAATACAAAGAATCCCTATGAGCTATGGTTTGGAAGAATTCCTACTGTTAAGTATTCCAAGGTATTCTGAAGCAAATGTTATATTAGAAGAGATGAAGAAAACTTAGGTAAGTTTGATGCAAGAAGTGCTGAAGGAATTTTTTTTGGATATTCTACTAATAGAAAAGCATACAAATGTTTCAATAAAAGACTAAGAAAGATTGTATAAAGTTAAAATGTCAAGGTTGAGGAGACAGTGAAGAATTCAATTGACATTGATGAATTTGAATTAGATGAAACTGATCACATAACAATTGAAGAGATTGTGGAAGAATAGGAAAAGGATGTGCAAGAAGAGAAGAATGAACATAATCAAAGAGAAGAAGATGTTGTAGAAATGTCACCTAAGACACCTAGATATGTACAGAAGAATCATTCATAAAATTAGATTATTGGAGATAAGACTAAAGGAGTATTAACTAGAAGTAGAGCTGCTGCTAAAATTAATTTGTGTTTACTTTTTGAGATTGAACTGAAGACTGTAAGTGAAGCATGGAAAGATGAAAATTGCATGGAATCTATGAAATAAGATCTTATGCAAATTGAGAAGAATCAAACTCCGGAATTGGTCCCAAGACTAGTAGATAAAAACATTATTGGATTGAAGTGGGTATTCAGAATTAAGTTAAATGAAAATCAAGAAGTGGTTAGAAATAAAGAAAGGCTTGTGTGTAAAGATTACTCACAAGTAGAAGGCATAGATTTTTAGGAAACCTTTTCTCTAGTAGCAAGAATGGAAGCTATAAGGATGTTCTTAGCATTTTTTTCTCATAAAGACTTTAAGGTCTATCAGATGGATGTCAAGTCAACATTTTTGAATGGTGAGCTAGAAGAAGAGGTCTACATGGAACAACCAGAAGGATTTCAGTTGTCAGAGCAACCAGATATGGTGTGCTGATTGAAGAAATATTTATATGTATTGAAGCAATCTCCTAGAGCCTGGTACGTAAGGTTGGATAGGTATTTGATTCAACAAGGTTTCAACAAAGGTACAACAGATAGGAATCTATATTTTAAGATTGAAAATGAAAAAATATTGATTGTAATTGTATATTTTGATGGCATTATCTTTGGACGAAATAAAAGTAGGTGTAAGATGTTTGTGGAAGAGATGCAGAAATAATTTTAAATGTCTATGTTTGGATAGATGAATTTCTTTCTTGGGCTACAAATCAATCAAATAGAGAAAGGAATCTTTATTTCACAGTCAAAGTATGTGAGAAGATGTTGAAGAATTTTTTGATGGATGGTTCCAAACCGGTATGTACTCCTATGGTGATTGGTTGCAAATTAGGTAAAGATGATGATTCACCTAAGGCTGATTAGAGCAAGTATAGATCTATGGTTGGTGGAATACTATATTTGATTGCTACTAGACTAGATATCATGCATGCAGTTTGTCTTGTGGCTAGATTTCAAGAAGATCCTAAGGAAATGCATGTTTCTATTGTTAAAAGAAATTTTAGATATTTGAATGGCACTCTGGATTATGGATTATGGTATCCTAGAGATATTGAATTTACTTTAAGTGTTTATATAGATGAAGATTGGGTTGGATGTGTAGATGATAGAAAGAGTACAAGTGGTGGTTCATTCTCTCTTGGTTGTAGATTAGTGGCATGGTTGAGCAAAAAGAAAGATTCAGTCTCCTTTTCTACTGCTGAAGTTGAGTATATTGTTGTTTCATCTTGCTATACACAATTTCTATGGATGAAACATACATTGAAAAATATCACAGTCATGTATGATGCTCCTATTTCTATCTTATGTGATAATAGAAGTGCAATTAACATTTCAAAGAATCATGTAATCCAATTGAGGATGAAGCATATATCTATCAGATATCATTTATTAAGAGAGAAGCTCATGGAGAATGAAGTGAAGCTTGAGTATGTTTTGATGAAGGATCAGGTGGCTGATATATTCACCAAGGCTCTTCCTAAAGATACTTTTGAGTATCTCTGGGATAAGTTAGGGTTCATTTCCCTTCATTTCTTGAACTAGATGCATATGGAGTTGCATCAGTTTGGTGGATCTATGGATCTATCTTTCTTTTGGATTGATGTTTTGGTGGCTACCTCTCAAGGGGAGTAGGTAGTATTAGGTGTTGTCATTGTGAGTATTTTTTTTTCTATGTCAAAGGCGAAATCAATGTAAAATATATTTTTCCTTTGCCATTGATGTCAAAGGGGGAGAAGAAGTATGTGAAAAAGAATGTGAAAAGAAAAGAGAGAGAAGAAGCATGCAAAAAAAGAATGTAAAAAGAAAATAGAGAGGGGAAGCATGTGAATAAACAAAAAGGAAAATCTTGAGAAGTGTATTCAGAGCTTGTATGTTGTCTTTGATGGTTTTTCACATCATGTGTTGCCATCAATGACAAATGGGGGGATTTTTGAGAGAATGGAAAGATTAAAGGTGTTGTCATTAATGTCAATTGGTCAATTGGTTATCAACTAATTGTTGTTGTCATTAGTGTCATGGATATATGTTATTGGCTGTATATGTTGAGCATATTGAGAAAATTGTAATGAAGACATAATTTCAATAGTTACTCCTAGTTTTTCTCTAGATTTGCTTCTATGTTTGTATGGTTCAGATATGTTGATCATGGTTGTTGGAAGCTGCTATATCCTAATTTTTGGCTATTGATTCATTATACAGTGTGAGTTGTGTTCACCAGTTGTGAGCTATGGTTTTATGTGTTTCTGGTTGAGGTCCAAGAGAAATGTTGCTCTTCTGGATTTCTCTTTGATGAAGTCTTATGACTTGTGGTTCTCAAGTTGAGTTATTTTGATTGTGTTGAATATAATTTTGGTATCTAGAAAGATTATTCTTAAGTGTTCTATGTGTTTTACACTAGTTTGGTCAACCTTGTGTGGAATAATACTCTCGAATTTGATGAATCATATTGGATCTATTTGGGTTTGGATGAAGCGTGCATTTGGGTTTCCCTCATTCTAATTCAACCCTAGGATGTTTTGGCATTGACCTAATTTGAATTTAAATTTGAATTTGGATGACCAAATTTGGATATGTTTCAAAGTTGATGGTATAAATACAAGATGAGTTACTGGTGAAGGATATACAAGAGTGAAGAAGAGAGATAAGTGAAAATAAAAAGAGAAGATAGATGTGATAGTGATGCTATCTAGTGAGTGTGTAATGATGGTGTGGCAGATTAGTGTGAAGCCTTAATGTTGAGTTTCTAGAAGTAGTGAGCTAAAGGTGAACTTTATCATTCATGCATGTTTGCAAGTGATTATGGTGGAATCATTTGTTGCATTGAGATTATGTTCTCTCTATAACAAGTCTTCTTTGTGTTCTTTGTATCTCTATGGTAGTGAGCCCTCTGGGTTTTTAGCCCTATTGGACAGTGAGTCCTTATTTCAGACAATGGGTCCTTGTTTCAGATAGTGAGTCCTTGTTTTGGTAGTGAGCCTTATTTCTCAGGTAGTGAGCCTCTTGTAATTAGTTTTAATATTTTCTATAGTGTGAGTTGATCCTCACCATGGTTTTTCCCTCATTGGGTTTTCCATGTAAATCTAGTGTTATTGTGTTTATGTGAGTTTTTAGTTTCTACACTAGTGTTCATTGTTTAATCTATTAAGCAGTGTTAAGAATTAGTTTCGGTGAATGAATTAAAAGATTAAATTTGTGACAATTGATTCACCCCCCCTCTTAGTTGTCTTATTCAGAAAAGGTGAGTCAAATCAAGGTTTGAATCTTGTAATTTATCCTTTATTCAAGGATGGGGGTGTGAACAAAAAAACACTTTGGGGAGAATAATTTAAACTAAAAAAACAACTCTAATCCTAGGTCTACAAAATGCAATGAAGAGATCTATCACAAAACATAAGGAAACAATGAATTTTCAAGAAAATTTGAGAGTAATGAATGTTGTGCACCTGTCAAAATTTGTTTTTTATGGAACTCTAATAGGGACTCATTCATCCTATGGTGAATGGGTCCTAGTAGAATTTTTTGAGATGATCTGAGTAAAAAACTATAGCTTATGAACTTTGAAAATATGCTACCCTTGAAACCCTAACAAGGACTCATTTTCCATATAGTGAATGGGTCTTGGTAGGCCCTACCAAAAATCTCCGAATCTGAATTTGAAGTTCTAGACCTGAAATTCCTTCATGTACCTTGAAATACTTGATTTTGGATCTGGATCTTCCAATAATCTACAAAAAAAAAAATTGATGTTTGTTGGTGGATGGGGGTTTTCCTCGGTCAAACCCCAAGTTTGGTAATTAAACCTTGATGATAAATTGAAATCTGAAACATGAAATGTGTGTGCAATCCTAACCTTAAGTGTGTCTAAGACTAAGATCTCTAATGATCCAAATAAATCATGTTAGACTAGGATCCTATAATGAAACATGAACAATGCAAGAAACCTACTTTAGGAGATCCCAAATCCCCTTAATAAGTTACAAATCTGAATATACCTCTCTTTAGGCTGAAAATAGAATAATCATAGAAGATGGAATCACTTAGGAAACAAGTCATTAGGCTTTGTTGAATCTCATTGTTCTTCTCCCAAAACCTAGAATCCATCATGATTCTCCATAGGAATCTATCATCACTTCTTCAATAATGCTTGATCTTTGACAACAAAATGAGTTGTAAGACCCACAAAAACACTTTAACGTTGCTACAAGACTTCACTCTTGCTTGCTTCTTGAATATGAATGTTTGATCTCATGAAAAATCTAGTTGAAACATAATGAAAATAACCTTGTATTTATACATAACTTAAAATTAATTCCCAAAATTCAAATATCACAAGCCGACATTGAATTGTATATTTCAAATCATTCAAATCCCATAAAAAACATATCCAAAAGAGGGGCCCTAGGTCTAAGTGAGGACCCATTCTCCATAGGGAAAATGGGTCCTAGCTCACTTAACTAGGACACACTTCGGGGAATGTTAAAGTTTACTTGAAAATAGTGTCCTAGGACCTAGTGACGACTCATTCTCCATGTGTTGAATGGGTCCTAGGTCACAAATATAGAACAGACACCTTACAAAATTAAGTTTTGTGTAATATCATTTATGAATGTCAGGTTTTGTCTCTCAGAATATGCAATTACTTAGGCTTGGATTTGAATTAAAGGGGCCAATTAAGGAAAATTTAACCTCAATTAATTAATAAATCTCTAGATTAGTGTGAAAGTGTAAAGATACACTTTACAACACCCTAAATAGGGCACACTTAAGTCCATTTAGTTAAATTGGTCCCTAAACTTAATGTGAATGTGTAGAACACATTACAACACTAAATTAAGGTGACATTAGGCTAATTTTAATATTAATTATCCCCAAATTAAGTGTGAAAACTTGGGATACTTTTTTTGAAACTACATATGGTATAGGGTACAAGGTTGAGGGTTTACAGTTGAGGGAGAATGCTTAGGGTTGAGTTTCTAAGGTTTAGTGTATAGGGTATAGGGAATAGGGTTTAATATATTGGGTATAGGCTTTTGGTTTTTGATTGAGGGTATAAGGCATAAGGTGAAGGGTTGAGAATGTATGGTTTAGTGTATAGGGTTGAGGGATAGTATTTAGGATTTAGGGTATAAGGGTGAGGGTATAGGGTATAAGGACGAGGGTTGATGTTTTAGGGTTTAGGGTTTAAGGTCCAGGGTTGAGGGTTGAGGGTTGGGGGATTAGGGCTTAAGTATTGGGTTGAGGGTATAGGATATAGGGTTGAGGGATTGTGGGTATAAATAATAGGTTGAAGGGTTTTTGGTATAAGGTATATGAATGGGGGTTGAGGTTGTATGGTTTATGGTTTAAGGTATAGGGTGAAGTTTTGAGGGTATAGGGTATAGGGATGCTGGTTGAGGTTGTAGGATTTTAGGGTTTAAGGTATAGGGTTGAGGGTTGAGGGATTAGGGCTTAAGTATTTGGTTGAGGGTATAGGGTATAGCATTGAGTGTTGATGGTATAAGGCATAGGGTGAATGCATAATGTATAGGGTATAGTTTTAAGTTTTGAGGGTATAGGGTATAGTGTTAAATGTTGAATGAATAGGGTATAGAGATGAGGGTTGGGGTTGTAGGATTTAGGGTTTAAGGTATAGGGTTGAGGGTTGAGGGAATAGGGCTCAAGTATTGGGTTGATGGTATAGGGTATAAGGGTGAGGGTATAGGGTATAAGGATGAGGGTTGATGTTGTAGGTTTTAGGGTTTAAGGTATATGGTTTTAGCTTGAGGGATCATTGATTAAGTATTGGGTTGAGCGTATAGGGTATAGGGTTAAGGGATTGAGGGGGTATTGCATACGGTGAAGGGTTGAGAGTGTATGGTTTAGGGTTTAAGTATAGTGTTGAGGGACATTATTAAGGTTTTAGGGTATAAGGTTTAGGGTGTAAGGCATAGGTATGAGGGTTGAGGGTGTAGGGTTTAGGGTTAAGGTATAAGGTTGAGGGTTGATGGATTAGGTCTTAATTATAGGGTATAGGGTTGAAGGTTTACAATTGAGGGATAATTTTAACGGTTGAGTTTCTAAGGTTAAATGTAGGGTATAGGGATTAGGGTTTAAGATATTGGGTTAGGGTTTAGGATTTGGATTGAGGGCATATGGATGAGGGTTGAGGGTGTAGGGTTTAGGGAATACACTCATAGGGTTGAGTGTTTAGGGATTATGGATTAAGTATTGGGTTAATGGTATAGGGTATAGGGATGAGGGTTAAAGGTGTAGAGTTTAGGGTTTAGTGTTTAGGGTATAGGGTATAGGGTATAGTGATGAGGGTTGATTTTGTAGGGTTTATGGTTAAGGTATAAGGTTGAGGGTTGGGGGATTTGGGATTAAGTATTGGGTTGAGGGTGTAATGGTTTAGGGATAATGTTCAAGGTTAAGTGTCTAAGGTATAGGGTTAATGGTTGAGAGTGTAGAGTGTAGAGTTTAGGGTTTAAGGTATAGGGTTGAGGATTGAATGATTAGGGATCAAGTATTGGGTTGATGGTATAGGGTATATGGATGATGGTTGAGGGTTGACAAATTAGGTCTTAAGTATAGGGTATAGGGTATAGGGTATAGGGTATAGGGTATAGGGTATAGGGTATAGGGTTTAAGGTATTGGGTTGAGGGTTGAGGGTTAATATATAGGCTTAAGCATATAGGTATGTTGCATTGAATGGAAATACGCACAAAAGGGTCATGTAATGTATAATGACACATATAACATAACAAGGGAATCATGGTGAAACTTCATATCACACACAAAACAAGACATACATAACACTTACAAGATGTAATAATTTCTCTAAGAAAGGTCTCATAGATATATATCAACCCAATCCCCTACACACATGATCTAATAGTCGCAAAACCTTTACACAATCAAAATTTTCAAAATGTGAGCATGCTTTGAAAAAGTTAAAATTTTACATCATTTAGCATAAGCTCCAAAGTGTTCTTGTGCTTTGTGCAACTAAAATCATGCTCAAGTTATAATGTGAGCACATTTTGTAGACTTCTAAAATGGTAAAAAGAAAGGAAACCCATGATTAGGCCCACATGCTCTGTTATTCTCTTGCTTCTGTGTGTTATCTGATAAAAGAATGATTTTTCATGTTGTTGGGGAAAGAACATGCATTTTTACACAATTCACCACATTTTCACCACCTTTGTTTGGCTTTCCAACTTAGGAGAGAGGAAATAAGAGATTTTTTATATCAAATTTTATTATATGAACTGAAATTTTCATGTTTGTAGTGTTGCAATGTTAATTATGACTTTATTGTTATAATTTCATATTATAGATTTGTTAATTCTGTAGTTTATAGTAGTTCTATTAGAGTTATAAATAATTGAACGTTGAATACAAAACAACTTTGTGAAGAGCTCTAATTCTTGAGGATTTTGATGCAAGAA
>VDFB02075321.1:102897198-102935660 GCA_007258455.2 Sequoia sempervirens | reverse complement strand
GAGAGGAATATGTGCACCTAGGAATCTGGAGATGGATGAGAAGAGCTCCAAAACATTGGGAAATTTGTCTTTAATGCTAAGTGGGACTCATTTTCCAAGCTAGGAAAATCAGTCTACAATCTAGGTTTTTTGTGTGGCAACAAGAATCTGCCAAATGGGTATCCAAATTTGCAAAAAAATGAATTTTGACTGAAACTAGGACTCATTCACTAGAAGTGGTGAATTAGTCCAGTTAGGGTTTTCTAAAGCTTCAAAGTTTGATCCTCCTCTTCTCTTTCTACTCTTTCCTTCCTGATAGATTGTTGGATCCAAAACCTTGATTTGCAACCAGTAGGTGTTCTCCAATGTTCTCCAAGGCTTGATGACAACTTTGACAACTTTGAATGATTTGACAACTTTTCTCCAATCTTGCTCCTTAGGAAATTTGTAACCTAGACCTGCAAATCACACATAAAAGAAAGGAAAAAAATGTTGTTGGATTAGTGGATAGGGGTTTTCCTTGGTCAAACCTCATTTTGGTAATCAAACCTTGAAATAGAATGAAATAGTAATGGAGAATGATGAATGAACAAAATAAGATGTTGTAACTCACCAAACCCTAGTAATGAAGTGCTAAAAACATGTATGAGATGGCTCCAATGGATGCAGATCTTGAATCTTTCTTGAAGATGATAGATCTTGAATGAAATGCTTGCTTGAATCATAAAATCTTACATCACAATTGTTAGCTCCAAAACAAACATGATGCTTGATTCTTAAATGCTTAATAATTTTCCCTTGAATGCTCTTGAATGCTCTTGAATGCACTTTTGAACTCAAATTTGCTATAAGGATGAATACTTGAATACTTGGGGTGAAAATGAGTGAAAAAACCTTGTATTTATACTCAATTATGCAAGAATTCCCAAAATTGCAACACTAGAAGCTGACATCAAATCTAGGAGGATAAAATCCTACCAAAATTTTGAATTAATTTTGATTTTGGGCCACAAGAGACTCATTCACCCAAGTTGGTGAATGAGTCCCACCAGGTTTAAATATTGGGACCATTTTTAAAAATGCTTAGAAAAGTGTAAAATCAGGATCAAGACCAAAAATCTAGGTGGGACTCATTCTCCCAAGGTGGTGAATGAGTCCCAAATCACTAAATCTGGGCCATTCAAGCCTGAAACACCTAAATTATGATTGGTTATTGATTTGTGTCAGGATTATCCTAAAAAGATGCATTAAATAAGGCTTGTGGAAGCAAAATAAGACCAATTAAAGCATAAAGAAGAAAAATTATTAATGATAATCATAGAAAAGTGTGAAAGTGTGTTACAACACTTTACAACACTTTAGATAAGGCATGATTAAGGTTTATTAGGTGTAGTTAATTAACAAAACCTTAGAAAAGTGTGAAAATGTATTACAACATTCTACAACACTTTAGCAAGGTACCATTCATGTTCATTAGTTCACAAGGGCCGAAGACATAATGTGAATATGTTAGGCATATTACAACAGTAAATCAAGGCCAAGTTAGGGGGACCTTTTCCCGTCATTACATTTATATGTTTTGTGAAGTGTATGGAATAAAGAGATAGTTATCTGCTCCAAGAACTCATCAACATAATGGAGTTATTGAAAGGAAAAATAGAACAGTTCAAGAAGTTGGTAGATCAATGTTTACTAAGGCTAGTTTATCATATTTTTTTTGGAAAGAAGCTATTCATATTGTTGTTTATGTATTCAATCATGTTCAAGCAAGAGAAAAAAATAGAAAGACTCCCTATGAGCTATGGTTTGGAAGAATTCCTACTGTTAAGTATTCCAAGGTATTCAGAAGCAAATGTTATATTAGAAGAGATGAAGAAAACTTAGGTAAGTTTGATGCAAGAAGTGATGAAGGAATTTTTCTTGGATATTATACTAATAGCAAAGCATACAAATGTTTCAATAAAAGAATAAGAAAGATTGTATAAAGTTAAAATGTCAAGGTTGAGGAGACAATGAAGAATTCAATTGACATTGATGAATTTGAATCAGATGAACTTGATCACATAAGAATTGAAGAGATTGTGGAAGAACATGAAAATGATGTGCAAGAAGAGAAGAATGAACATAATCAAAGAGAAGAAGATGCTCTAGAAATGTCACCTAAGACACCTAGATATGTACATAAGAATCATTCAGAAAATTAGATTATTTGAGATAAGACTAAAGGAGTATTAACTAGAAGTAGAGATGCTGCTAAAATTAATTTGTGTTTACTTTCTGAGATTGAACTAAAGACTGTAAGTGAAGCATGCAAAGATGAAAATTGGATGGAAGCTATGAAAGAAGATGTTATGCAAATTGAGAAGAATCAAACTCCGGAATTGGTCCCAAGACCAGTAGATAAAAACATTATTGGATTGAAGTGGGTATTCAGAATTAAGTTGAATGAAAATCAAGAAGTGGTTAGAAACAAAGCAAGGCTTGTGTGTAAAGGTTAGTCACAAGTAGAAGGCATAGTTTTTTAGGAAACCTTTTCTCTGGTAGCAAGAATGGAAGCTATAAGGATGTTCTTAGCATCTGTTTCTCATAAATACTTTAAGGTCTATCAGATGGATGTCAAGTCAACATTTTTGAATGGTGAGCTAGAAGAAGAGGTCTACATGGAACAACTAGAAGGATTTCAGTTGTCAAAGCAATTGGATATGGTGTGTTGATTAAAGAAAGATTTATATGTATTGAAGCAAGCTCCTAGAGCTTGGTACATAAGGTTGGATATGTATTTGATTCAAGAAGGTTTCAACAAAGGTACAACAGATAGGAATCTATATTTTAAGATTGAAAATAACAAAATATTGATTGTAGTTGTATATGTTGATGGTGTTATCTTTGGAGGAAATAAAAGTATGTGTAATATGTTTGTGGAAGAGATGTAGAAAGAATTTTAAATGTCTATGTTTGGAGAGATGAATTTCTTTCTTGGGCTACAAATCAATCAAATAGAGAAAGGAATCTTTATTTCACAGTCAAAGTATGTGAGATAGATGTTGAAGAAGTTCTGGATGGATGGTTCCAAACTGGTATGTACTCCTATTGTGATTGGTTGCAAATTAGGTAAAGATGATGATTCACCTAAGGCTGATTAGAGCAAGTATAGATCTATGGTTGGTGGAATACTATATTTGATTGCCACTAGACTAGATATCATGCATGCAGTTTGTCTTGTGGCTAGATTTCAAGAAGATCCTAATGAAATGCATGTTGCTATTGTTAAAAGAAATTTTAGATATTTGAATGGCACTCTAGATTAGGGATTATGGTATCCTAGAGATATTGAATTTACTTTATTTGTTTATATAGATGCAGATTGGGTTGGATGTGTAGATGATAGAAAGAGTACAAGTGGTGGTTCATTCTCTCTTGGTTGTAGATTAGTGGCATGGTTGAGCAAAAAGCAAGATTCAATCTCCTTTTCTACTGCTGAAGTTGAGTATATTGTTGTTTCATCTTGCTATACACAATTTCTATGGATGAAACATACATTGAAAAATATCACAGTAGTGTATGATGCTCCTATTTCTATCTTCTGTGATAATACAAGTGCAATTAACATTTTGAAGAATCCTGTAATGCACTTGAGGACGAAGCATATCTCTATCAGATATCATTTCTTAAGAGAGAATTTCAAGGAGAATGAAGTGAAGCTTGAGTATGTTCTGATGAAGGATCAGGTGGCTGGTATATTCACCAAGGCTCTTCCTAAAGATACTTTTGAGTATCTCTAGGATAAGTTAGGGTTCATTTCCCCTCATTTCTTGAACTAGATGCATATGGAGTTGCATCAGTTTGGTGGATCTATGGATCTATCTTTCTTTTGGACTGATGTTTTGGTGGCTACCTCTCAAGGGGAGTAGATAGTATCAGGTGTTGTCATTGTGAGTATTTTTTTTCTATGTCAAAGGGGAAATCAATGTAAAATATATTTTTCCTTTCCCATTGATGTCAAAGGGGGAGAAGAAGTATGTGAAAAAGAATGTAAAGAGAAAAGAGAGAGAAGAAGCATGCGAAAAAAGAATTTAAAAAGAAAACAGAGAGAGGAAGCATAAGAAACAAAAAGGAAAATCTTGAGAAGTGTATTCAGAGCTTGTATGTTGTCTTTGATGGTTTTTCACATCATGTGTTGCCATCAATGACAAAGGGGGGATTTTTGAAAGAATGGAAAGATTAAAGGTGTTGTCATTTATGTCGATTGCTCAATTGGTTATCAACTAAATGTTGTTGTCATAAGTGTCATGGATATATGTTATTGGATGTATATGTTGAGCATATTGAGAAAATTGTAATGAAGAAATAATTTCAATAGTTACTGTAGGTTTTTCTCTAGATTTGCTTCTATGTTTGTATGGTTAAGATATGTTGATCATGGTTGTTGGAAGCTGCTATATCCCAATTTTTGGCTATTGATTCATTATACAGTGTGATTTGTGTTCACCAGTTGTGAGCTATGGTTTTATGTGTTTTTGGTTGAGGTCCAAGAGAAATGTTGCTCTTCCGGATTTCTCTTTGATGAAGTCTTATGACTTGTGGTTCTAGAGTTGAGTTATTTTGATTGTGTTGAATATAATTTTGGTATCTAGAAACATAATTCTTAAGTGTTCTATGTGTTTTACACTAGTTTGGTTGACCTTGTGTGGAATAATACTCTCGAATTTGATGAATCATGTTGGATCTATATGGGTTCGGATGAAGCGTGCATTTGGATTTCCCTCATTCTAATTCAACCCTAGGATGTTTTGGAATTGACCTAATTTCAATTTGAATTTGGATGACCAAATTTGGATATGTTTCAAAGTTTATGGTATAAATACAAGATGAGTTAGTAGTGAAGGATATACAAGCATGAAGAAAAGAGATAAGTGAAAATAAAAAGAGAAGATAGATGTGACAATGATGCTAGCTAGTGAGTGTGTGTAATGATGGTGTGGAAGATTAGTGTGAAGCCTTAATGTTGAGTTTCTAGAAGTAGTGAGTTGAAGGTGAATTTTATCATTCATGCATGTCTACAAGTGATTATGGTGGAATCATTTGTTGCATTGAGATTATGTTCTCTCTGTAACAAGTCTTCTTTGTGTTCTTTGTATCTCCATGGCAATGATCCCTCTCATTTTTTAGCCCTATTGGACAGTGAGTCCTTATTTTAGACAGTGGGTTCTTGTTTCAGATAGTGAGTCCTTGTTTTGGTAGTGAGCCTTATTTCTCAGGAAGTGAGCCTCTTGTAATCAGTTTTAATATTTTCTATAGTGTGAGTTGATCTTCACCATGGTTTTACCTCATTGGGTTTTCCATGTAAATATAGTGTTATTGTGTTTATGTGAGTTTTTCAGTTTCTACACTAGTGTTCATTGTTTAATCTATTAAGCAGTGTTAAGAATTAGTTTTAGTGAATGAATTAAAAGATTAAATTTGTGACAATTGATTCACCCCCCCTCTTAGTTGTCTTGTTTAGCAAAGGTGAGTCAAATCAAGGTTTGAATCTTGTAATTTATCCTTTATTCAAGGACGGGGGTGTGAACCAAAAATCACATTGGGGAGAATAATTTAAACTAAAAAAACAACTCTAATCCTAGGTCTACAAAATGCAATGAAGAGATCTATCACAAAACATAAGGAAATAAAGAATTTTCAAGAAAATTTGAGAGTAATGAATGTTGTGCACCTGTCAAAATTTGTTTTGTCTGGAACTCTAATAAGGACTTATTCATCCTATGGTGAATGCGTCCTAGTAGAATTTTTTGAGATGATTTGAGTAAAAAATTATAGCTTATGAACTTTGAAAATATGCTACCCTTGAAACCCTAATAGTGACTCATTTTCTGTATAGTGAATGGGTCTTGGTAGGCTCTACCAAAAAGCTTTGAATATGAATTTGAAGTTCTAGACCTGCAATTCCTTCATGTACCTTGAAATCCATGATTTTGGATCTGGATCTTCCAATAATCTGCAAAACAAATTTTGATGTTTGTTGGTGGATGGGGGTTTTCCTCGGTCAAACCCCAAGTTTGGTTATTAAACCTTGATGATAAATTGAAATCTGAAACATGAAATGTGTGTGCAATCCTAACCTTAAGTGTGTCTAAGACTAAGATCTCTAATGATGCAAATAAATCACATGTTAGAATAGGATCCTAGAATGAAACATGAACAATGCAAGAAACCTACTTTAGGAGATCCCAAATCCCCTTAATAACTTACAAATCTGAATATACCTCTCTTTAGGCTGAAAATAGAATGATCATAGAAGATGGAATCACTTAGGAAACAAGTCATTAGGCTTTATTGAATCTCATTGTTCTTCTCCCAAAACCTAGAATTCCTCATGATTCTCCATAGGAATCTATCATCACTTCTTCAATAATGCTTGATCTTTGACAACAAAATGAGTTGGAAGACCCACAAAAATACTTTAACGTTGCTACAAGACTTCACTCTTGCTTGCTTCTTGAATATGAATGTTTGATCTCATGAAAAATCTAGTTGAAACATAATGAAAATAACCATGTATTTATACATAACTTAAAATTAATTCCCAAAATTCAAATATCACAAGCCGACATTGAATTGTATATTTGAAATCATTGAAATCCCATAAAAAAACATACCCAAAAGAGGGGCCCTAGGTCTAAGTGAGGACCCATTTTCCATAGGTAAAATGGATCCTAGCTCACTTAACTAGGACAAACTTTGGGGAATGCTAAAGTTTACATGAAAATAGTGTCCTAGGACCTAGTGAGGACCCATTCTCCATGTGGCGAATGGGTCCTAGGTCACAAGTATAGAACAAACACCTTACAAAATTAAGTTTTGTGTAATATCGTTTATGAATTTCAAGTTTTGTCTCTCAAAATATGCAATTATTTAGGCTTGTATTTGAATTAAAGGGGCCAATTAAGGATAATTTAACCTCAATTAATTAATAAATTCCAAGATTAGTGTGAAAGTGTAAAGATACACTTTACAACACCCTAAATAAGACACACTTAAGTCAATTTAGTTAAATTGGGCCCTAAACTTAATGTGAATGTGTATAACACATTACAACACTAAATTAATGCAACATTAGGCTCATTTTAATATTAATTATCCCAAAATTAAGTGTGAAAACTTGGGATACTTTTTTTGAAACTACATAGGGTATAGGGTATAAGGTTGAGGGTTTATAGTTGAGGGATAATGCTCAGGGTTGAGTTTCTAAGGTTTAGTGTATAGGGTATAGGGAATAGGATTTAATATATTGGTTATAGGCTTTATGTTTTGGATTGAGGGTATAAGGCATAAGGTGAAGGGTTGAGAATGTATAGTTTAGTGTATAGGGTTGAGGGATAGTATTTATGATTTAGGGTATAAGGACAAGGGTTTATGTTTTAGGGTTTAGGGTTTAAGGTCTAGGGTTGAGGGTTGAGGGTTGGGGGATTAGGGCTTAAGTATTGGGTTGAGGGTATAGGGTATAGGGTTGAGGGATTGAGGGTATAAATAATAGGGTGAAGGATTTTTGGTATAAGGTATATGAATGGGGGTTGAGGTTGTATGGTTTATGGTTTAAGGTATAGGGAGAAGTTTTGAGGGTATAGAGTATAGGGATGCGGGTTGACGTAAAAATTTGATGCATGTTTCATATTGAAATTTTTTAGAAAAATTAGTGTTAGGAAACTTGACATAAAAATTTGAATAAGTTATCTATATTATTTCAAAAATGTGTAAGAATAGAATCTGTAGAAAATTAGATGTAGTTTCTAATTTGAAATTTCAATGAAGTAGTACTTAAATTTCAGGGAAAAATAAGAAGTTGGTGTCTGTATAACCACCCTAAGCATAATAAAATGATAATATTTTTTATAAGATTTTATATATAAGTAGAGGACTCATGTCTAGATGTGATGCATATTTTTGTAATTTTTTTCCAAGTAAATAATTAATTATGATTTTTTTATTACAACTTTTCAAAAATATAGAAACTTGTATGTCTGACCACCTTAACTTGGTCAAGACTTCATGAAATTTAATTTGTCTTTTTTTAATCCTATAGTATGTGAAACATAGAATGTGATGCATGTTTCATATTGAAAAAATGTGATACCATTTGAAAGTTATAGATGTTTTCAATTAGCCTATCAATTAGGACTTTAGTCATAATTCTAATAGAAAATGAATAATAGTTATTTATTAAATTCAAATTAAAGCATAATTTATATTGGTGGAAAGATGAGGATCACCTCTAAAAACCCTTTTTAGTTTCTTCTTCCATGCATTCATTAGGATAGTCATAGGCTATATTTAAGAGTGACATGTGTCCTTACATTTGTGTTATATATGTTCTCACATAGATATCTTCATGCTCATTAAGTGTTATATTCTTTTTTCATTTCATTAGCATGATGATGATTTCTACATGTATGCACAAATAAGACATAGAGATTAGTTCATAAAATTTTAGTATTTTCATAACTTCATTACGACTGTCTTAGAAAGTCAGTGTTAGGATTGTCATAACTTTCTTAGCAGAGTCATAGGTTCATTAAGACTATTGTTTCATTCTTAGGATAGTGATAGATTCATTAGGACAATAATAAATTTATTAGGAAAATCATAGGCTATTTAGAACAATCATATATTTTTTAGGACTGTCATAGTTTCATTATGATTTATCATAACCTTGTTAAGATAGGCTTTAACTTCATTAGGTATTTCATAATTGTCTTAGAACAATCAGAGCTTCATTGGGATTATCATAACTTCATTATGGTAGTATTAATGAATCTACGACAATCATAGCTTCATTGAGAGTATCATAAGTCCATTAGGACAGTCCTAATGAATGTAAGACAGTCGGAGGATAGTTATGAATGTTAGGTCATTAGAAGTTGTCCCTACAACTTTAATATGCACTTTCTTGACTTTGAAATTGTCCTATCCATAGTCATAAGAATAAGCATTACAAACTATCCCTATACCTTTAATATCCATGTTATTGAATTTTTAACTATTGTCTCCTATTTACTTAGCACCAAAACACATTTTCACCCCTTTCTTAGAGGCACAAACTTGAGAATCAATAAAAAATACCTTAGTTTCTAGCATCTATAAGATGTTTGGGTTGACCTAGGATATTTTTGCATCTAACACCTTGAGAATGAATAAAAATTTCCTTAGTTTCATATTCCTTTCTACCCCTCCTCATGTCCTTTGCTGCCCTCTTCATGCACAAGCTTGAGAATCAATAAAAATTTCCTTAGTTTCATATTGCTTGCTACCCCTCCTTGAATTCCCTTTGCTTCCCTCTTCATGCCCTTTGCTACCCCTCCTCATGCCTCTTTTGGACTATCATATATTGTGTGTATCATAATTTGATGACTAATTTCACATTTGTGTAAGATATTTCTTTACTCTATAGTATTATGGTGGAACTAAAATTTATCTCTTTTTCATGCTACAGATGCAATCCTTCATCATGTCGAGGAAACAATCAAGGATTCCTCTAATATAGGACAAGAAAGAATCTAAGAATGAAAAGAAAAGAGAAAAAATGAGGCAACTTTGTGAAAGGGGGAAATTGAACACGATAGAAGAAGACATTCCAATTGATTGAAGAGGAACATGAAACATCAATGAGAGATATGGTATTGGCAACAAAAAGGGAACAAATGAAAAACCTTTATGCACTGAGAGATTTGAATCCCCTAGTTGGAGACATGTTATCTACTTCAAGTCAAGATGGAGGGACACCATCTACCACATCTCAAGTTGAAAGTACATCATCACTCACATGTGAAGATGGAGGTATGCCATCTTTTCCATCTCAACTTCAAGGTACGTCATCTATTCCATCTCTGGTCAAAGATATGGCATCTATCCCATCTCATTTAAATATTGATGAAATTCCTAATGTTGAGGAAAATTTACCTTTGAGAAAACATCAAATATTTTTTTATAGAAATCCCAATCTTTTGATTTATATTGATGAGAATATTTAACAAACAATGGATGATAAGATTCCAAAAAGTACTTTTAAAATATATGCTAATAAGATTTGGAGATTTTTATTTGAAGAAGTAAATGGAACTAGAAGATTTCAACTATTTGTTGAAATGATGAGAAGTCTAAAGTATATGCCCATTATGAAGATTCTTAGAATGAGAACATCAAAAGATTCAAGTGAAAAATCTATTGTAAAGAATCTAATGAGTGCATGTTAGTGTGGGTACTACCTCACACCCCGAAGATAGTAATGTCACATGACATGTCATTATATCACCAATAGTAAGTAATCAAATGAAGAAATCACATCTCATTTGAAAGACAAGTGACGCATTGAGAATTAATAGAAATTTTTTATTGAGAGTTGTTGTAAGGTGCCAAAAAATTGAGGACATTGATGACAATGAATTATGGGCATTCTCAGGGAGACTAGCATGAAAATATAAACCAATTCTTTAAGCATCGAGGTCCCTAATTGAAGAATTTTGGAAGAATAACACAAGGTTATATCTCCAAATCAAAGAGATGTGGTAAGAAGGAGAATTGGTAGTCGAAATTGTAAGCCACATCAAAAGCATTTTTTGGATATGACTCGAACACGATGTTTTGGTAATTTTCTAGAGATTTATTCTCAAGTTAAAATATTTGAATGATTTTTTTAAAAGCTAAAGCCTTTCTATTTCAGAATAAATTACACAAACTAGTTGTTATAGAGTACATATTGAGTTTTCTAACCATTTTGATGTTTATCGATGTATATGTTTAGATTTGAATAATAATAATATTATGCTAGATTATGGCATACATGCCCCACCTACATCTTCAAGAGATTTCATATCAACAATTTTATGTGAAAGAGAGGAAGGTCAATTATTCTACAATAAATTAAATTCATGGATGACACATGTCATCATTGTGGTAGCTTGCAACATATGCCAATATGTGAACATATGGAAAGTACACATGAGGTTGGAAATGAACTAGTAGAATTTGACAAGTATAAGATAGTGGCTTATAATAAAAAGGATGGTAAAGAAGTCAAAACATGTGATTTGGTTATTTAAAATATTCCAATGCATTATTTTATGTCTATATTTCATGATATTATAGTGTATGAGTATGCAAGGTATACCCATAGAGCTCGATAGTTGTGTTGTGAAGTTTTTGCACACACGCCCTGCTAAAAGCAAGGACCCTCTTTTGCTTTTACTCTTGTTGATTTGGCCCTTTGATTTTGGGGATTTACATTGCCTTGACATGAGTTTAAAGTGTTTTTCTTGCTTTCCCAAGTGTTCCCCCCAAGTTGCATTTTGAAAATCTTAAGTTTTGGGCCAAGTTCGAGTTTTTGCACTATTTCGGGATTTTCCAGCCCACCCAGATTTTCACAGATTTCATTCAAAGTCCGGCTCTGTTTGCTTTATTTTGTAGTTCAAAAAATTTTTGTCTTCGTGGAAATCCGCCTGGGTCGGATTTTTCTGAATTTTTGTCCTGCCGTCGGATTTTCAAATTTAACTAATTTTTTTGGGATCCTTGTCATTCTGCTTTATCATTTGAGCTCTCATGTGTTGGGATATTCATTCTTGTGATGGTTTGGCATTTTAGACTTGCTTGGAGTTTGATTTCCTATGTGTCTGGGAATTTCATGGCTGGCTTTATGCGTTCTTGGTTAAGATTTAAAATTTCATGTCTAGGGCGTCACCATTTCATCTTAGTTTCTTTTAGGTGAGCCTAGAATTCAAGGAATATTTGTAATGGGTTCAAAATTAATTGGTTTCATGCCCAAGTCCTCAAATTTGTGATCTTCGATCAATTTGAGTGAGGTCGTGTGAGAATGTCAATTTTTGGGTTTTCTTCCAGCTTTGGGATTTTCCTCCACTGGCAGATTTCTCTGGTTTTCCTCATCCTCTGCGTTTGCCCGAAAATCCTGAGTTTTACATGTTCCACGGATTTCCGCTCCCTCTAGATTTTCTCGAATTCCTATTGCCCCTTCATTTTTTGGAATTTATTGAATGTGAATTTTTTTCATTAAAATATGCCTGCCTTGGATTTTTTTAGAATTCCTCTCTGGCTTGGATTCTGCAGAGGGGTGAAAGTCCCAAACTATGTAGAAATTTTGCATTAACGATTTTTCGCGGGATTTCAATCTTTGCTTGGATTTATTTGAATTTTGAATATATTATTGGTGATGTGCTAATGTTGATCTTCATGTTATAATGGATATTATTGATGCTGGTTTTTGCTGAGTGCAGGCTGAGTCTAGCATGGAGGTGCGCTCAGGATAAGCAGGGAGGCAGTTAATATAGGTCTGGATTGAAACCTGTGCCTTGGTTTGAATTTTATTGGAGATCCCAGGCTGACCTAGATGAGTTCTTGCACTTAACGCATATTTATCCTATTCTGAATTATCCTTGGGCTGACCTGTTTTGTGGCCATTTATTTATTGTAAACATTAGTTGGGCTGACCTATTTTTTGGAAAATGGTTATTGTAAATTAGGTTGACATGCTCTAGGGTTTTCTATAAATTTGGCATTCCACCTCATTTGTAAGGGAGGGATAGAGTAGAAAAGATAGATAGTTCTTAGAAGTGAATTAGGCAGTAGAGCAGAGGTAGAAGTTAGTCCAATCTGAGCAAGTGTTGTAACAAAACATTGGAATTATTGCTGAAATTTGGTGATTCAATACAATTGAAGGACATTGTGATTTTCTGGTGATCTCTTTTGTGTTGACTTATCTTGCATGGTTCTTATGATTCTATCTTTTAAATTGCTCAAGGTTATTAGATGTATGTTAGATCTGATTCAATGGTGTTTATGATTTGATGCTTGAAGTGTTTGTAGCGATCTAGCTGGTCCATAATTTTTGTAGCTAACTGATTGTTAGTTGCTTTGCAAAGTTAGCCTAGACCTTTGTATTCATTGTGCTTAGTTCAATTGTGGATATTTATTCATTTCAATTGCAATTGGGTTGTCTTGGATGAATGTTCACAATCTAAAAATATTTAATACCTTAGAAGATTGCACTATTTATGTGAGATTGTAGATTTATCTTGGTCAAGCAGGAATTAGTTTATGAGGGATTTTTCCATTTCAAGTATTTCATCATTTGCATTTTTAATCTTAGGAGTAGTTAAGTTTAGTAATCTCTCTGAAACCCTAATATTTTTTTATTTCTTTATTATTTGAGTTAGATTTAGGATTGAAGTATCATCATATTGTCAGATCTGATAAATTGAAGATTCAACATTTGGTTGTAGTAAGGTCCCTTTGTGATTACCAGCATTTTCACATTTATCACTGAGTTGTTTATGCATTGTCAAGACTTGACATTAGAGACCTTAAGGTTATCTCTTAAGGCTTGCTGATTGAGATTTACCTTTCAAGAGAGATAGGATTTCATATTTTGTCTGAGTTGTTGCTGTGTAGAAAACATCATCAACAGATTGGTGCTAGAAGGAGGGCCTGAATAAATAGGATGGATCGATTTCTGTCTGTTGTCTCTCCTGAAAAATTTAGAAGAAGAACTAGATCTACTATAGGAGAGGAGGAATTTAAATAATTGCAAGCCCCTACTAGGTCAAAAAGGACCAGCAAAAGGGAAGAATCATCATTCACCCAGTCATCTCCATCATCCCCATCTTCATCAAGTTCATCTTCATCTGGCTTTGAGGACATCCCCAACCAACAACCTCAGCCAGCCATAAATCAGCCATTACCACTCCCACCACCAATGGATTTCTTAGCACACAACCCATCTCCCTTATCTTTCAACCATTACAATCATATGCCCAAGACTCCTGAGCTTTTCTGCTCCAAGTTTCACATTAATGATCCCAAAAGGACTACAAAGGAGCATATTAAGATTTTTAAAACTACCCTTAAGGATAGGGGAATTAATCATGAGGATGTTGCATGTAGAATTTTCCCATATTCCCTTGGGGATGAGGAATTTTGTTGGTATAACCATCTTCCTGTTGGGTCTATCACTACTTGGCTGTAGCTGGAGACTATCTTTTTGCAGAAATTTAAGATCCCAATCAGTGCTAAGGAGTTACTTCTACAGTTTACTAGAGTCAAGAGGGACGAAAATGAACCAATAGTGGCTTTCAATAATAGATTTCATATGGCTTATGCTAGGCTGCATCCCCCTTATGCTATAGATGATGCCTTTTCCACAGAGGTTTATTATGAGGCTTTAGATAGTTTAACATCTACTTTCATCAAATGGAAAGAAAACCCTCTTGGTTGCCTATTTGAAACTTATGATGTGGCTGTTAAAGTAAGTACAGATTTGAGACAACAGTGGTCTAGACCCTTGCCATTAGCCAATCAAATGCCTATGCTGAGTTTGGTCCCTCAGTTACCTGGTTAGTCCTAGAATCAAGCTCCACCCATGTTTAATTACCATCCAAATATGAACCATCGTGCATTATGTCATCAGTAAGCTAATATACCTAGTTACTTGCAGAGATCTGAGATATTTAATCAATCCTTGAACCATGGGCTCCATAATGTTTATATGCATAATTTAGCTGGTATTGTTCTTCCATCAAATAGTGTAGACAACAAGAGGCTGGACGCACTTATAGAGCTAGTTGAGAAGTTGAACACTAAAGTCACCTACCTTAGGAACTAGAATAGTCAATCCCAGGCAGCCCAAAGGGGGATTCAGTCCAATTATGATCAAATTAATAGGGATATGATGCAAGCTTAGGGGCAGGGCTTTGATAGAAGACAACATGTTGATAAAGATCATGGAAGGAAGCTACCACTTCAGAATAATGGAGGAGTCCTAACCTCTCTGGATTAGCCAAACAATCAGGAGAAATCTAGTGAAGTTTATCTGGCAAAAATGACTTTGTTAGGATGGTGTAGGCTTCATAATACTAATAAGCATTCTAAGTCAGACTGTCAAGAATTCCAGACTGTTGCATCTCTTTTCCAACTGAAGGTTCAACATGCCAGCAATATTTTGAGTGGGATGGAGATAGTACCATCTAATCCTTATGACATATCAGTTATGGTGGTGAATCATGTCCCTTTTCCAAGAAGTGAAGAGAATGAACTAGCAGAAGAACAAGACATGAGTGTTGAAACAAGGTATGCATATAGTGAAGGATTTGTAGCTCAATCCTTTGGAAATAATGAGGAGAATGACAATGGTCCACTAGCTGAAGAAGAGTCTACAACTGAAGAGGTTCAAGCATTCCATCATGTGCCTACTCAGTATCTCGTAAGTGGAGGAAAATCTAATGTTGATAAAGGAAGAAGTGTTGAAAATAGCAGGGATGAATTTGTGGTTGGCTCTGAAGACCACTATCCTACCATGGCTGCAAAGATAATAGGAGAGTGTGTTGTAGAAGAACTCAATAAAGTCAAAGTAAGTCTCTCTGCTCATGAGTTGTTAAGGGATCCTACCATTAGGGGTGTAGTACTAAAGTCTCTTGAAAGAGAAATGCTTTCTGAACAAAAGGGTGCTTCAGGCCATGTTGATACAAATACTTTTAAGGAGGTATTTTTGTCTGAAAAAAGCTTGGGAAATTATGCACTGACAGTTGACCCTCAAGGATGGGAGATTGAGGAAATCCTCATGTTACATGATATGCCTATTCATAAATCCGACAGTGCTGAAGCATCGGTAGAATTAACAGAGGAGGTACAAGAGCAAGTATGGTTGTCAGATCATGTGCATCAAACTACAAAGAATGGGCTTCCAATAAAGGAATTTCAACAAGCTACTGGTGAATTTCTAGTAGAAGAGTCAACTAGCTTTGGATTTGAGAAATTCATAGAAGTTAACGCTGAGGCAGCTCTAGAGGAGATTAACTTTTCAATATAGGAACTTCAACAACCTGCTAATGAATGTCTTGCAAGATGTGAAGAAGAACTTAATAGAAGAGTTGATATTCTGAGTAGTCACAATCTAGAACCAGAACAAATTCCAATAGGAGAAGAATTCAAGGAGTCCCTTCACTCATTACATTCTATTTTTCCTCTTTTTGTTGATGAATTCAATAAGGAAAATTCACAAATTTCATGTATTAATGACAAGATAGCTGACATGGTCCATGTTGATGTGCAAGAAAATCCAAATGGTGTTGATAACAACACTGTTGCAGCCATCATTAATGAGCTTGATCATCCTACTTTAGGTGAAGATGTGCTTGAGGATCAGGCTGTGAGGCCTCCTGAAAAACATCATGATGGGGAAGTTACTATACGTGATGAGTCTTTTACATTTTCAACATCAACCGCTCATAATGAAATGCAAATAGGTGAAAAGTTCCATGTTTATACTTCTGAACTTGTTGAATTTGATCTTCACCCTGAGTTGTTCATTAAAGATTCTAATTATTTTTTGCATGTTCCGAATGCAAGAGGGATATTGCATCATCAATTGAGACCCCCTGATGAAATAGATATCAACTCTTCACAAGCGGAGGATGATGAATACCACATTTAGTTTACAACAGTACAAAATCAAGTTGTTTCTTTCCTTGCAAAAAATTATGAAGCTTATCAATTTGATTATGATAGTTTAGGAAAGACAAGTTACATATGGATTGATCATGGTTTCAATGAGTTGCCTCAATTTCTGATTATTCCTAATTATGAGATTGAATTTGAATGCTACATTTTTGAGGTTTACTTTGCTGAGTATAAAGATAAATTTACATTCTTGAGGACTATTACCATTACCTTGTTGCTTGTCCATGCATTGATGAACCATATGGGGGTGGGTCTTAGTTCACCCTGTCTGATAATGAGTGGTTATGAGTCTCTTTGTACATAGTTAGGATAGATTGCTTTAGAATTAGTCTACTTTGGTTAATTTAGGTTTGTTTTTGGGTGTCGGTTTGGTTGTTGCTTTGCTTCTCTGGCTTGGGTTTTCTGCTTTCTGGTTGGGGAAGTGTCTTTCCTGTAAGGAAAATATTCTTTTGCCTAGGATTGTTTTGAGTATTTCCTTGAACTTTAATTATGTGTCTTGAATGGATGGTTGAGGTCTTTGTTATCATCACACTGTCTAAATGTTTGACTTAAAGAAGACAAGTCACTGGTTTGATTTGAATTTGAAGTATTATGAAGTCTTATATCTTTCATACATCTTAAGAATCCTGAAGTTGTTGTAGGGTCCTTGTCTGGTTTTGTCAGGTGAAAAATCTTATTTCTACTTCAGTGCCACTATGGTTCTTAGCCCTGAGTGTGAACTTCATTGTTCACAGGTTGAAATTAAAAGTGAACAAAAAAGAATGTCAAAAGAAAAGAAAAAAATATTGAAAATCAAGTGAATTCAAATTATCAGGAGTATCCAAGTATCTCTATCGGGGCTATGGATGCCTGGCTGGCAGTAGAGATTTTCTTGGGAGAGTCACAATGATAACCTCATTGGGGATATGGACGCGTGACTGGTAGCGAGGCTCTATCTAGGTTGCTTTTGAAGTTATAATCTTTACGTAGCCTACCCTACATAAGCTTGGTTTCTTCAGTGGCTTAAGGAAGGAAATGAACTCATTTGCACACACTTGGATTTTCAGTTTGTGGAAGGTTCAGTCTGCCTTTGGTTCTAATTCTTTGACCTTGCATTTTGATTTGCTTTTCTGATAGTGAGATCGAAACTAGAGATTATGGGTTCTTTATTCATGTTTGTCATCAAATGCTCTAGAGCATTTCCCAGCAGAGTCACCATTTGTTGTGCAGTTTTTGCACACATACCCCACTGAAAGTAGGAACCCTCTTTTGATTTTACTCTTGTTGATTTGGCCCTTTGATTTTGGGGATTTACATTGCCTTGGCATGAGTTTAAAGTGTTTATCTGAATTTATGTCCTGCCATCAAATTTCTAAATTTAACTGATTTTTTTGGGATCCTTGTCATTCTGCTTTATCATTTGTGCTCTCCTTAGTTCGGATATTCAGTCTTCTGATGCTTTGGCATTTTAGGCTTGCTTGGAGTTTGATTTCCTGTGTGTTTGGGAATTTCATGGCTTGCTCTATGCATTCATGGTTAAGATTTAGAGTTTCATGTCTAGGGCGTGGCCATTTCATCTTAGTTGCTTTCGGGTGAGCCTAGAATTCAAGGAAAATTTGTAATGGGTTCAAAATTAACCGATTTTGTGCCCAGGTCCTCAAATTTGTGATCTTTGATCAATTTGAGTGAGGTCGTGTGAGAATGTCAATTTTTAGGTTTTCTTCCAGCTTCAGGATTTTCTTGCACTAGCGGATTTCTCCAGTTTTCCTCATCCTCTGCGTTTTCCCAAAAATATGGAGTTTTGCACATTCCACGGATTTCCACTCCCTCCGAATTTTCCCGAATTCCTGTTGCCCCTTCATTTTCCAGAATTTATTGACTATGGATTGTTTTCGCCAAAATCCACTTGCCTTAGATTTTTTCAAAATTCCTCTCACTTAGATTCCGTGGAGGGGAGAAAGTGTCGAACTGTGTAAAAAAATTGCATTAATGATTTTTCGCAGGATTTCAATTTTTACTTGGCTTTATTTGAATTTTGAATATATTATTGGTGACGTGCTAATGTTGATCTTCATGTTATAATGGATATTATTGATGCTGGTTTTTGCTAAGTCCAGGCTGAGTCTAGCATGGAGGTGTGCTCAGGATAAGGAGGGAGGTAGTTGATATCAGGTTGCATTGAAACTTGTGCCTTGGTTCAAATTTTATTGAAGATCCCAGGCCGATCTAGATGAGTTCTTGCACTTAATGCATATTTATCCTATTTTGAATTCTCCTTGGGTCGACCTATTTTGTGGCCATTTATTTATTGTAAACATTAGTTGGGCTGACTTGTTTTGTGGAAAATTGTTATTGTAAATTAGGTCGACATGCTCTAGGATTTTCTATAAAATTGGCATTTTTCCTCATTTGTAAGGGATAGATAGAATAGAAAAGACAAATAGTTCTTAGAAGCGAATTAGGTAGTAGAGTAGAGGTAGAAGTTAGTCCAATCTGAGCAAGTGTTGTAACCGAACATTGGAATTGTTGCTGAAATTTGGTGATTCAATACAATTGAAGGACATTGTGATTTTATGGTGATCTCTTTTGTGTTGACTTATCTTGCATGGTTCTTATGATTCTATCTTTTAAATTTCTCAAGGTTATTAGATGTATGTTAGATCTGATTCAATGGTGTTTATGATTTGATGCTTGAAGTGTCTACAGCGATCCCTGGTCCATACTTTTTGCAGCTAGCTGATTGTTAGTTGCTTTGCAAAGTTAGCCTGGACCTTTGTATTCATTGTGCTTAGTTCAATTATGGATATTTATTCATTTCAATTGAAATTGGGTTGTCTTGGATGAATGTTCACAATCTAAAAATCTTTAATACCCTAGAAGATCGCACTATTTATGTGAGATTGTAGATTTATCTTGGTCAAGCAAGAATTAGTTTATGAGGGATTGGTCCATTTCAAGTATTTCATCATTTACATTTTTAATCTTAGGAGTAGTTAAGTTTAGTAATATCTTTGAAACCCTAATATTTTTTTATTTCTTTATGATTTGAGTTAGATTTAGGATTGAAGTATCGCCATATTGTTAGATATGATAAATTCAAGATTCAGCATTTGCTTGTAGTAAGGTCCCTTTGTGCTTACCAACATTTTCACATTTATCACTGAGTTGTTTATGCATTGTCAAGACCTAGCATTAGAGACCTTGGGGTTATCTCTCGAGGCTTGCTGATAGAGATTTACCTTTCAAGAGAGATAGGATTTCAGTTTTTTGTCTGAGTTGTTGCTGTGCATAAAACATCATCAACAGGTTGGACTTGAAATTCAAGTTATGCAAGGAAACATTTCAAATTGGTAGCATTATTTCAATCAACAAATTTACAGAGAACTATATTCTACAACCACAACGTGAAGTACGATGACAATATTACAACTCCACATAGGTTTCTATATATGTGCACATAGCATTCATTCTATTGAATGCACAAGAAATCTGAGAGGGGGGTGAATCAGTTGTACCTTAAAACTTCAAAACCCTCACAAACATTCAAATCACATTAATTCAATTAAACATTAATATGTTATAGTGATTTTTCATGAAATAAAATAACATAATGGTGCAGTCAAGATAGGAGGGTTTAGAAAGAACATTCCAAACTATGCAACTTAGAGTCAACACAATGGAAATAACACAAGAAACTGATATGAAAACATGAAAATTTATTGAATTCACAATCTTACATGCAATACCTACCTCATGGATGAATATCCAAGGCTCATAGGCCTGCCACAAGGTCATTCAATAATAAAATTGGCCAAAGGCCTTATAACATGCCCCTAAAGGGTTGATGTGAAAATGTAATGAATCTATCTACTCTAATTTCCTAACTTATTTGAATATCCCTCCTAAATGATTATAAATGCTTATAAATATGCTTCTCAAGCTCCAACAAAGGTCTGCATCGACCATGAGGTTTGATAACCCGATAAATTATCATAGATGAAACTCAACCTCAAAATATGAAAAGATAAGTTCACACAAAAAGAAATAATTATGAATCTCTAAGATTGGTCCCAATGAACCCAAGATTCTTGTAAGGTATCCCATTAAGCTTTGCATAATCTATAATAGATCTGCATAAAGAAATCTAGAATAGGTTGGCTCTAAATGATTTGATTGGTAAATATAGGGAAATTTTGAGAGCGATAACTTTCATAAGACAAATGCAAATGATGTAAAATCTAGATATTTCATATATGTCGATGTGTAGATGCCATATCTTATTCCATGAACTAAGAAACAACAATGTGGTTAATATATGGAATGAAATGCTAAAAATACTACTGAATGTAATGAAAGAAAATAACTATTTTTTGTTGACACAAGATTGCTTTACAACTAGGCATGCTCTTAAATCAGACACCCGAGGTTACAGGAAAAGTAAGTCCCACACTTTCCAAGGCTAAGAGGAAAACCAAATTGGTTCACCTTAGCTTGAGAAATCCAAGATGAATCCTCAAATGGTCTACCTTTCCACTTCACAAGATATTCTTTGTACTACTTGTTCCTAGTGCTTATTGATGCAGGAGCATTGAGTGGTGAAGGGGAAATCTTGCATCACCCAAAGAAATGTTTTTTTCTTATTTTCTTTAGTTCTTTTGAGTCCCATTATGACACTTAAGGGGTGTAAGACAATTAAAATTCAAAAATAGTGAAAAATGATCACTTACTATTTTTAGTAAGTCGGCCTAAATGGGCTCGTATGGACCTAAAAATTTACCCCAAGGAGCAGAACTAAAAAAAAATCTAGTTGCGAAAGAATCATCTCAATACCCTACATGGTTTCAGAGATATTAGAGTTTCCATCCCAAGAAATTTCTCCAATCCAGCTTCAAATTCATATATGAAAACCTTAGAGGCCCCAAAACAACTTGAAAAGTGGGTGAACCGATCTTTGATAGGTTAGACATTGCAGACCTCTTCGAGAGCTTTCCAATGATATGTTATAATAGAAAATCGAACATCTAGATCAAAAGTTATGGTCCCCAAATTTTCCCCTCTAAAATTTGAGTTTCCTTAAAATGTCTTCCTAGGAACGAAATCAAACGGTTGAACTTTTGGCACCAAAAAAAAGGGAAAGTTACACTTTCTAGAACATTCTAGGGCAGTTATTGGTAAAATAAAAAGGGATATGTGGGTGTTGTAGAAGGTAGCTCCATTAGTGCAGAGAAAATGAATTTTTAAATGCTATCTTGCATCTTTTGTGTTGGTATCTATTGTTGTGATTTGTACGGTTTTTGGGTGGTGTGTCCCTCATCATGTTGATGAGCTTGTTAGTGTTGATCCTAATAGATACTTTTATTCACTAGCCAAAAATGGTGCTAAACTTCCTCAAGGCTTTGATGTCTCCACAATTTTGGAAGGAGCTACTCAAGCACTAAAGCAAGGACTTAATCAAAACCTATTTGCATTGCGGATGCCCTCTTCACAACAAATGTCTACTACATTACCACTTGGGAAAACAACACATGTGGAAACAACTACCACACACATTACTAATATCTCCACATTTGGAAATAAGAGAACTCATGCAACAGAACAAGGAAAAGTTTTCACATTTGGTAGCTCATTGGCTTCATCAAGTTCCATGGGTATGACTTTCACAAATCCTCTATTTCAAAACACATCTGAAGGTCCGTTTAAATTTCAAAACACTACGCCATTGAATCCAAATCAACCAAACAAATCCAGGAGAATTCATATTTTCCCATGAAGAGTTCCAAACCAAAACACCAATCAAGGACCTACATGATCTTTCCAAAACACAAATCAAGGTCCTACACCTCATACTGATCAAGGTCCAACATTTCAAAATACAAATCAAGGGCCTACATCACCATTTCAAAATGTCATACATTTTGGGAGAAATCAAAATACCAATTTCACTCCAAACCAAACCAACACCAATGCAACATTTACACATCAATATCAACAAGGCAACTAAGGTCCCATGCCATAAAATGTCAATTGAAATCCAACATATGACCTTCACACCAATGTCATGATGCAAAATCAAACCAACACAACACCATCTCTTGTGGACACCCTAATGCAATAAATACAAGAAATACAACAACAAATGACAAACATGAAATTGGGGACCAACAAGAAAACTTATTCCATGGAGGAATTATGCCCCTATCCATTCGATGAAAGTATATACATGACACCCTTTCTCCCTCACTTCACAACACCATGTTTACCTGAGTACAAAGGGAAAGCAGATCTAGTGGATCACATACAAGAATTTAATACATGCATGGAAACCACATATGATCCTACTTATTTGATGAGACTATTCCTAGGAAGTCTCATAAAGCCAGCCCTAGATTGGTTCATACATCTCCCTCCAGGGATTAAGACATGGGGTGATTTGGCTGATAGATTCATTAATCACTTTGCCTTTAATATTGAAAGTGATTTGACCCTCACAAAATTATGCACAACTAAACAAGAAGAAGGGGAGTCACTAACCTCATTTTACCAAATATGGAAAAGTATGGCTAGCAAGTTTCTGTGCCACATCCCAGAGAAACAACTAGTCCCCATGTTTCTAGGAAACCTCAATGCAAAATTGATATCTAGTCTCCAAATACAATGTTGAAAAACTTTTGAGGACATTATTGAGAAAGGTATCTTTATTTGAAATAGGCTCTTGTTGCAAAGGAACTAGTTAAAGTACACAAAGAAACACCAAAGCCTAATAATGAAAAAAGAAAGTTTTGGTCCCGAAATAAGAGTGTCACTAATGATGGATTTGTTGATGCTAAAGTGATAAAAAAAGGTCCTACCATTCACCTCAAAGGTCCCTCGACATCAAACACATCAAACTCACCAAACAACTAAACACAAGATCAAGATCAAACATTGAATGCAATCCAAAACAACCAACAACACAAAGGACCTCCATGTACTAAGAGAACATATACCCCATGGATAGAACCCATTGAATCGGTTCTAAATCCACTTTTACAATCCAATGTCATCCAACTTCTAGAAATCAATAATTATGAACTAACATTAATCAAACTAGACTAGTGGAAGGAAAATGAATATTGTGAATATCATCATGGAAAAGGATATAGGAAATCTTCATGATGTACACACTCAAAAATATCATTCAAGATCTCATTGAACAAGGAGTCATTTAAATAGACAAATTATAAGGCAATACAAATTTTGATCATACCATATTTAAAACTCCATTATAAGATCATGACAAAGGAAAATCCTCTAGTTTAGGGAATAACAATAATGCCAATTATACCTACATCATGCATGATTATGCCACTATCATTCACCACATACGAGCCTTTGACGATCATGTTGCCACCATTACCATAAATAACAAAAGTTTAGAGTACGCTATCACTACTCATAGAGCCAAGGTAACTCTACAAGGGGTTACTTCTAATCCACAACCAAAAATCTAGTACAATCTCCTAGAGTAGCTAGGGAAGACTCTCTCACAAATTTCTATTTTGGAACTCCTTCACATATCCCCTCAACACAGAGCTATCCTTGAAAAATCTTTACAGGAAGCATCTGTACCTTCCAACCTAAATTCCAATGAGTTTCAAGCCATGGTTGGATACCTATCTATGACATACCATGTCACCTTCTTTATGTTAGAAACTAAGATCTGAAATGCAAACCAGAAAAGCCTTCCACAGAAGAGAAAATTAGAAAAAGCAGAAGCTTTGCAAAAGATGTGCAAAATAACATTATTCAGGAATTCATAATTACATGAGATGATTTTCTTTATAAAAGCAAAGATATGCATAACCTAATCTTATCTTGAGCAACAAGGTAGCTCAACAAGATAAGGATGAGAATAATTAACCTATGAATTAAAATATTACTTAAGTAAAGCTATGCAAGTGTAATTAAATATTAATTACACTAGCCCCCCCCATAAGTGCAACTTAGGTAGACTAAAAAAGAATGCACCTAAAACTAAGATGAATGCAAGAAAGCTTGAATGGGTCCTAGCAACAAGGCCTAATCAAGTACCCATGTACAAATGCAATAATGAGGTAGAGAAGGAAAACCTAGTGGGACAAAACCCCCCTACAATGAGATGACTGCTGCAAAGAAGCACTAGAAGAACACTATGGAGTAACACTAGAACTGCAATCTGACAAGCAAGGAAAGATACTTTTGTCTACAAGAAACCAAAAATGAAATCAGAATAATGCGACAACAGACCTAATGCCACGAAACACTAGAAAAATCACAAACTGGAACAACCCTGGGATCTATGAAGCAACAGTAGATGAAATGATGACAGAATCTAGAAACCATGTATCTCGATGCTGATGCTAAACTATGACTAAAACTATTCCATGGGAACAAGTACCATAAAGACTTTGGAACATTAACCATAAAAACATGGCCCTCAAACTGAGAAGGATTTGAACCAATGCGGATCAAGAAACATCAACTCTCAATCTAAAGTGTGAACCGATGTGAATCTAATATGTGTCAAGCTAAGACAAGAATGTGGCCAAAAAAACTAAGAAACTAGATAACCCATGCGGGTTGCCATCAAAACAAGATGGAGATAAAAGTGCATGCACACTCTAATCAGATTATTATGCAAGAAATCCCCCCTGATGGAACTTTATCTCAGTTCATTTATTACAATAACCTAATGATTGTAAAAGGAGAGAATTCTAAACATGCATAAACAAAAAATAAGATGATGTGGTACTGAAATGAAGTGAAAATATTCAAGTTTCACCTTTCCAACTGCCAAAACATCCAAGTAATCTCCAAAACACCCATCAGGACAAATTTGGAATAACAATCAACCTGCGATAGATACAGAAAAAAGTGCATGGACAACAAAAAAATAGCTCCTCAATACCTTTCCAATGCTGCAAAGAAGACGAAAATCGGAGATTGTGGCAAAAATTTATGAGCTCGAAAGCCATAAATGAACATCTAACTTCAAATAGAAATAAATGTAGCTAAACAAAAAAATATCGAAAAATAAACTACACCACTAGAAATCTCTTGGAACCAGCTTTCCAACGATATCTCATTTGCCCGATTTTGATACCATATGCACAAGTTACGCCAAAAAGAAAAAAAATTGCTCCTTGAAGGAAAACTGGGGTTAGGAGGGGGCAAAGAGGGCTGGCCGTACATTAATGGCATGTTGACGTCAACACTTCATGAGCTTAAATTTGATGACCTGGAGGCCATCGGGGCAAAAAAGGCCCCTCCTGCAAAAAAATTGATGGTCGTCACGAATATGTTGCTTAGACAAGGAATATTCCCTATTGTACCTGTGCCCGATTTCATGTGTGGCCGTTGGAAATTGTAGAGAGCTATCAAAATTTTAAAGGGAGCCGTTGAAGTACTTATGGCTGGTAACTATGAATTCCAACGGTTAAAAAACAACTGCCGGCTGCATGGAAATGGTCGCCACAGGCGAGTGAGAGCTGCTGGCAGGGGTTGATGGCCCTGCTTGTGTGGCAAATGGGCCCTACGGGTACAGTACAACCTGCGTAGGGATTTTACTTGCACAGGTCTGTACAACCTACCCATTTTTAATATTTTTTTTGAATTTTCAAAAAAAAAAAATTTGATTTGATTTTTTTTATAGCAAAAAAATTTTGCATGAAGGAAAAAATAATAGAAAAACCCTTTTTTTTTATCAATGGAAAAAAATTAAAAACCAGAGAACCTGTACCGTATGCCTGCACAAAAATCAAGAAAAATAGGGCCTAGATCTGTACGGATCTACATGCCCTTAAAAAAAATTCCTCTCGTTGCAACTACTCAGATTTGAGAAAAACAACAGGCGATCTTAGGGTTTTGGGGCGTTGCAAATGTGATAGCAATGTCTGTTTTGCTCTAGAATGCACCAAAAAAATTCTCAAGGTCAGATCCCTCGAGGAACCCCAAATGAACTCTACACTGAATCTCTCCATAAATCTGAGAAGGGGTTGCATATCAAGGCTCTGATACCATGTTAGAAACCAAGATCTGAAATGCAAACTAGAAAAGCCTTCCACAGAACAGAAAATCAGAAAAAGAGAAGCTTTGCAAAAGATGTGCAAAATAATATTATTCAAGAATTCATAATTACATGAGATGATTTGCTTTATAAAATAAAAGATATGCATAACCTAATCTTATCTTGAGCAACAAGACAACTCAACAAGATAAGGATGAGAATAATTAACCTAGGAATTAAAATATTACCTAAGTAAAGTTATGCAAGTGTAATTAAATATTAATTACACTAACACTTTAAACAAGACTTTTCCGCTCAAAAGTCAGATCATAATGATTCCCTACATGTGGAACTCTAAAAAAATAAACATAAGATGAGACTATTTTGGGTGGACGGTGGAGTGGGTCTAAACATTTTCTCTCTGAAATTGGTAAAAGCACTAGGATACTCTAAGAATTGCATAGATCAAACTAAGAAAATTGTTATCAAGGCTTATGATGATGTTGAACGCTCATTTGAAGGAGTAATTTCACTTCCTATAAGAGTTGGTCCAGCTATGCAAAACATATTGTTCCATGTCTTGGACCTCGATTTACACTACAACCTTCTCCTTGTCTACCCATGGATTCACACCATGAGGGCCATACCATCCACATACCACCAATGCCTCAAGTTTCCACATAATGGCACCAAAATTACTATTCATAGTGATCCTAATCCTTTTCAGTATTGCGCTAGCTTGAAAAGGACAGTTGAGCACCAAGTTCCCATAAATTTAGAGGCTTCATATTCCATCTCATCCCACTACATTGATCCATATAACCTCATAAAATCATCCACTCCATTCACCACACCTTCTAAACCAAAAATATAGATTCAAGACAAAGGATGCAGATAGTACAACATGAACAACCTATTTTACATTGGAAAGTTTCCTAAATCACCAAAATCTTATGGAAAACCACATCTTATGCATCCTAAGGTTATCATCTACAATCCTCCTACCACCTTCACTAAATGGGGGGAGTTAGCCAAATAACCTTTGGATGACTACATTTACACATGGTTGTATAAAGAAGAGGAGGACATAGAGCCTAAGCAGTTGCCATTTGAACAATATCCAAAAGTGTTCCTCTTAATGAAGCAACAAGGATATGATGGACACAACGGCCTTGGTCTAAAAAAATATGGTATATTAGAACCCTTACTGCCCCCTAAGTTACCAAATTATAGAGGGTTAGGGTTTGTACCAACAAAAGTGAGTGTCCTTGGTACTAGGTTGTCTTCGAGTGAGACCATTAATGCTTCAAATGAAATCAAGAAATCTGAGGAATATTATACTAAATCTAATTCCAATCAATGGGAATGGGGTTAAGATAAATAATTAAGTGACTATGACCTCGAGGAAATGTTTAGAGAACCTGGTGAGTCTCCCTTTGAGGAAAGGTTCAATCAAATGTTTAAAATTGGTTCCCCACAGAACTTGTCAAATCCCAAACAAAAGATTTGTTTGCAAAGGGAATCTTGGATCGAAACCTTCTAGAAACCTGATAACTCTACCTTTGTCTTTACCTTATCTTCCTACACAATTAACCTTGACAATTTTGATGATGGCTTACCCCTCATATACTCATAGTTAATAGATTGGGACCAACAAGGACCACCAAGTTTAGACACATTCAAGAATGACGAAGCAATTGTTGAGTTCATGGGACTTCATGAAGGAATACCAAGTGGGGATCATAAGGTTTTCTTCATCATAGTACTTGATAGTGTTGCATACCTTGGTGAGGCTATCCTTTCTTATAGTTGCAAAAGTGAAAATGAAAAAAAGTCAAAATAAAAAGAATAGGTCTTCAGGTGAAAAATGAAAGGCACTTGTTGACCATGAAAAAGTAAAAATAAAGGATGTATCCAAAGTTGAAAACCTCTCTGAGGTGCCTATGGATGGAGGATTGCACAATCTCCCTATAGATTGATAGAAATCACCATTGCTCATAGAAGAGACAAAAGAAGTGAAAATTGGGATGCAAGATAACTCTAGAATCATACAGCTTGCAACATCTTTGATGACTGAGGAAAAATATGATTTTACAACATTCTTTTCAGAGAGACAAGTTAATTTTGCATGGTCATATGTTGATATGGCTGGGTTGGACCTTGAGCTTGTTTTATATCACTTGCAATTGATACCAAATGCCAAACCATATAAACAAAAGCTACGGAAAATGCACCCGTAGATTGCACTCCTAGTCAAGGTCGGACTAAAAAAACTTTTGGATGTTGGATTTATACTCTCTATTGATTATGCAAATTGGATATCTAATCTTGTTCCTATCACAAAACCGAATGGCCAAATTAGAGTATGCACAAATTTTAGGGATCTTAACAAGGCTTGTCCAAAAGATGATTTTCCCTTAGCAAATATTGAAATAATAGTGGACCTCACTACAGGATATGAGATGTTATCACTTATGGATGGATTGTCGGGCTATAGCTAGATAAGGATTTCTCCTGAAGATCAATCAGTGACAACCTTTACATGCAATTGGGAAACCTTCTATTGGAACATTATGCCATTTGGACTTAAGAATGTTGGAGCTACATATCAAAGAGTCATGACTACCATTTTTCATGATTAAATGCATGTGCTTATGTAGGATTATGTTGATGATCTTCTCTCCAAATATATAGAAAGAATTGGTCAAATTGTAGTCTTCGATAAAATATTCACAAGGCTTGAAAAATACAAACTCAGGTTAAATCCAAAGAAATGTGTTTTCGGGGTCCAAATAGGAAAACTCTTAGGATACATTGTCTCCTGGAGAGGAATATAGGTTGATCCTACAAAAGTAAAAGCTATCTTGGACATGAAACTGACCACAAACATCACTTAGCTAAGGAATTTACAAGGAAGACTACAATAAATCTAAAGATTCATCACCCAACTATCAAACAAGATTCATCTGTTTCAACATTTGTTACGAAAAGGAATTCCCTTTATTTGGAAAAAAAAATGTCACAAAGCATTTAATAAAATTAAGCTTTATCTATTGACTATACCAGTTCTTATGGCTCCAATTGATGGTATACATTTGATATTGTATGTAACAACAACCACATCAACACTAGGGGCATTATTAGCACAAAATGATAATAATGGAAAAGAACGAGCAATCTACTACATTAGTCATACCTTGGTTGGATATGAGTTAAACTATAGTGGTATTGAGCAAGCATGCTTAGAAATTGTATTCACAACCTAGAAAATGAAACATGACATGCTAAACCATAAGACAAAGTTGATAGCCAAAATTGATCATCTAAAGTATCTTCTCAGTAAAGTAACTCTAGCAGGATGAGTAGCTAAGTGGGTTATGATTTTAAGTGAGTATGACATTGAATATTTTGATCGAAAGGAAATAAAAGGATAGGTGATAATTGATCAACTTGCAGATGCACCGATGAAAATAGGCCATCCTCTAATGGTTGACTTTTTAAATGAATCAATCTATGTCATAAAAACACTGACAACATGGAAATTGTACTTTGATGGGTCCTACACAAGTCATGGTTCAAGAGCTAGCATTTTATTCATCACACCTCAAGGGGATTACATTCCAAAGTTATTTTGAATAGCATTTCAATGCACGAAAAATATAGTTGAGTATGAAGCATTACTAACATGACTCCAAATGAAAATTAAATGGAAAATCAAGGACCTTCAAGTTTATGGTGATTCCTAGTTAGTGATAAAGAAATTCAATGATGATTATGATACCAAGAATGAAAATTTAATGCCCTACAAGCAAATAGTTGATAGTTTTAGACTGTACTTCAAAGCTATTACCTTTGAGAAAATATTTAGAATCCAAAACAAGGTAGAAGATGCAATGGAAACAATTGGATCTCTCTTGGATATCCCTAACAATGCATCACAATATGAGTTCTTGGTGGAACAAAAATTGGTCCATTTGTTTGATGTCCCCGAAACCAAAATTGTGTGTGAAATTGTTGGTCTTGAACCTCCCTGGTACAAGGACATTTACAACTATCTACATGACCCAATTATCCCTCCCGACTTGTCCTCCAACTAGGGTAAAAACTTTATCCAAAAAGCCTCTAGATATGCTATCATTGATGATACCCTTTACCGTCATAGCCTAGATAATATCCTCCTCTAATGTCTCAACTCAAATGAAGCACAAATAGCCTTACGAGAGGTTCACCTTGGTATATGCAGAGCTCATTCTGCTGGTCCTACCTTAGTCAAAAAGCTTATGAGGACGAGATATTATTGGCCTACAATAGAACATGATTCCTATTACTTTGTGAACAAGTTTCATTGATGTAAAATTCATGGAGATCTCATACATGCGCTAGAATAGGAATTGCATCGGCTTACATTAGTGCCATGGCCATTCTCTCAATGGGGACTCGACCTTGTAGGGAAGACCCATCCTGCTTTAACAAATGGGCATAAGTTTATCCTTGTTGCTATAGAATACTTTACCAAATGGATCAAGGCCATCCTAATAACCTATATTACTGGTAAGAAGATATCCAAATTCATTCTAAATTACATTATATGCCCCTATAGTATCCCTCAATCCATCATTACAAACAATGGTTGCCATTTGAAGAATAAATATGTTCATGAAATCTATGAAAATTTCCATATCCAACATCATTTAACCACCCCATATTATCCTGAGGGTAATGGTAGAACTAATGCATCTAATAAGACTATCCTGAAAATCTTAAAAAATACAGTCAATGACGTTGGTCATGACTGGAATATCCAACTCAATCCTGCTTTATGGGCCTACTGTACCAATATTTGTACTCCCATAGGAGCCAATCCATATTCCCTTGTCTTTGGATTTGAGGCCATACTTCCTATTGAGGTTGAGTTATCATCCGTGAGGGTGTCTATGCAAGGGTTGATCGATCAAGAAGAATATTGTGTATCCTATCTACTTGAGCTAGAGTTATTGGATGAAAAGAGATAGAATTCCTTGGTCCACTTATAGGCATACCAAAATCATCTTCACCACAGTTATAAAAATAAGGTTTAGGTTAGAAGCTTTGAAATTCATGACCTGGTCCTGAAAGAGAACCTGAAGAATCAAATAGATCGAGAAAAGCTCAAAAAAATTGAACCCAATTGGTTGGGCCCTTATATCATCACAACAACATATGTATCTGGTGATAATCAACTCTTCACTCTGGAAGGTGAACCATTGCTTGATCCTATCAACAGTATGCACCTTCGTAGATATTACACCTAATTCTCAGAGTATGCCATCAAAAAGTAAAAAAATACACCCTGATGAAAACTTGGCAAATAGGCATCTTGATGACAACCAAAAAATTAGAAAAATAAAAATAAAAAAATAAAAAAAATAGTAAAGAGAAATAATTCATCCAAAAGTGAAAACCACTTTGGTGGTGCTTTGGATAAGTACCATGGTGAAAACCTCAAAAACAAATTCCTTGCATAGTCAGTCTATGCTCCTCCTCTACTATCACTCTACCTTATTTTTTTCCTTTCGCTAATCCGTTCACACATATCATCCATCTATAAAAAAAAATTGTCATCCTTCTTGTGGCCTGAGAACCATCGACATTTAGTGTCCTTCGCTTTCTCGACCATCCTTTGCATCCATTGATCCCCGCACACATAATAAATTGGTCCTATACCTGATTGGGGGAAATTCCTCGACTTACATCTACATGGGATCCTACATATGGTATCAACCTTTTAAAACATTAAAATCCAAAAAAAATCATAAACATCAAAATCCAAAAAAGTCATAAAACATCAAAAATAAAAAAAAATCATAAAACATCAATATCCAAAAAAATCATAAAATAAAAATCCAAAAAAATTACAAAACATCAAAATCCAAAAAATCCAAAAACATCAAAAAGCTCCAAACCAAGGTCAGATTTAGATTCAATCTATGTTAGTTTGGTCAAATTACGTTGTCTCTGCGCATTGATACATAGGCAAGGTCATCACTCGATGGACTCCCAGGACTATGTCCTTAGGGTTTTGTCCAATAATATCAAGTTCGATCTACATCAGTCAAACTCTAAGGTCTCTGCATGTATAACATAGGAAAGGCCATCAATCGATGAGCCCCCGAAGCCCCAGGTTAGTCCTTTAGGGTTTTTTGAGTTTGGTCATGTTCTTTGTCCTTGAGCAATCACTATTCAAACCAAATCATGAATCAATAGATGAGCATACCCAACAAATATTTAATCTTTGATCGATCAATTGCCAAATCATCACTATCACCTAAGTTATTGGTCTTATATCGGAATGTGGCATTATAAAATTTGCCTCATTCGGTCCTATCTCTCATTTTCCATCAGGATGTGTCCTTCTTGCGATGTAGACGTTATCATTGGTCAATCCTATCTTTCAACTTAGATAGGATAGGTCTTTCCTAGCACTAGGTGTAGTCATCTCCTTGATCAGTTAACCAAATTTTTCAAATCCATCTCTTTCCTTATATAGGGTGTGTCCTTCCCAAAATAGGGTGTTACCAATCAATCTCGTCAACTGGTCAAATCTATCATTCGGTTAATTTCGTCAATTAAATGACTGGTCTTATCATATTGGTCAATTGGTCAATCAATTAACCTTGGTCCATTATATCAATCTGGTCAGTTAATCCTTTTCAAACAATTAATCAGACAACCATCAGGATGTGTCCTTCTTGATATTATATCAATCCAATGATATAATCAACCAACCTTGGTCATATTGTTCCATTATATCAATCCATCATGATGTTTCCTTCTTGAGATTTAGATGTTGTCATTGGTCAGTCATATATTTCACCTTATATAGGATACTTCTTTCTTGGCGCTAGGTGTAGTCATCTCCTTGATCAGTTAACCAAATTTGTCAAATCCATCTCTTGCCTTATACAGGGTGTGTCCTTCTTGAAATCGAGTGTTACTAATCAATCTTATTCAACTGGTCAAATCTATCATTCGGTTAATTTCGTCAATTAAATGACTGGTCTTTTCATATTGGTCAATTGGTCAATCAATCAACCTTGGTCAATTATATCAATCTAGTTAGTTAATCTTTGTAAAAAAATTAATTAGTTAACTCGGTCAATGAATCTTCCTTAAACAAGACATGTCTTTCTTGAAACAAGGCATAATCAATGGGTCACTTGGTTAACCTAATCAATCACATCAATCAATCTTGTCAATGCTATCCACAAATATTATTTCATTAGAAAATGATCTAAATGGCTATTGGCTTTGTTGGTTTGATTTTGTCCTATCTTTTGGTTTCTCTTTGATCATGTTACTAGCCACCTCAAGGATGTCCTCTCAAGGATTTAGAGGAGTGATGATGGATGATGATCTCTTTTCTTTGCTTGTTGTATGTGGTTTGGCTTCAAAAAAATACAGGGGAAATTGGGTCCTTCGTATGAGTCATGGCATTCCTTGTCTTTTAGAATGTCCATTTCGTGCAAGTGGATGACCTTGTACACCCTGGTCTATGTCATACCATGGTGTTTGTTGTCCATTTTTCACATTTTCTACCACCCAATGATGATTAAATGCAAGGCCTATTATTTATTTGGAAAATAATTGGAAGCCTTCTTCCATAATAACATCCATGTCTTCCACGTTAACATTTCTTCCGTCTGCATTTTGACGGAATCTTGTGACACACAAAAGGATATCCTGCATATATATTCATGTTTAGAAGCATCATATAGGCATTATCATACATACATATTAAACCATACATACTACATCAGAAAATACAAAAATATCCATGGCATATAGGCATATAGGCATCAATATAAACATCCATTATCAAATCATGTATCATTTTGAATAACATAAAAATTTGCATGACATATTGCATATAGGTCACATTTACATCTATAATCTTAATCCATGGCCATCCATCATATTGCATTTACATCATATAAACATAACATAAAGTAACATCTCATAGTCATCATCCATCGTAAGCATCGCATGTCATGAATAACATCATAAAAATAACTACATACATCTAGAAATCACATATAAGACATCAACATATAAAACCATTACATCATCATAATAGGCCACACACACACACACACATATATATATATATATATATATATATAATGCATAAGAAAAATACAAAATCAAAGAGTGCATCCATCTAGCATCGCCATTTCATTACATCATGTTTTCATATCATAACATATTAGGCATGTCATTTCATTTTTCATTACATCATAATCATAGTCCACTACCCGTTTATCATATTGCATATACATCGCATCAACATTTTATAAGCATCGTGTAATTATTATCATATCATAAATCATATTTTGCATCTGCATTAGACATTTATAATCATCACATTCATAAGCCATAAACATCATATTACATAATATTAATTGCATTCACATATCACATCACATCACAAACTTAGGTCATTTGTACTGCATTAATATATAACATCATTGCATAATCATATAAGATGCATTAACAACATTATAAATGCATAATCATCCATCATATCACAACACCACATGATTATATAGCATGCATAAGTAAAAATCATAAACTCATGACAATCCATAACATAGTCATAACCATAAATCATGGTAACATACGACTGCATATCATAAATCGCCACAAAAAATCATATCATATATCGCTCAAAATGTGTCATAGTACAATGTCAAGATGTATCATGTATAATAAAATGGAGCTCACAAGCTTGATAGTCAAAATAAAAGTGTCTTGATACATATGTCAAAATGGGCTCTAGCTAGAGCTCCCCTCATCCCATCTAGGTGATCATTGTGGTGAATGTGAAGACTTATGCTCTGATGGTGGCCTATTGTATGGATGTGACTGTGATGGTCCTAATACCCTACCGTTGTGTGACCTGTTATGAGAACATCTACTATGAGAGCGTCCACTACTTAGTGCATCCGATGCACTCGGTGCCCTACACTTAGGGAGTACCTCAACCTCATATAGGTCTCTATAATACTGATCTCTTTGACTGACCCTGGCAATATCTTGGGCCATATCTATTGTAGTCCCACTATAGGTAGCAATGAAATCTATAATACAATGATTTTCCTCCTATTGCTTGATTGCAGCTATATCCCTCTCTAGTTGTAGAGTATCTCACTCTATCTTGAGACCATCCCTCTCTTCCCATAGTGTCCCTACCTCAACCACCAAGGCCTCTATCCATCTCTACATATTTTCTATTCTCTTCTCAACTAATCCATCTCTGCCCTTGATGGGTACTTCCTCCAATCCTGCATCCATGTCCTCTCCCATGATGATCCTGTCTCATAAGATCTACTCAGCCTCCCCCATATCCTCCTCCTCCTCATGTCTCGCTTCCCCTGGCTGCTCTGCCTCCATCGCAGCCTCCTCTAGCTACTCTATCTCCATCTCCACCACCTCCACTGCCACATCATTCTGCCCCACCTCAGGTGGCGCATCCTCCTATCGAGCCTCCTCGACAACCCTCTCCTCCTCATCTCTCTCCTCTCTGATGGGAGAAAGTGGTGCCCTCTGTCAACTCTACCATCCTTCCCTCTCTCCACCCCTACCATCTCCTCCATCATATCCTCATCCTCCATCTCCTCGTCCTCCATCTCCTCATCCTCTACCTCCCTATCCTCTACCCCTCCAGCCTCATGGGCCCCAACCTCACTATGCTATTGGTGTTTGTTGATCAATATCTATCAAGGGCACTGGCCTATGTGTCAACCACCATGAATCATACTTAGATGTGTTCCTAGCATCCGTCGGACCTCCCCTCCATGCCCACTGCATTTTTTGTAGTCCATCAATCCCCTACATTGTTGTGGGCACTAGTATAACTAGCCCCCATGGTGTCACCTCTCAAGAGGATCTAGCAAACTCTGTTGTGCCTTGCAAAATAACCTAAATATCTCTAAATTATCTCAACAACCAATCCGATAGATACATCTTAATAATGTGTTGTGATTGGACTGTTCATCCAATCAGGTATCTCTATTATCTGCACCATGACTGGTGTTGATACTCATCAAGCCACTGAGCACTCTCTATAGGGTCTCCACACAAAAATAACCACAGTATCAATGTTGTGCTTGTAATATCTAATTTCTCTGATATGTGTCTGCATCATGGCCCCATGGTATATATACACATAGGGTGTGTTCACCCCCATCTTTTGACTGAAAAGAGGAAAAAAAATAGTGATATGCTCCTAGGCCCATACCATATGGAGCATCACACCACAACTCAAAATTTTCCATCGCAATACACTATGTCATGCAACTAAAAATAGAGCATTACTAATAAGAAAGGCCCCGATGCATACACTATATCCCTGACAATCATCTGCACTAGCATATCTCCCCATCCCACTGGGAACCTGTGTCCTTGGTGGTTTGGAATAACAACCCATATAATTAGCGTGCACATGATGTAGTCAGACCTCTTGTACCTATTTTCCAGGGTCTCCCATCTTATCTCATGCTAGTCTATGCTCAGATCCTTGACATCCTCATATATGTAATAGTCTAGGAGTGCCTGATATCCACATCCTAGGTTGTACATGACTCGCTCTCCTCGAATAGGTAGTCATAATATCTGATAGTTGTCCTCTAGGGTCACAATCATCTCTCCTGTTAGGAGGTGGAAGGAACATGTCTTTGAATGCCATCTCTCTACGAGTGCAGTCAACATACCCCTATTTTCCCTAATCATGGGCATGAAAGTCACATGATACAAACCAAGATGCCACAGTTGGCATCTCTTTGTGCTAGTCAATGAATCTCGTAGTTGGTAAGTCACAGGTCAGGACTCCCATGTATAAATAGGGTCAAGTGTAACCTTTCATCACAAGTACAAGCATTGAGTCAATAAAAAAGCCTAGTCAAACCTATTAGACTTAAGTTGCAAAAGAAATTTTATCTAAAATTGAGGAAATTTTTTTAATAGTCAATTGTGTCGCAAAGTTAAGAAATTGCATCACAAAATCTCAATTGTGTCACACAATCTTCATATGCATTGTCTCAAAAAAATTGCATCATATGTCTTTGCATTTGTGTTGAAGGGAATCAATCACATCGAATCCCCAATCAATTGTGGTTTATAGAATTGTTTGCATCATTTTCCTAGTCTATTGCATCACACATTAGCAGTTGTGTAATTGTAGACCGCACATGCGTCAATCTATAGTAATTGTTTCGAACATCCTAAAAACCTAAACCTAACCTAGATGTGACCTAAAATCTTGTGTCGAAGCATAGAAAATTGCATCATTCGCGATTGCATTTGCGGAAAACCATAAACAACACAATTGCTTGCTAAATTTTTCTAGGTCCTAGAAATGAGTGAAATTAAAAATTGACAAACTGGGCTAAAAGGCACTTACCGGATCTCCTATACCATCCAACCATCTGAAGGTCTAGACACAGTATCCTCGATGCTCAGTTTGTGGAACAGGCGACATCTTTGTAGCTTCTTCTCTCAGAGCTCTTCAATCTCCAAACTCAAAATGCACAAATGAAGAATTTTATCCTCTACTTTCTATTTTTAGCCATCCAACTTTTAGGGTTTTCTTAGGGTTTGTGTTGGATGCACTCTCTAAGAGGTCTAAAACCTTATCCCGGCTACCTTCACTGATACATTTTGGTATTTTTTTCGACGGTGGGTCGTCGGAATTCCGACGACCCGCCGTCGAAAAAAATACCAAAATGTATCAGTGCTTAAATGTCTTGAAACTTAAATCTTTCATCACCATGACATTCTTGGCTATTAATTTGACTTTTTAGAACAATTTTCAAATTTTTCAAATTTTTTTGGAAAATTTGTAAAAAAATTCCGAGGGAGCATAGGTCTATCCCACCTTCACCAGGCTTGGGACATGATTTGAAAAATAATTCTTTGAAAAAATGCTCAG
>VDFB02075321.1:102802188-102897098 GCA_007258455.2 Sequoia sempervirens | reverse complement strand
AGGTGGGAAGTGATCACTCTCCCACTTCTTCGTGAGAGAAACTCCAACAAGAATAAAAAATAGATTTCATCTTTTTGTTCATATCATGAAAATTTTGGGCATTCTAGTAATAAGTTATGCTTTGAAAATAAATTTATAATGGTTGATTCAATTATATGGAAATCATGTAGATCTATAAAAAATAAGAAATTAGTTATTATGGTGTTTCTCCCTGCTATATGGTGTTCTACCATCATATGATGCTCATTTCCATGAATGGGGGAACAAAAAAAATTTGTGTGCAGCCATATTTCACTAATGGGGAGAAACATGATAATAGTCACAAATAGCTATCCTTATCCATACACTTTCTCAGGGAAAGGATATGTAGGCCTTCTAAGGTGTGTATCCTTTCTAAAGGATCCCCTCTTCATCAATTATCTTCTTAAAAAATGTGTAGAAAGTACACTAACATTTTAAGGGGGTCATATTCCCCTAGCTATTGTGGAATCTTCTAAGAATTTAAATCATGTGCCCCTTTAGTGGTGATATTATGCATGATATCCCCTAAGGTACATCTCCCTAGAATTCAATCATGCTCCCCTTTAGTGGTGGTATTATGCATGATATCCCCTAAGGTGTGAGCTTGCAATTCAATCATGTGCCCCTTTAGTGGTTGTGTTATGTATGATATCCCCTGAGCTAGCCTTTATATCCATGTGGCACCCCATCAGTGATGATATTATACATGATCTCCAATAAGGCGAGGCTTTCCAAAATTGTTCATATCTATCCTTTGTGGTGGTGTTATTTATAATGCTCCATGAGGTATGGCTTTATGATCAAACGCTTGTGATGTTTATAATATGTAGCCTTGAGCTGGTTCATCCCTTGCGACATTAAAAAAAATTACACCCCTTGAGGTGATTCAATTCTTGTGAGGTTAAACAGTCCCTCATGATGTTAAGCTTTTATATTCTCCCTGAGGCATTATTAGGAAAAATTTCCATGTATTTAGTATAATGTAGGTTGATAATTCATGCGCTTGAGCATTTTTACATGACCATCTAGAATAACACAACTTTCTTTCTAGTGGAGCTATGTGTCTCATGAGTAAACTAGCACAAAATAGCTAGCATAGCATAGCTTGCTAGACTTGTGATACCAACCATATTGCATGGGAATATAGCATAGTAGAGTTTTCTAGCTAGTGGATCCATGTAGCTCATGAGTGAGCTATCATAAAACAGGTTGCAATTCGTTATAATAGGACCATTTTTCTAATACCACATTCAAGTAATGATGTTTTATGATTGAGAAAAAAATAATATTGGGGTCTCTTTACCTTACCAACTCATATCCCTTTTAGTGTACTAACCAAGTGTGTTTATTTCTTATTATGTTTGAATTGTGTTTACATTATGTCTTCATTGTGTTTGCATCATGTAATTTTTACATTATGTTTATTTTTACAATATGGTAGTTAGTGTGTCTTCATTGTGTATGCTTTGTTTTTGTCATGATGCATTGCACTTTATGTGTGTGTGTTCAATTGGTTTTACATGTTTGTTTTAATGTTTAGATAAATGAACCCTTCTTGGCTTATCCTTACTTTAGTGTGAGCATGAGCATATTTCATACTCTCACTAAAGTGGGGAATAAATTTAGCATCATAAATTATCGCCCTTGACAATTTCACACAAGGTTTAGCTCCCCTCTATGTGTCTACAGTTAATTCTTATTTAATCTACCCTTTTTATGATCATATTTAGAAAATCAATTTCAAATTTGAAGGTCTACATTCTAAAGTCTAGGATGCCAATGCCATTGTCTAGCTAATTCAAGATCAAATTTCTATATTAGTTTCCTTTGAGTCTACACTCTACAACTTTGTACTTCATTGTTGTTTTTTTCCTAAAATCATAATAGTTCATCATAGTTGCATAACTAACCTAGATGCATATTTTCATCTTTGAAATTTAGTCAATTATCAATCAATCAATCAATCCCCAAAGAAAGAAGAAAAAAACTAATCCACCATTTTGTCTCTTTCATAGTGGTTAGTAGCCAAGTGGTTGTTTGTGATCATTTTTGTTCCTTCCATTGTGATGCAGTACAAGGTGTGATTTAGACCTTAGATCACTTTTTCCTATATCATGAGTATACTTATTTGGTTGTTATTCTTTGAAGTTGGTATTATCGACATGACTAAGGTGGAGGCTCTATATCTTCTATGAAACTCATTGAACTATAATAACTCTCCCCCTCTTTAGATATTTCAAGGGATTTTAGTTAGGCATTATTTTTATTTTTTTGGGAGTTAAAGAACATCATTATTTTTATCCTTTTTATTGTTTCAATATAGTAGAAGAATGCTTAGCTATTAAAATATTTCTCAACAAAATGATTGCAAAGCTTTTACCCTTTAACATCCTCACCATAGCTAATAAATATTCATTTTATAATATTTTTGTTCAAATTTAACCTCTTATCCCTATTATGATAAGTGTATTCCTCACAATCAAAAAATCTATTGTGTCTCAATGAAATGTTTTGTCCTAGCTATATAGGTCTATAGTTGTCTTATCAACAAGATCTAATGAATAAACTTATTTACCTAGTAAAACTTCATAGGAATTGCTTCTACCAAAAAATAAAATTCCAAGATTTCCCCACTAAGCATACTCTTAGCCCTGTTTATGAATAATCTATAAATTATTTTTAAAAACCCATTCTATTGAAGGGTGTATGGAGTTCTATAATATATTACTATTTCATGATCTCTATAACCTACCAAAATCTATTGAATAAAATTAATCATTATTATTGTTAGTCCTCAAAATATTAATTCTTTTAAATCAATATGATTTTCTATAGGAGATTTGAAATATTTAAATATACTAATGACTTCATATTTTCTCCTAAAAAAATATACCCATGTCATTATACAATAGTCATTAATGAATGAAAAATAATAAATAAATTTTTAAATTGAAAATAATTAACAAGACAAAAAAAAGTTAGAATTTATCAAGTCCAATATCCCATAAGATTTATGAGAACTATGTAGTAAAAATGAACATGATTTTATTTTCAATAATCATACATTTTGTAAATATTCAACTCAAGTTTATAACTATTTAACCCCTCAACAAGACTTATTTTTCAAGTTTCTCAAACTAGTCTACCCAATGTGGACCTTCCTTTGCTAGCATAATATAACTACTTTATAGGAAGTTTATTTTCCAAAGTATGAGAAACCCTATGTTCCAAAAATTTATGAGCTTTTGAAGCAGATATAATATATCCTCTTTGCTAATAGTTCTAAATGTGGAGGTAAATATTTTATGGATCTCCTCATTGTAGTAACATAAGAACTATTAGCACATAACTATATATGCATCTAGCTAAAAGGGGGTTCCTAATAAGAAAAATTGCAATAACCGTAACTTATCTAACCATCTTGAACCCTCTAGTTGATAAAATAACACACACACTTAAATCATTGGATTTACTTACAAAAGGTAGGTTTTGTGGCATTGATCCCCTTCACTCATCTATTAGGAAATATAATCAATACTCTTCCATAACCAAAAATCATTAAATGAGAGTTGTCTCCAAGGTGTAGCTTCTTTGTGCCATCATATTATTTCTATTTTTTAAACCATTATTGATGTCAATTTGTGTCAAGAAATGCACTAGATTCAATTAGCCATACAACTTATGATGCATGTACAACCAATGTTGCAAAAAAGGATCACCATCATCTTGGGAAGACTTCTTGATCTCATAATTGCAATGTCTATTTTTTTTCCTCCTTATATTCTCTTCTATAATTGCTTGTAATGTCATAATTCCAATATTTTTTCTTTGAATTAATGAGATATTTAGATCTCTAATGGAATTTATATCTAAATTTATCTTTCTTCAAGTGTCCTTTCCTTTTGCTTTCATTCTACCATGAATAGCTAGGGACTTCTTAACAAATTTAGAAGTCTTTCCTTGCATATTTGAAAAGAAATAATGGCACTAGACCTCGTCTATTTTCAAATTTGTAGTACTTATCCCAATAGCCATAATAATATGGTCACATTAATTTGAAAAGGAACACAAAAAATTCATGCAATGATCATCCTCCTCTATATTTACTACACTATAGTGAAAATTGGTAGCAACCATGTTAAAAACATGTATATGTTTGGACATAGAGCCACCATGCTCCATCCTAATTATATACAACTTCATTCTTAAAAATAATTTATTTAGCATAGATTTATCTTAATGCAAATCTCTCAATTTCTTCCATATGAGTGATGTGATGGCCTATTCATATACATTCAACCAACAAAATAGTCTAATGAGATTCTTAAATTTTTTAAATCCACCTTTTCCTAATGTCCCTGTGATAGCAATAGATTTGGCTTAACTACTATAGACCATGGATCTCTATCCATGGAAATATCATTCATCTTGAGATACCAAAAGCGCAAATTTTGTGCCTAAGGATTTCTCCTTTTCCATTAAGTATATGTTTTCTATCTCTTCCTACAATAAGATCAAACCCTTATGTGCAAGCTCCCTCAAACAAAGATTTACACAAGAGTGATTGTACCCAACACCTGTAGTTTGAGGTGATTAGGCTTTGATACTAAATGCAAGGAACTAAGGTATTTATAAATTCTTCCTAAACTAATCCTATAAGATAGTATTGTGCAAATCTTTTATATTTATAATGAGAGAAAGGATAAACACATATAAACATAAAAAAAAACATATCATAACATACATGTACATGGGGAAAACCCTTTTCGGAGAAAAAACCCACACTCTAAAGAAATAAAAAATTGATGCTCATTAATTTTAACACAAATATAATACCCTTGGAAATCATCAAGATTTTATAGGAACATCACCAAGTATAGATATAAAGTAGTTCTAGCAACATAATAGTATCTACAAATTCACTATCAACACCTCTATCTCAAGCACCCTATAAATAGTAGTACACATGACCATCAAATGATATTACAAAAAGATGATATTGTAAGGAAGCTAAGGTAGTGGAACAACTTCCTACATTAATCTTGAGAGAGAAAAATGCAAAACTTTATAGACTTTAACAATTAAAAAAACTTAAACAGAAATAAACACAAAAATCATGCATACCACAACATAATGATTTACTTGGGGAAAAACCCCACACTCCAAAAGCCACCCAATATATTATTCAGAAAACAAATGATTACAATATACTTGCATGGCAAGCTTTTCACAGGAGTATCACCACCAAAGATCAACAAACAACACGACCACTATCAGACTCTCAGAATACACTGTCGTCTACATTCATCCCAGCTACTTATAACAAGCTTTTTGGAACCTTCTAGAATTAGGGTTTTACAAGTTTATTTTTCATTTGACGTGTTAACGGAAAAACCTTGATGTGTCAGCGAAAAAGAACATTGACGTGTTAGTGGGAAAAAACCTTGATGTGTGAGCGGGAAAACCTTGACATGTCAGTGAAAAAAAATTGCATGATCAGTCAACACACACCAACATACATCTTATTAAATACAAACCTTATATAATTGCAAGGTTGGGAAACATTTTCCCAATAGATCTAAAACCACAAAAAAAAAAGTGGCACCCAAATACTTCGTTAGAAACTCAATACCCAAATCACAAGATGAGTTCATAGACTTCAAAGAACATAATCCTTCCACCTATCATAAATGCATTCATAAATTACTCATAAAATTAGGATTTTCATTTTTGTTTCATTATCTCAACTCAAAGAGGACTTATGACACATCATAACATGCATCATAAGTTGGTCAATAAGTGTAACTCTCTTTTACAACTCTTTTCTATGTCCTATATAATTTTAGATTTTCAGTGTAATACATCCAACTTTTATAGGCCATTACTTTTGACCAAAGAGATTACTATGGTCTTTTTTCAAATTATAGAGATCAAAAAGATCTACATAACAAGCATCTTTGGAAGCAATGCCAAGCAACCCAATTTTATTAATTTACCCAAAAATAAAGTCTGTAGCCTAGAAAATGAGTGTTTATGTTTCATAGTTTGAAAATTGTGTTCTCAAAATGCTCAATATTACAAACAAGGTTGAGACACCTTTCATAACATTTTCAATAGTTCTTACCATAGCAAGAATCTACATTGATATAGTATTTGAGAAGGAATATAATCTCAATCTTCAGTGACATACACAATAAACTTAGTGGAGAGTACAATAATTTATCAATACAAACCAATTAAGTCCATAGAACCCTTATTCTAAGAAAGGTAGCAAATACGACAAGTTCCCTACTCTTAACCATAAGCTTATTTGACAATACCTCAAAGAAAATTTCTTATAAATTTTCATAACCTATCATAAACAATTAATATGAGACTTAACAATAGAAATAAAATATGAATGCAACTTAAAATTTTGATAGAAACTCGTAAAACTTATAAAGATAAAAAATAACTTGATTCTAAAATGCAATCTTCGTAATCAAAAACTTTGAAAAAGAAATAATAAAAGGAAATCAGTAAAATGAAAAACTTTAAAAGAATCTAAAACTTCATCTTTTCAATCCAAAACTTTGAAACGAATTAAAACATGCCAACAAGAGAAGTGATTTGGTACTAAAAAGATATATTTTCAAACAACTAGGTCCCATGCCATACTGCTAATGGGTGCTGGGCATGATTTCGAAAGAAAATGGGATCTACTAAGAAATTAAACATGTGTCCCATTGTTGGACATATTTGGAGGGAGACTGATACATTCCATGAAACACAAAGAAAGAACTAGAAATTTTTGGTTTTTAATAGGACACGCCTACAATCCTATTTATTATGTATAATGAAAAGTAAGATATAGATATATCAATATACATTAGTTTAGTACAGTTCAAAAATTGTATTTCCATGTTGCTATTATTAGAATGCAAGTTTGAGATAGTTTTAGTGACATAGTCATCAATAAAGAAAACATAGTAATAAAATTTTCTAAATGAAGTAACATTCACAAGATCAAAAACATCATTATGGATAACATCTAATAATCTATTTTCTCTTTCTACTACAGTTAAACTTTAGTTTAGTCTATTTACAAGGAAGATGATGCTCAAACAGTTAAAGTCCATAAAATAATTATAGACGATCCATCGACAAAAAAATAACTAGCATGTTAATCCCCTTTTCACTAATTTAACACATCTTTTAGTGTCTCAAAATACTTGAATATGAGTTTTTAATTACATGGGATAAAATGCAATTAGTAGATGCATAAATCTTGAACAAAGTGTCACATGGATATCCCTTAACTAGCACCAATTTCTCTCTAGCCAACCTACAATAACTACTATAAGATATGTCATTCACTCCAACATCATTCATTTTAGAAATTGAAAAAAAAAAAGTGATGTGAATGGTTGGATGTACAAGACATCTATTAGATATTTTACTCTCCCATCATTTAACATAAGTTTTACCTTAACTTTTCCAACAATCTAATATATATTACTGTATACACCTAAAAATGGTCACATAACAATAGTCTGGTAATTAATTAAATATTTTTAATATTTAATTAAATCTCTGAATTCAATCGGCGTATAAATAAATCTAAATAATTTATTTATATTTCCCATTCTTTCATTTCAGTTAAATAAATAAGTTTATTGAATCACTTTTCTTATCCATTTCTTAATTAATTAAATAAACATTACGATTTATTTATATTAATTATCATATAATCTTGGCTTGAATATTTTATTCAAATAAAGATTAAATATTCTTCTCTTCTAAAATTCCTCTAAATTCATAATTAATTATTACAAATATTTAATTAATTGCTCTAAATCCATTCACAATTTTGATTAATTTTTCTAAAGTCTATTCGCAATTAAATATTTCAAACATTTAATTGAATCTTCTATAGTTCTAAAATCAAAAATCAAACTCACATGAAATTAAATAAATTTATTTATTTAATTAAATTGGATTATCTTCAACAACCGTGAAACAAACTTCCAAAACAGAAAATTCAATTTCTCTCTTCCTGAGCAAGCTTGTTCCCATGGGTTGAAGAAAAACCTCCATTCTTCTCTTCGACCTCACTACATCCTCCATCTTCCTCTCAATCTCTCCATCTCTCACCATTCAATTTTACCAAACAATCTCATAGCCATTGATCTTTGCCAGCCAGACTCTTGCCTCGAAAAAGCTATAAAAAGGACTATCGAGTCTTTGAAAACAGGAGAAACTTTCATATCGGAAAATTATACCAAATTTGCGATAGCATAGCCTTTAGCATCCATAACTTTAGAATCATAGCATATCATGGCCAATAATCCTCATAGCTTAGTTTCAATAGCATTCATAATCCACAGCCTATGTGCATAATCTACAGCCCCTGTGCATAATCTACAGCCCCTGTGCATATCTGTACATCAACATTTCACTCCACCAGTATATAGGATAGAGAAGTACTCTCTCCCTTTGCATACTCGTTCGGCAGGTTACCATTCTAAGAAGCTTTGCTTACACAATCTGAGAGCAAGCAGCTTCAAGCAAATCCCTGGAGATAGAGGACAATGGAACGATTCTGAAGAAGCTTTGTTTGATTTCTTTCAATTCATTTTATTTAGCTTTTTTTAGTTTAATGTTGTATTGGTGTGTTTTTATTATCTTATTTTGATACTAACGTTTCTCACACACATTTTTGGCGCCCACGATGGGGCTCTTGCCCCAATTTTAACATCTTTTCGCAGGTTTTTCTGACAAGTTACGACTGGAAGAGCATATTAGCGCATTAAACACGCTTCAGCACAATTCACACCTAGTTTAGCACCCTTCAAGGATTCCACAGGGCCCATCAGGCATCCTGTAGCGCCCTTCGGGGATTTCATAGCGCCTATCAGTGGTTTCATAGCGCCCATCACTGGTTTTATAGCACCCTTCAGGGATTTCATAGCATCCATCAGCGGTTTCATAGCGCCCATCAGTGGTTTCATAGTGCCCATCAGGAATTCCATAGCACTCTTCAGAGATTCCTTAGCACCCTTGATATCTATTTTAGCGCATTTTTTTTCTAAAGTCTGCAACTGTAATCCATGACTCAAAGTAAGATTTGACTGGATCCAATGCGACCACAGCTAGTAAGAGCTTCAAAAAAAAAAAAAAAAACCAATCCTAAGATAGTCACTTAATTGAAAAGAATGAAGCAATCCTAGGATAGTCACTTCATTTTCTATTTTGGACTAAAAAGAACTCCATGTCTTTGTGAAGCAATATCTTCACCTAGCATAGAAAAACTGTTTATTTGGGCTTAAAATTGAACTCTTGCTTGCTTTGATTAAACGGTGATAGGCCCATGCTCTCCCCTTAACTGGGTGATCAAAATGCCAAACTCATCTATTTCATTTCATGTAATTTTAAGTTTTGATAATACGTTTTAGAGAGCCTACTCTTGTAGGAAAAAGTACTCACCCAAGAGGAACGACTCAAGTGGGTTCAAGCCAAAGCCAGGCTATTCTGCCCCACTATAAAATTTAAAGCAAATTTGGGGAAACCCTCTTTTGATGGTAGTGTGCAAGATAACCATCCCCAAAGCCTTTTTTCTAAAGGTAGGGAGGTCTCTCGAGGGATTATATCATTTTCTGCACTGAACAAAAACCCTTACTATGAACTTAGTGTAGTATCCAACTGAAGTCAGTTTCTAAACATCATAATAATCACAGTGCGGGGGAGGGAAGAATCTACCCCCAAGATACTCACCATATAATTTCCAAGGACCATTTGCTTAGGGGATCCGGTATCCACTTCCATCACTCTAAGTACGTGCCTGGAAAAGACAAAAACATGGGCGCCCCTTTAGGGGTTACACGGCTGTGTGAGTCGACGCAGTTCTAAGATGTGGGTTGTTGATTAGTATGGTGACCTACTTGAGTACTAAGAGTGAGTCTGCTTGAACTATCTATCATGTGTAAAACCTATGAAAACAATTTTTGAAAACATTTTGATCATACACTTGATGTTTAGTATAGGACTTAAGAACAACTATTCTACAACTTGCTTGATGTGTCTTCGAAACATTAACTCAGTAAAGATCATCCAAAACTCACAATTACATTGATTACTCTCATGTTAAGAGATTGGAAATCCACAACCTTTGTTAAGAAATTCATTCTCAAATGGATCAAAAAGCCAAAGAAACCCCTTAGCTACAAAAAAGTAATGAAGAAAAGACGATTCTTGTACCAAATTCGAAAGGTTTTACTTAAACATAGAACCTTTATCCATCGATATCACAACTTTGTTAGAGATTTCATTGATGATTATGTTGTAGAACCATTATACTCACGAGCTTTCTTTCAAATAAGAGCCCTTTCTCAAAGGCACAACCACAGTCAGTGTATTCGTTCTTCTTATCTACCACAACCCTCAATTGAATATCCCACTCATCCCAACCAAATCATTCACTAATCTTGAAAACAAACTAGGCTATTTGATGCATTTATCATTTTTCGAAACTAGGATCATATCTCAAAAAAGTGCATCTTTTCAAACAAGTTTTTGATTATTGATTCAACTTCCCCAACATGATTCTGATATCTTTTCATCTTGGAAGCCACAATCAAGAGTTAGAAACGTCATTTGATCATATCATAATATTTTCATCTTATCAAATCAAGACATCATCATTTTTGCACTTATAAACCTATAATCTAAGTCTAGAAGAACATTTCAAAAGCATATGCTTGTTGTCCACTTTACAACTTGGGTGATAGGGAAGAAAATCCTTTTCATAGGTTTCGTACTAGGAATAGTTCAAATGATGAAATAACTGATGAAATGATTCAAGAAGTTGAATAGGATCCACAGTTTCACATAATTTTGGACAAGATCTTAGAGCGGGATAAAGAAGGCTACTTTATTTTTTTAGCAAACCAAGGTGCCAAATTTCCCTCTAACTACAATATGGAGAAAATTAAGGAAGATCCTGAAAATACTAAAACTCCATTAAATGATCTTAGTAGTTTTCCCCAACAAATAAGAGCACTCCAAAGGAAAATCAAGGAAATAAAAGGGGGCACAACTATGAAGTCCTTTGACGGAAATATGAATGTAACCTCTTCTCCTCCAAAACCAACATCATCCAAATTCAATGTTTTTGAATTTTTGCAAAGGTTAAATGAGAAGCCTAAATCTAAGCCATCAAATAAAATTGACCAATCCTGTCATGTCATGCATTTATCTTCATCCCCCATAATTCCAAATGAACCTCACGATTCTTTCACTCAAGATAACGATTCCATTCAATCACCTTCTTCTATCATATCCTTTACATCCAATGATTCATTTCAATCTACACATCTCGATCAAAACATTCTACAAACCCTTCCTATCTTTGATCAAGATCCCATCTCTCAAGAACCATATGATGATCCCCTCCTTTCATTATTCATCCAAAATAATTCCCTTCCATCTCAAGAGACAAGTATCCTTCCAAGTTCTCCTTCCACATCATCTAATCAATCCATACCATCCCATGATTCTATTGCATCACAAGAGCATGATAGTTCTTTTGTCCTATCTAATGATGTCTTACCAATTGATGATCAAGATATGATTTCTGCAAAATTTCACGATTCCCTTCCTCATCAAGATCAATATATGCTTCCATTCAAGGATACCCTTTCATCCCATGAAGATGATTATCCTTATCATGATCAAGATATGCCTTTCATACCACTTCATAATCCTTTTCTAAGTCAAGATCAAAACACCCCATCATCCCCATGTCAAGAGCCTATCACACCTATTCAAGTTATCCATGAACCCCACACCTATAAATCAGGATCCTCCACCTTTCTCCATTCTGGATTACTTCCAACACATATCCTCTCATCCATATCACATCCTCCTCAAAATGGACTCGCATCTTGTTTTACAAACAATACATATCCCATTGGTGAATGAATGTGTCAAAGTATGAATTACAAAGGAAAAGGATTAGGCCTTTATGAGCAAGGTATCCTAGAACCCCTTTCTATTCAAAGAAACCCATATCACCACGGCCTTGGTTATACACCTAAGTTTCCTAGTCCATCAAACCTTCCATCGATCCTAGCTACTCATTCTAGTTCATCACACCTTCCATCTATCCTAGGTCCTCATCCTAGTCCATCAAACCTTCCCTCTATCCTAGGTCCATATCCTATTTCTCAAGAACAACAAAGGCACACATCCTTGATCCACTTTCAAAATTATACCCATATTAACTGATCCATCATACCTCCATATCGTTCATCTCAATACACTCCTTCTATTTCTTTTGGAAGCAATTTGGGTGCTAAATGTCAAAAGCTTCAATATAAAACTCCACATGTATCAAAGGATCAACATGTCTCCTCGAAGAGTCATGCAAAAATAAAATAAAATTTGATTCAAAATCAAAATAAAAATCTAAAAGGCCACAAAGGCCCATCAAAGAAAAAAGGAAATTTTCAAAGACCATAAAGGTCCATAAATCAAAAAGAAAAATGTCAAAGGCCACAAAGGTCCACAAAGCAAAACTCAAAGTAAAAAGTCATGTGGATTCCTAAAAGTCTCATAAAAGCAATAAAATCTAAATTGGCATCCAAATTTGCTAATCCAAAAGCTTCCTCCAATTTTCCATCTAATAACCTATCACCTTCCAAATCCATTTTTCCGTCATCACTCCACCACCCTTCAAGGTGTGTGCCAATGTTGATCTTTCCAACCTTTCCATCTATCCATCAATAGGTCTTCCAACCTCCTATCCATTATCCAACATTCATACCCTATCATTCTCCTTTAATCCAAACTTTTGCATAAGTCCTTAGATTCTTGCATCGTATCATTAATCTGCCAACATTTAAGATTCTAATTCCCATTGCCATGGTTTATTAGACGGATATTTGGTTGTGAAACTTGATGCTTAAGTCCTTCCTCCATCTCCCTATCATCCATATCCTATCTTCCATATTCCTTTTGCACTCTACACTTAGGGATAAGTTTCATCCATCTTATCATTCATGGTCATTATCCTTTCTATACCCATTCCTTACATTTCCACCTTTGATCTTGACAAGGTTAAGAATCTTCTTGAACATCATATATCTTATCTTATACACTTTATCCATATCTATCATCTGTACATATCTATCATATCCATATCATGCAACGAGAATCCATGTGTTTCATCATGGCTTAATGAAATTTGTACATATCCATAATATTTAGGTTGTGTTTACACTGGGGGTAGAAACATAGACTAAACAAGCAAGGGGCAATGAGCTTTTAGAATATCACAAACGGACAAATGAAAGTTTGAAAAGTGCAACATCTATTGATGCATCAAATCAACCACAACATCAAAATGATCACTCAATGCCAATGAAATCAAACAACATGGTCAAAAAAACGTTAATCAAAACACAAACATCAATGTTGATAACCAAGTTGGATGATCTTAATCTAAATAATGTTTGGAATACTATAGGCAAAATTTGAATTGTTGGTTGATTTTTCTATCATATCTCTAGAGCAATTCAATGATGTACTGAACTAGAAAAGCAAGGAAGGAGTATGATTTTTCTTTGTCTGTTGTTTGTGAGGAAATCATTAGTACAATGCAAATTGGTCGCGAGACATGCTCTACTAAGTATCATTGATGACATTTTAGAATTTGCATGGGAAATAGGTTAACTCTTGTCTATTTATGCAAGTGATACTCAGGTCATCTCGGTTCAATTATACCTAGATGCTTGTATTATCTTGCTATATCAAAATTCATGAAAGCAATACTCAGGTCATCACTAGTGCTAACATACCCTTTGATGCTTGTATTAACTTTCAACATTTCAATGCTCTATGATGACACAAAAAGCACAAATAAGCTCTCAGAATGGCAATATTGTACGGATACCCTACATTTTTAGTATAGATTACATTCATTCTAGAATCTGCATTTTCCATTTATAGATTTTCCCAAAAGTTGGCAAAGTATCAAAGTTTCATATCTTTCCAAATAAATGGTCAGTCCACATGCCTCGATCACATCTCTATCCGCCTGTCCAAGCTGTGGAGTCAACCTCCATGTCTTTGGGAATCGCTACCGTAATTGAAAAATGCCCAATCTCTCCTGTTGAATAGGAAGCATCATCAAGTCAAAGCAACATCAATAACAAATCAATCAAGCTTATCAACAACCTATTTGTTTTTCATTTTCATGAAAGCAAATTTATCAAAATCATGTTTGTTTTTAACAACCTTAGAAGCAAACTTATCAACAAACTATTTGTTTTTCATCATCACGGAAAACAAATTTATCCAAATCTTGTTTGTTTTTAACAACCTTAGAAGCAAACCTATCAACAACTATTTTTTTTTTAACAACTTTAGAAACAAATTTATCAGCTAGTATTTGTTTTCCAACAACCTTGGGAACAAATTTATCAGACAAACATTATCAAATCAGGGCAACACAATACGCAAAAAATCAATACAAAGTCATGTGTTTTATCACATTTTATCACAGCAGGGGCAATTTGGTCATCAATTTTTCATCTCACGTCTTTCCACGTAAATTTCTTCACATCATCATTTTCGAACGATGAATCGACATCTTAAAAATCATAAAAATTGAAAAACTAAAAATTCAAAAAAAACAAAATCTTATCAATTCATCATCCGAGGGGGCATACACCTATCATCGTTTGACAATTAGCATCATTCGACAATCAGCGTCTGGGGAAAATTTCAAAATTTCTTTGAAGCAATGCGTAAAACACATCACTTCAAAGAGGGGAAAAATTTATACACCTAAAAATGGTCACATCACAATAGTCTGGAAATTAATTAAATATTTTTAATATTTAATTAAATCTTTGAATTCAATCTCATATAAATAAATCTAAATAATTTATTTATATTGCCCATTCTTTTATTTGATTAAATAAATAAGTTTATTTAATCACTTTTCTTATCCATTTCTTAATTAATTAAATAAACATTACGATTTATTTATATTAATTATCATATAATCTTGGCTTGAATATTTTATTCAAATAAAGATTAAATATTCTTCTCTTCTAAAATTCCTCTAAATTCATAATTAAATATTCCAAATATTTAATTAATTCCTCTAAATCCATTCACAATTTTGATTCATTTTTCTAAAGTCTATTCGTAATTAAATATTTCAAACATTTAATTGAATCTTCTATAGTTCTAAAATCAAAAATCAAGCTCACATGAAATTAAATAAATTTATTTATTTAATTAAATTGGATTATCTTCAACAACTGTGAATCAAACTTCCAAAACAGAAAATTAAATTTCTTTGTTCCTAAGCAAGCTTGTTCCCATGGGTTGAAGACAAACCTCCATTCTTCTCTCCAACCTCCCAACATCCTCCATCTTCCTCTCAATCTCTCCATCTCTAACCATTCAATTTTACCAGACAATCTCACAGCCATTGATCTTTGCCAACCAGGCTCTTACCTGCAAAAGGCTATAAAAAGGATTGTCGGGTCTTTGAAAACAGGAGAAGCTTTTATACAGGAAAACTATACCAAATTTGCAATATCATAGCCTTTAGCATCCATAACTTTAGAATCATAGCATATCATAGCCAATTATCCTCATAGCTTAGTTTCAATAGCATTCATAATCCACAGCCTATGTGCATAATCTACAGCCCATGTGCATAATCTACATCCCCTGTGCATATCCGTACATCAACATTTCACTCCACCAACATATAGGATAGAGAAGTACTCTCTCCCTTTGCATACTCGTTCTCCAGGTTGCCATTTTGAGAAGCTTTGCTTACACAATCTGAGAGCAAGCAGCTTCAAGCAAATCCCTGGAGATAGAGGAAAATGGAACCATTCTGAAGAAGCTTTGTTTGATTTCTTTCAGTTCATTTTATTTAGCTTTCTTTAGTTTAATGTTGCATTGGTGTGTTTTTATTATCTTATTTTGATACTAATATTTCCCACAGACAATTATTATTACTAAGGAACATGCTACTTGGGCATCATATGATTTACATATAAAGAAAACCACTCCTGATCTAATGATTCATATGATATGAGGCACCTAAATCAACAAAGCATGAGTCATCACTAGCAAAGTTAGTTGAAAGAAATAAATGATTGCTTTCATTATTAGATGATTGATAATAAAAGGAATCTTTAGAAAACTTCTTATTAAATATATATGCTCCTTCTTTATATGGACCCATTTTCCTCACTTATAATATTTAACACTGTTGAAGTTGAGAAAGCTCGCCTCACAAACACCGAAGATCACCTGCATGCAAATAACCTGACATAGAAAGAAGACATTCCAGACAAAAGGCAAAGGTGCTCTGAAAGCTGAAAATGTATTAATCAAAGAGAAATATAAAATACAATGATCAATCCTTATAAAAGGAGATTGTGCAACCCTAATGAAACCCTAATAGGTAGACATTTAATAATTAATATAATTAGTAAATATCACAATATGAGAACTAAAGTGAAATATTAAGAGAGGAATTAAGGTAACTTAATTAACATAATTAAGTTAAAACCTTTACTCTAACACCCCCCTTAAGATGAGCAAGAGTGAAGCTACAAACATGTGCAAGAAAGAAAATGTAACTACAATGCATGAAAGCAAATAAGGGTCCCGACAACTAGACCTGATCAGGTACCCAAATACAACCAAATCTCCGTAAAGTGGAGAAAGGGAGAAAACCTCATGGGAACAAAACTCCCCCCCAAAAGAGAGAAAATAAAAGAATGAAATGCACTAATGCAAGAAGGATAGGAGGTGGATTACATGATACCCCCCATAGAAAACTTCTATCATATAAGTACATATACAATGGTCTCCATAGGAGAGATATAAAGAGACAAGAAGGCCCCCCCACAATGAAGAAACTCTTGTCGCAATGGTGGATGCTTGATGTAGAATCCAAAAAGAGATCCTGAAGTGGCAAATAACATTCCTCCCCTTGGGAAGAAATGGATCCAAAGGATGATGTCAAAGAAACCCTGTGAAGAGTGGTGAACCAATCTGTCTCAAGATGTGTGCCATGATAGGATGCTGAAGAATCTCATTGTCTGAACTAAAACAAATGATGCCAAATCCAAACTAATGTGGACAATCCTGACATGCAACCTCTAAATGCATGGATAATGGTGGGCGTACGATGATAACCTGACTGTCAAGGTAGAGGAGATGAATTTCCTCAAAATAATCCTCAAGATCTGCAATGTGAGACTCAAGAAACAAGAATGTGTCTGAAAGATAAGAATCCCATGATGTAGCAGATAATGAATGACCAAGATGGTCATGATGCTAAACTGAATCCATAGGGGCCAATGTGGCAATACTGATGTCATCAGGAACAATGGATGATACATGTATAGTCTCAGTCTGAAGAGTAGGAACTGTGAGACAAGCTTCTGATCCATCAAAACATGTAAGGGTGTCTAAATACTCAAGCTCCTCTAAAGTATCATGCTCAAAGGGTGTATTATCTCTCCAAGCAATGGATAAGAGACAATCTAACGTAGGATCCTCTAGGAATGGAGAGAGATTGGGGTCTCCATAGATCTCCCAAAGACGTGTCCAAAGTGGGTGGGGATAATGAATGTCTGATATAGCCCACACAGTGTCATCATCAACACTAGACAATATAAGTCCTACTATGTGATCTCTAATGATATCCCAAGCTGTTTTTTCCTTTGAAGTGGCTAGTTCATGTATGATATCATACAAATAAGGAAAAATATTAAGCCACCTACAATTTGTATGTATGCCCTTTACCCATGACTCATAATTACCTCGTTCCAGAATTACAAGTGAAGGGTGAGTAGAAAAACCCATGATAACTCTTCAAATTAAAAAATTTAAGAAAACTGACCTTACAACATGTATATCAAATGAAATAGAGCCTAATGATGCAAACAGGAGGTTCCCAAGTGCCAAAATGTCCAAGTCATTAAGCAAACTGTGAAAACCAAAAATTCTGAATAAAATATACTTGGGGCAGAATATAGGAAAATAAGTCTGATCATTGTGGAGAGCATTGAACTAGCTTTTCGATGCCTATTCGTCTACGCAAAACAGAGCTCAAACGCAAAAGTTATACCCCCCGTAGTGAAAAAAACAAATTCTGACTTTGACTGGTAGAAAACGCAGTAAAATAGAAAAATTAGAAAAAAAAACCTCAATCAACTGATCGGTCTCAGAACCAGCTTTCTGACACCTATTCGTTTTTGAAAATCCGAGCTCAAACGTCCATTTTACACCCAATTTACCAAAAGTTGCTCAAAATAGCCCCTGGTCACATGCACGACCAGAGGGCTATGACCTGGGGCTGTCGACAAGCTCTTGGTCCCTGATATGACTAGGTGTCAGATTTGAGGGGGTTGGCTGAGCTAGTGCCACACAGGTGGTGGGTAGGCAGTGCATGGGTGGGGCGCCAGTGGTTGGCGAGTGGCCGCCTAGCGAAGGGGAAGGCCGATGGCTGCTGGGCTGCTTCGCCAGTCTTAGCGACTGGAGGGTAGCCGCCTGGTGGCCACTTGGTCATTGGCTAGTGGTGCCCTGGTTTTTGAGCTGCAAGCGAAATGTTTTAAAAAAAAAGTTGATTTTTAATTTTAATTTTTTTTGTTCGTTTCTTGCCTCGATATGCGAGCCCTAGGGCCATACGGCCTCGGGGCAAGTTTTTTTTTCCTTTTGGTTCAATTGTGTCCAAATTGGATGAATTTTATATGAAAATAGGGGTTTTTTGGCACTGCGGACTCAATGTAAAGGTCCATTTTTTCCAAAAATGCCCAAAAAATTAGGCGACCCCTAGATCCACAAAAAAGACAATCTGGCTTCAAACCCTTGCACAAAAAAAATGTTGTGAGAGAATTTCTTCAAATTGCGAATAGGAAGGCATAGGCCTCGAGCTCTGATACCATGTTGAAGTTGAGAAAGCTCACCTCATAGAACCCAAAGATCACCTGCATGCAAATAACCTATCGCAGAAAGAAGATATTCCAAACAAAAGGCAAAGGTGCTTTGAAAGCTGAAAATGTATTAATCAAAGAGAAAGATAAAACACATTTGATCAATCCTTATAAAAGGAGATTGTGCAACCCTAAAGAAACCCTAATAGGTAGACATTTAATAATTAATATAATTATTAAATGTCACAATATGGAAACTAAAGTGAAATCTTAAGAGAGGAGTATAGGTAACTTAATTAACATAATTAAGTTAAAACCTTTACTCTAACAAACACTACCCTTACTAGGAATTTTGTATTATCCTTTTCACTTGGCCCTCTCCTTATCCCACCTTTTCTTACCATCATTTCCTTGAGTCTAGCATGTATTGCATCCTTAGAACCCTCATCCATGGATTTCTATCATTTCTTCACTACGAAAATTTGTAACAAGGGCATCTATTTTGGGATCTATAATTGAAATACTCAATGCAATAGTTAGATTATACCAAGATATAGGTATTTAAAAAAAGGAACAATGTGCACTTGTCATCCTCTTCTAGTGTAACATCAACACTACCTAGCTAACTAAAATTATGAAAAATAATTAAATGCTTAGTTTTAAAGTATCTTTCTTTCATTTTTAAGCAATAAAAATTTCCTATTAAATGCACTTTATTTTCTACACTCTATATTTGATATATCTCACTAATTCTCTTCCAATATCAGAAGAGGTAGCATCTAGTAAAGATTCAAAAAAAAATTCACAATGCATAATCATGTGATTTCCCATAATTTTTATCTATTTTTCTCCAATATTCATCAATAAAATATACAAGACTAGACTATATGTGTTATTTTTATTTTATGCTACTACTAATATTTTTGTCTTTTTTAATAATACTTATTTTATTTTTTTTAGATGTTAATAGTTTGTTAATACACAATTTTTTTTTATAAAAATATTAAATCCCTTTTGTTAGTATGAAATAAATTTTGAAAATAATTTGGCACCTTTGTTTATGTTGATGAATATGTATGAATACTAACATATAGATCAACATTTCTATTAATTAATATATATGAATACAAACATATAGAGAAACATTTTTTCTCAAAGGGGCAGCCAAGGGTAAGCCTGGGCTTGGAGGTTGTGGGGGGTGTTGAGGAATGATGATGGTAGGCTCTTAGGCATGGTGGCACTCCCATTGGGAAATGAGACAAATCAGTATGCTGAGGAAAAGGCTATGTTTATAAGCATCAAATATGTTGTGGATAGGGGTTACTCTAAAATATGGGTAGAATGTGACTCTTTAAACATCATCAATTATCTACGTGGCACCCGTAAGTCCAGTTCGAATATTGATCAATTAATAAAGGATACTATAATCATGTTAAGTTCTTGTGAAGAGACCCTTGTATCTCACATTTTTTGAGAAGGTAATTCAATGGAATATTTTTTCGCTAATGAAGTTGTCATGCTAAATGAGTATCGAGCATGGGAGGAACGCTCTCTCCTTCTTATTAAAGCTAGGATCTTAATGATAAATAATGGTTTTGTCTAAGCCTATGCAGTGGGATCATTTAATATTTAGTACCAATTCGCGACTCACACGCTTTGTGGGTTTTTTTTGGCTTGTTGGCTATGAAATGAACAGTAATTGCAATGGTTTTCTACTTCTAGTTTTTGAGGAAATAGAAGGTGACAGGAGCATAATTGAGTCACATTATTGTGCAAGCCTGAGGAAGAAGAAGAAAATTTGGAGGATTCTCCAGCATGGGAATTTTATGTCGTTCTTAGAAAGATTGCATGGTCATGACCCGAATGCTTAAACATAGTTTTTTTCTTGTTGGCATAAATGAAAACTTTAGATAAAGCGCTTGGTAGTTGATATCAATGAGGAGCTGATTTCTACTATGACTGGGTTGTCGATGGTTGGTCATAAGTTCTATAAGGACAAGAAGAGTAACAAGGAAGCAATGGATCAATTCTTCAAAGATGACAAATGGAAAAAACTTATCAAAATGGAAAGTTGGGGCTATGAGTGGAAGTATCTCAAGAAGGTATGGGAAAATATTGTGGAGGTGATAATGTAGTATGTGACTTTGGAAGGCAGGTTCACTGCAATCCTTGGCCATCATTTTACTCTTTTAAACCATTTTAGATGGGCTATTTATTTCATTTCCATTTTTTGTTGTCTTCCATTGAGGTCCCTATTTATGCTCACTTAAAAAATAGGAGGGCTTTGGTCCTCTATGAGGGTCTCATTCTTTTAATCATGGAGCATGTTAAAGCCAGTGTCCCTGCCTCTGCAGTTAATGGTAAGGAGAAGATTCTGAGTGAAGCTTTTGGCTCTTCTGGCTCGAATAATAGCATTGTTGAGGAAGAGGAGTGGAATGAAGAGGATGAGGATTGGTCCCTAGCCCATGTGGCTACCTCCTTGAAAAAAATTAAGAAGGGTAGCCTTAAAAGCAAACGGGCAGCTAAGCGCCTTTTTCTAAATGAGTTGGATTCCCATTCTAATCGTGAGGATACAAAAGTGGGCTCTGGCAATTCCACACCCAAGAACGAAGCTTTGGACGTTGACTAGCGTGACATTGTGGTTGGTGGTAAAGAGGAGGGAATGTAAGAAAATGTGATGACAACGGAGGAAAAGGATAAGTTGAGAAGGGTTTCCAAATACATTGCAAAGTTGAAGAACCAGGCCTTGAAAGCTATGGTTAAGTTTACCATGTTGCTTTGAGAGGAGAATGCTTCTGAAGATAACGAAGTGGAAATAAATGACTCCCCTATTCGTAGCTCTCCCAATGTGGACCTGGAGGGGGTGAATAAGGTTCAAGTTGAGGATGTGGAGCAAAAGCGTGTAAAGTCAGAGCCTCTAAAGGTAAATCCCCTTTTTGAGGAATTTTCCAATCTCAATGATGATTCCACCTCTCTATGATTTTGCATCCCTGTGTGAAGAGTGCTTGGTTGGTTAGAAGCCAAGATATTAGACACCAATGTGGATATAAAGAAGCTTCTCCATGCTTGTCACATTTCAATGAAGAATAGTGCAAAATCTTTGGAAGTCCTGTTTCATAAATCTATTGAGCTCGGGGAGGACCAACTATATTTTTTTGAGTTCATGGACAAGGAACACTCGGCCAAAGGTAAAGGGAAAAAACACGCAAAAGATGATGGTAAAGGCCTTGCTGCTAGAGGGATAGCTAACTGTAAGAAGTCCTTTCAGGCTAAGAAAAAAGAATTGTTGGAAATGATTGAAATGCATAGAAGCCAGGAGCTTGAGGTGGCCAACACCTTAAGCAGTATAAAATAGTGTCCTATTTTTTTGTTTGGTGTGTGCTTTCCTGTTGTTGGGTCTCAATTTCTTTCTTGTTGTTTTTCCATTTTGTTGTTGTTGGGTGTTGTTGATAGTTTACTATTATATGTTTCAAGCAGTATTTTGTTTCTTTTGATGTCTTGGGTGTTGGGCTCTACTGGTGTTTTAACGTAGTATCTCTTGAGCAAAATTTTGTAAGTTAAGTTGTAAAGGGTTTCGGTTCCCTTCTGTTGAACATTCAAAATACTGAGAGGGGAGGAGTGAATTAGTATTCCACAAAACCATAATAAAATCCACTCAAACATTATCACAATTTTGGCTGAATCAGCAAGAGAAACATAGAAACAAGTCAAAGCAACCATACACATGAACACCTGGATTTTTACATGGAAAATCCAAAAAGGGAAAAACCACGGTGACGGTTAACTCACAATATATTATATCTGGATACAAAATATTATGGGTCTCATTGCCAAGACTCACTATCCTTATAAATACTCAGTACCTAAGTACAAAATATGGCTAACTACCAAGATTACAAAGATAGTGGTGCACTACCAAAAGATTGAACTAATAGAATACACCTTCAATGAGCAAGGTTTAGTTCCACTGAAGCTAAAAATAAAAATTAATGCCTCACATAGCAATTGCACAACAAAACCATACTAATCACAACTAATAAAGCATTTAGGCTCTAATCTTCTCCTTTGTTCACAGACACTTCTCCTTCTCGCTCACTTATATATCTCTCTTCTATCTTTCATCTTATATATACACAAGTATATCTTATTCATCAATTAAGTCAGCCTAGGTAATTACATGAAGAGAAAATAATTAAAACCTTCTTCGTCAACAACAAATAAGAATTATACATTTTATCCACATATTGCATTATACCAAGTTTGCTAACATCTATAAAACATAACTAGTCTATACATAATATATTGCATTCGCTAAGTCAGCCAAGACTAGAGCGTAATTATCCAAACCAACAAATAATCCTCGAAGAAAAAACCTTTTGAATATGAGAACACATTAATTTCCCATCATACTACCAACAACGAGACTATCAAAAAAACAACAACATAAGAATGTTCACTTTAGTAGAATGCAAAGTCTCCCACACAATATGCTACACAGAGAACAATAGTAGGATTTTGAGTTAAACTCTATCAGGGATAGCTTTTTTCTCACAAAAAAAGATATGTCAAGATCCATGATATAGTTTTCTAAATGAGTCAAGAAAACATGGTTAAGAGAGTAGATTCATATCAGATCTTGAGGTGAATTTCAGACTAAAACAGTAACACACTGATCCAACACAAAAGAGTATTATCAGAAGAGAACAACTTCTGGTAAACCAAGCAGTCCTCCCATATAGTTATCACCATGTTGAAATCAATGACAACATAAAATAACCATCCATACTTCATGCTCATGTTGCAAAGCTTCCGACAATCTCCCCCTTAGAAATTGATGGCAACATGCATGACAAAAACATTTTCCAGTATACCGCAACTGAATACTCTAAATACTCCCCTATTAAAACTGTTCTTCACAAAAACGTTTTTCCTCTGAATCTATATCTCTTCATCTCTTTATCTCTCTCCCTTTGAAATCAATGACAAAGGAAGGGGTTTGGTATATATGTAAATATGCATCAAAATGTAACCAAAAAAATTTGAACACAACCTAGAATTAACCTAAAGAAGAACCTCTGAGACTCTCTAGGATAGCCTTCCACGACACTTTACCTTCTTCCCATCAAACTTTTGCAATGACAAGAGTCTTGTAAAATAGCTCAAGTTATTTAAAGACTTTACACCATCTGTTAAAGTATTGGGACTAAGATTGATCTATGGTAAGTCACCAATATAGCCAAGAGCACTAGAAATAGTAGAATGTTCCTTGACTACCTCAAAGACCAAAGCTCAAGTGACAAGAATGGAAAATAAAGGAATTTTCATATATTTTATAATTTATGTTGATAAAAATAAGGGAGTTATAGGAACTGAAAGAGTAGGTTGTAGACATTCCCTAGATAACCTAGCAAGCTCTAAACCAAGGACAATATCACAAAGCATGGATGTCCTCGCAACACATTGTAGTCTTGTGCTAACAAAAAATTAAGCTTATCATAGAAAAAAAAATTAGAACCAACTAACTATTAAATCACTAAAATCTTGGGGAAATTCACTTAAGATCACAAAATGATAAAAATAAATAGAATAATGGAAATAAAAATAAACTAGGCTAAATGGAAAAGAAATGAGATAAATGAAAAGAAGAAAGGAGATACTAATAAGAGGTCCTCAAATGAAGCTTCCCACAATATTGCAACTTTGAAACTTGCACACATGGAAACAAGAAAATGGTTGGGGCTAATTTAGGGGCTTTCCTTCATCAAACCTCGACATAGGTCTTCCCACCTCCACATATAGCCAAATAGATAATGATAGATAAAAATATAATAGATTAGATAAAGAAAAAATACATGTTAAAATAATATGTTATCAAATAAGATTATAATGCAATAATAAAGCTACAATTACCCTCCTTTAGCAGGAAAGAGTTCTAAAAAGAAGAGAAACAACCTCCAAGAAGTGCCAAGAATTCCAAAGTGTTAATATAGAGAGCCAAAGTGAAAGGGAGCTTGAAAGAATGGATAGAAAGATAGAATGAAAATGAATGAATGGAAGAAGATTGCGAGCCTGACTGAATGAGAATGAATATAATGAAAAAATAAGAGTATGGAACGAGTATAGGCATCAAAGGAGCCATTTCAACATGCCTAAGAGATGCAAAGGAATTACACTTATTGGGTAGGTGGGAAGTATAACATCCAAATGGCTATGCATTTAGGAATCTTTCTTAGATGATCACGTGATGCACAGATGTTTATGCATCATGTCATTGTCTATGAAAAATATTCACTTTAGCGACCGAGAACAAACATATTTAGGACAAAATTAAGGTTAGGTGAAGGTGACATTGCATTATCAAATTTAATTAATCTAAAGGGGGGTTAATGGAATGTGAATTGCATAGAGTTCATTTTTTTAGCATTTCAACTTCTAAGGTGGGAATTGATCACTCTCCCACCTCTTTGTGAGAGAAACTCCAACAAGAATAAAAAATAGATTTCATCTGTTTGTTTAGATCATGAAAATTTTGGGCATTCTAGTAATAAGTTATGCTTTGAAAATAAATTTATAATGGTTAATTCAATTATATGGAAATCATGTAGATCTATAAAAAATAAAAAATTAGTTATTATGGTGTTTCTCCCTGCTATATGGTGTTCATACCATCATATGATGCTCATTTCAATGAATGGGGGAACAAAAAAAATTTGTGCGCGGCCATATTTCACTAATGGTGAGAAACATGATAATAGTTACAAATAGCTATCCTTATCCATACACTTTCTTGGGGAAGGATATTTAGGCCTTCTATCCTTTTTAAAGGATCCCCTCTTCATACATTATCTTCTTAAAAATTGTGTAGAAAGTACACTAACATTTTAAGGGGGGCATATTCCCCTAGCTATTGTGGAATCTTCTAAGAATTTAAATCATGTGCCCCTTTAGTGGTGATATTATGCATGATATCCCCTAAGTTACATCTCCCTAGAATTCAATCATATGCCCCTTTAGTGGTGGTATTATGCATGATATCCCCTAAGGTGTGAGCTTGCAATTCAATCATGTGCCCCTTTAGTGGTTGTGTTATGTATGATATTCCCTGAGGTAGCCTTTATATCCATGTGGTACCCCATCAGTGGTGATATTATACATGATCTCCACTAAGGGGAGGCTTTCCAAAATTGTTCATATGTATCTCCACTAAGGTGATTCAATTCTTTTGAGGTTAAACAGTCCCTCATGATGTTAAGCTTTTATATTCTCCCTAAGGCATTATTAGGAAAATTGTGCATGTATTTAGCATAATGTAGGTTGATAATTCATGCACTTGAGCATTTTTACATGACCACCTAGAATAACACAACTTGCTTTCTAGTGGAGCTATGTGTCTCATGAGTAAACTAGCACAAAATAGCTAGCATAGCATAGCTTGGTAGCCTTGTGATACCCACCATATTGCATGGGAATAAAGTATAGTAGAGTTTTCTAGCTAGTGGATCTATGTAGCTCATGAGTGAGCTATCATAAAATACGTTGCAAGTCCTTATGATAGGACCATTTTCCTAATACCACATTCAATCTTCATCTTCAAAATTTAGTCAATTATCAATCAATCAATCAATCCCCAAAGAAAGAACCAAAACACTAATCAATCATTTTGGCTCTTTCATAGTGGTTAGTAGCCAAGTGGTTGTTTGTGATCATTTTTGTTCCTTCTGTTGTGATGCAGTACAAGGTGTGATTTAGACCTTAGATCACTCTTTCCTACATCACGAGTATACTTATTTGGTTGTTATTTTTTAAAGTTGGTATTCTCGACATGACTAAGGCAAAGGCTCTATATCTTCTCTGAAACTCATTGAACTATGATAACTCTCCCCCTCTTTAGAAATTTCAAGGGATTTTAGTTAGGCAATCCTTTTATTTTTTGGGAGTTAAAGCACATCATTATTTTTATCATAATTCATGCGCTTGAGCATTTTTACATGACCACCTAGAATAACACAACTTTCTTTCTAGTGGAGCTATGTGTCTCATGAGTAAACTAGCACAAAATAGCTAGCATAGCATAGCTTGCTAGACTTGTGATACCCACCATATTGCATGGGAATATAGCATAGTAGAGTTTTCTAGCTAGTGGATCCATGTAGTTCATGAGTGAGCTATCATAAAACAGGTTGCAATTCGTTATAATAGGACCATTTTTCTAATACCACATTCAAGTAATGATGTTTTATGATTGAGAAAAAAATAATATTGGGGTCTCTTTACCTTACCAACTCATATCCCTTTTAGTGTACTAACCAAGTGTGTTTATTTCTTATTATGTTTGAATTGTGTTTACATTATGTCTTCATTGTGTTTGCATCATGTAATGTTTGCATTATGTTTATTTTTACAATATGGTAGTTAGTGTGTCTTTATTGTGTATGCTTTGTTTTTGTCATGATGCATTGCACTTTATGTGTGTGTGTTCAATTGGTTTTACATGTTTGTTTTAATGTTTAGATAAATGAACCCTTCTTGGCTTATCCTTACTTTAGTGTGAGCATGAGCATATTTCATACTCTCACTAAAGTGGGGAATAAATTTAGCATCATAAATTATCGCCCTTGACAATTTCGCACAAGGTTTAGCTCCCCTCTATGTGTCTACAGTTAATTCTTATTTAATATACCCTTTTTATGATCATATTTAGAAAATCAATTTCAAATTTGAAGGTCTACATTCTAAAGTCTAGGATACCAATGCCATTGTCTAGCTAATTCAAGATCAAATTTCTATATTAGTTTCCTTTGATTCTACACTCTACAACTTTGTACTTCATTGTTGTTTTTTTCCTAAAATCATAATAGTTCATCATAGTTGCATAACCAACCTAGATGCATATTTTCATCTTCGAAATTTAGTCAATTATCAATCAATCAATCAATCCCCAAAGAAAGAAGCAAAAAACTAATCCACCATTTTGTCTCTTTCATAGTGGTTAGTAGCCAAGTGGTTGTTTGTGATCATTTTTGTTCCTTCCATTGTGATGCAGTACAAGGTGTGATTTAGACCTTAGATCACTTTTTCCTATATCATGAGTATACTTATTTGGTTGTTATTCTTTGAAGTTGGTATTATCGACATGACTAAGGTGGAGGCTCTATATCTTCTATGAAACTCATTGAACTATAATAACTCTCCCCCTCTTTAGATATTTCAAGGGATTTTAGTGAGGCATTATTTTTATTTTTTTGGGAGTTAAAGAACATCATTATTTTTATCCTTTTTAATGTTTCAATATAGTAGAAGAATGCTTAGCTATTAAAATATTTCTCAACAAAATGATTGCAAAGCTTTTACCCTTTAACATCCTCACCATAGCTAATAAATATTCATTTTATAATATTTTTCTTCAAATTTAACCTCTTATCCCTATTATGATAAGTGTATTCCTCACAATCAAAAAATCTAATGTGTCTCAATGAAATGTTTTGTCCTAGCTATATAGGTCTATAGTTGTCTTATCAACAAGAGCTAATAAAATAAACTTATTTACCTAGTAAAACTTCATAGGAATCGCTTCTACCAAAAAATAAAATTCCAAGATTTCCCCACTAAAATCTATTGAATAAAATTAATCATTATTATTGTTAGTCCTCAAAATATTAATTCTTTTAAATCAATATGATTTTCTATAGGAGATTTGAAATATTTAAATATACTAATGACTTCATATTTTCTCCTAAAAAAATATACCCATGTCATTATACAATAGTCATTAATGAATGAAAAATAATAAATAAATTTTTAAATTGAAAATAATTAACAAGACAAAAAAATGTTAGAATTTGTCAAGTCCAATATCCCATAAGATTTATGAGAACTATGTAGTAAAAATGAACATGATTTTATTTTCAATAATCATACATTTTGTAAATATTCAACTCAAGTTTATAACTATTTAACCCCTCAACAAGACTTATTTTTCAAGTTTCTCAAACTAATCTACCCAATGTGGACCATCCTTTGCTAGCATAATATAATTACTTTAAAAGAAGTTTATTTTCCAAAGCATGAGAAACCTTATGTTCCAAAAATTTATGAGCTTTTGAAGCAGATATAATATATCCTCTTTGCTAATAATTCTAAATGTGGAGGTAAATATTTTATGGATCTCCTCATTGTAGTAACATAAGAACTATTAGCAGATAACTATATATGCATCTAGCTAAAATAGGGTTCCTAATAAGAAAAATTGCAATAACCGTAACTTATCTCACCATCTTGAACCCTCCAGTTGATAAAATAACACACACTTAAATCATTGGATTTACTTACAAAAAGTAGGTTTTGTGGAATTTATCCCCTTCACTCATCTATTAGGAAATATAATCAATACTCTTCCATAACCAAAAATCATCAAATGAGAGTTGTCTCCAAGGTGTAGCTTCTTTGCACCATCATATTATTTCTATTTTTTAAACCATTATTGATGTCAATTTGTGTCAAGAAATGCACTATATTCAATTATCCATACACCTTATGATGCATGTACAACCAATGTTGCAACAAAGGATCATCATCATCTTGGGAAGACTTCTTGATCTCATAATTGCAATGTCTATTTTTTTTCCTCCTTATATTCTCTTCTATAAATTCTTCTAATGTCATAATTCCAATATTTTTTCTTTAAATTAATGAGATATTTAGATCTCTAATGGAATTTATATCTAAATTTATCTTTCTTCAAGTGTCCTTCTTTCCTTTTTCTTTCATTCTACCATGAATAGCTAGGGACTTCTTAACAAATGTAGAAGTCTTTCCTTGCATATTTCAAAATAAATAATGCCACCACCTCATCTATTTTCAAATTTGTAGTACTTATCTGAATAGCCATAATAATATGGTCACATTAATTTGAAAAGGAACACAAAAAATTCATGCAATGATCCTCCTCCTCTATATTTACTACACTATAGTGCAAATTGGTAGCAACCATGTTAAACACATGTATATGTTTGGACATTGAGCCACCATGCTCCATCCTAATTATATACAACTTCATTGTTAAAAATAATTTATTTAGCATAGATTTATCTTAATGCAAATCTCTCAATTTCTTCCAAATGAGTGATGTGATGGCCTATTCATATACATTCAACCAACAAAATAGTCTAATGAGATTCTTAAATTTTTTAAATCCACCTTTTCCTAATGTCCTTGTGATAGCAATAGATTTGGCTTAACTACTATAGACCATGGATATCTATCCATGAAAATATCATCCATCTTGAGATACCAAAAGCGCAAATTTTGTGCCTAAGGATTTCTCCTTTTCCATTCAGTATATGTTTTCCATCTCTTCCTACAATAAGATCAAACCCTTATGTGCAAGCTCTCTGAAACAAAGATTTACACAAGAGTGATTGTACCCAACACCTATAGTTTGAGGTGATTAGGCTTTGATACTAACTGGAAGGAACTAAGGTATTTATAAATTATTCCTAAACTAATCGTATAGGATAGTATTGTGCAAATTTTTTATATTTATAATGAGAGAAAGGATAAACACATATAAACAAAAAAAAAACCATATCATAACATAGATGTACATGGGGAAACGCTTTTAGGAGAAAAACCCCACACTGTAAAGAAATAAAAAATTGATCCTCATTAATTTTAACACAAATATAATACCCTTGGAAATCATCAAGATTTTATAGGAGTATCACCAAGTATAGATATAAAGTAATTCTAGTAACATAATAGTATCTACTAATTCACTATCAACACCTCTATCTCAAGAACCCTATAAATAGTAGTACACATGACCATCAAATGATATTACAAAAAGATGATCTTGTAAGGAAGCTAAGGTAGTGGAACAACTTCCTACATTAATCTTGAGAGGAGAAAAATGCAAAACTTTACAAATCTTTAACAGTTACAAAAACTTAAACAGAAATAAACACAAAAATCTTGCATACCACAACATAATGATTTACTTAGGGAAAAAACCCACTCTCCAAAAGCCACCCAATATATTATTCAAAAATCAAATGATTACAATATACTTGCATGGCAAGCTTTTCACAGGAGTATCACCACCAAAGATCAACAAACAACACGACCGCTATTAGACTCTCAGAATACACCGTCGTCTACATACATCCCAGCAGCTTATAACAAGGTTTTTGGAACCTTCTAGAATTAGGGTTTTACAAGGTTATTTTTCATTTGACGTGTTAACGGAAAAACCTTGATGTGTCAACGAAAAAGAACATTGACGTGTTAGTGGGAATAAACCTTGATGTGTGAGCGGGAAAACCTTAACATGTCAGTGAAAAAAAATTGCATGATCAGTCAGCACATACCAACATACATCTTATCAACAACAAACCATATATAATTGCAAGGTTGGGAAACATTTTCCTAACAGATCTAAAACCACAAAAAAAAGAGTGGCACCCAAATACTTCATTAGAAACTCAATACCCAAATCACAAGATGAGTTCATATACTTCAAAGAACATAATCCTTCCACCTATCATAAATGCATTCATAAATTACTCATAAAATTAGGATTTCCATTTTGGTTTCATTATCTCAACTCAAAGAGGACTTAGGACACATCATAACATGCATCATAAGTTGGTCAATAAGTGTAACTCTCTTTTACAACTCTTTTCTATGTCCTATATAATTTTAGATTTTCAGTGTAATACATTCAACTTTTATAGACTATAACTTTTGATCAAAGAGGTTATTGTGGTCTTTTTTCAAATTATAGAGATCAAAAAGATCTACATAACAAGCATCTTTGGAAGCAATGCCAAGCAACGCAATTTTATTAATTTATCCAAAAATAAAGTCTGTAGCCTAGAAAATGAGTGTTTATGTTTCATAGTTTGAAAATTGTGTTCTCAAAATGCTCAATATTACAAACAAGGTTGAGACACCTTTCCTAACATTTTCAATAGTTCTTACCATAGCAGGAATCTACCTTGATATAGTACTTGAGAAGAAAAATAATCTCAATCTTCAGTGACATAGACACTCAACTTAGTGGAGAGTACAATAAGTTATCAATACAAACCAATTAAGTCTGGATAGAACCCTTATTCTAAGAAAGGTAGCAAATACGACAAGTTCCCTACTATTAACCATAAGTTTATTTGACAATACCTCAAAGAAAGTTTCTTATAAATTTTCATAACCTATCATAATCAATTAAGATGAGACTTAACAATAGAAATAAAATCTGAATGCAACTTAAAATTTTGATAGAAACTCGTAAAACTTATAAAGATAAAAAATAACTTGATTCTAAAATGCAATCTTCGTAATCAAAAACTTTGAAAAAGAAATAATAAAAGGAAATCACTAAAATGAAAAACTTTAAAAGAATCTAAAACTTCATCTTTTCAATCCAAAACTTTGAAACGAATTAAAACATGCCAACAAGAGAAAGTGATTTGGTACTAAAAAGATATATTTTCAAACAACTAGGCCCCATGCCATACGGCTAATGGGTGCTGGGCATGATTTCGAAAGAAAATGGGATTTACTAAGAAATTAAACATGTGTCCCATTTTTGGAAAGCTATTGAGTGGGGACAAGTTATTCGATCAAATCTACGCTTTATTTACTAGAAGACTTTATATATACACAAACATCAGACATCAGATGAATCGTACATTCAAGGAAAACAAAGAGGAAAGACGTGAAATTAGAATACCATTTCCTTTCTAATCATTACACCTGTCTATTTCCACATTGATTAACAGGAGAAAGAGGACTTGCCATTATATTGAAATGTGACAATATACAGAGTTGAACATAGCTGGAGGGAGACTTGCCATTTTATTATTTGAAAAAGAAATAATAAAAGGAAATAAGCAAAGAACTAGAAATTTTTTGTTTTTAACAGGACACACCTACAACCCTTTTTATTCTTTATAATGAAAAGTAAGATATAGATATATCGATATACAGTAGTTTAGTACAGTTCAAAAATTGTATTTCCATGTTGTTATTATTAGAATGCAAGTTTGAGATAGTTTTAGTAACATTGTCATCAATAAAGAAAACATAGTAATAAAATTTTCTAAATGAAGTAACATTTACAAGATCAAAAACATCATTATGGATAACCTCTAATAGTCTATTTTCTCTTGCTACTACAGTTAAACTTTAGTTTAGTCTATTTACAAGGAACATGATGCTCAAACAGTTAAAGTCCATATTATGATTATAGACGATCCATCGACAAAAAATTAACTAGCGTGTTAATCCCCTTTTCACTAATTTAGCACATCTTGTAGTGTCTCAAAATACTTGAATATGAGTTTTTAATTACATGGGATAAAATGCAATTAGTTGATGCATCAATCTTGAACCAAGTGTCATATGGATATCCCTTAACTAGCACCAATTTCTCTCTAGCCAACCTACAATAACTACTATAAGATGTGTCATTCACTCCAACATCATTCATTTCAAAAATTGAAAAAAAAAAAGTTATGTGAATGCTTGGATGTACAAGACATTTATTAGATATTTTACTCTCCCACCATTTAACATAAGTTTTACCTTAACTTTTCCAACAATCTAACATAAATTATTATTACTAAGGAACACGCCACCTGGGCATCATATGATTTACATATAAAGAAAACCACTCTTGATTTAATGATTCATATGATATGAGGCACCTAAATCAACAAAGCATGAGTCATCACTAGCAAAGTTAGTTGAAAGAAATAAAAGATTGCTTTCATTATTAGATGATTTATAATTAAAGGAATCTTTAGAAAACTTCTTATTAAATATATTGCTCCTTCTTTATATGTACCCATTTTCCTCACTTATAATATTTAACATTGTTGAAGTTCAGAAAGCTCACCTCACAGACCCCGAAGATCACTTGCATGCAAATAACCTGTCATAGAAAGAAGACATTCCAGACAAAAGGCAAAGGTGCTCTAAAAGCTGAAAATGTATTCATCAGAGAGAAAGATAAAATACAATGATCAATCCTTAGAAAAGGAGATTGTGCAACCCTAAAGAAACCCTAATAGGTAGACATTTAATAATTAATATAATTATTAAATGTCACAATATGCAAACTAAAGTGAAATCTTAAGAGAGGAATTAAGGTAACTTAATTAACATATAATTAAGTTAAAACCTTTACTCTAACACCCCCCCTTAAGATGAGCAAGAGTGCAGCTACAAACATGTGCAAGAAAGTAAAGGTAACTATAATGCATGAAAGCAAATAAGGGTCCCGACAACTAGGCCTGATTAGGTACCCGAATACAACCAAATATCTGTAAAGTGGAGAAAGGGAGAAAACCTCATGGGAACAAAACTCCCCCCCAAAAGAGAGAAAATAAAAGAATGAAATGAACTAATGAAAGAAGGATAGGAGGTGGATTACATGATACCCCCCATAAACAGCTTCTATCATATAAGTACATATACAATGGTCTCCATAGGAGAGATATAAAGAGACAAGAAGGCCCCCCCACAATGAAGAAACCCCTGTCACAATGGTGGATGCCTGATGTAGAATCCAAAAAGAGATCCTGAAGCGGCTAATAACATTCCTCCCCTTGGGAAGAAATGGATCCAAAGGACGATGTCGAAGAAACCCTGTGAAGAGTGATGAACCAATTTGTCTCAAGATTTGTGCCATGATAGGATGTCGAAGAATCTCTCTATCTGAACTGAAACAAATGATGCCAAATCCAAACTAATGTGGAAAATTCTGAAATGCAACCTCTGAATGCACAGATAATGGTGGGTGTACAATGATAACCTGACTATCAAGGTAGAGGAGATGAATTTCCTCAAAATAATCCTCAAGATCTATAGTGTGAGACTCAATAAACAAGAATGTGTCTACAAGATAAGAATCCCATGATGCAGCAAATAATGAATGACCAAGATGGTCATGATGCTGAACTGAATCCATAGGGGCCAATGTGGCGATACTGATGTCATCAGGAACAATGGATGATACATGTATAATCTCATTCTGAAGAGTAGGAACTGTGAGACAAGCCTCTGATCCATCAGAACATGTAAGGGTGTCTAAATACTCAAGCTCCTCTAAAGTATCATGATCAAAGGGTGTATTATATTTTCAAGCTATCCGTAAGAGACAATCTGAAGCAGGATCCTGTGGGAATGGAGAGAGATTGGGGTCTCCATAGATCTCCCAAAGACATGTCCAAAGTGGGTGGGGACAATCAATGTCCGATATAGCCCATACAGTGTCATCATCAACACTAGACAATATAAGTCCTACTATGTGATCTCTAATGATATCCCAAGCTAGTTTTCCCTCTGAAGTGGTTGGTTTAGGTATGAGATCATACAAATAAGGAAAAATATTAAGCCACCTACAATGTGTAAGTATGCCCTTTACTCATGACTCATAATTACCGCATTCCAGAATTACAACTAAAGGGTGAGTAGAAAAACCCATGATAACTCTTCAAATTAAAAAATATGAGAAAATTCACATTACATCATGTAGATCAAATGAAATAGAGCCTAATGACACAAACAAGAGGTTCCCAAGTGCCAAAACGTCCAAGTAATTAAGTAAACTGTGAAAACAGAAAATGCTGAATAAAATATACCTGGAGAAAAATCTAGGAAAATAAGTCTAATAATTGTGTAGAGCACTAAAACAGCTTTCTGATGCCTATCCATTTATGCAAAACGGAGCTCAGACACAAAAGTTACGCCCCCCAGAGTGCAAAAAACAAGTTCTGATTTTGACTGGAAAAAAATGCAGCAAAATGGAAAAATCAGAAAAAATAACCTCCATCAACAGATTGGGCTCAGAACTAGCTTTCCAACACCTATTCATTTTCAAAAATTTGAGCTCGGACATCCATTTTACACCCAATTTACCGAAAGTTGCTCAAAATAGCCCCTGGTCACATGCACGACCAGTGGCCTATGACTTGGGGCTGTCGGCGAGCTCCTAGTCCCCAATATGACCAAGCGCCATATTTGAGGGGGCCAACTAAGCTGGTGGTGCGTGGACAATGCGCAAGCGGTGCACGAGTGGAGCGTCGGTGGTTGGCGGGTGGGCTTCTGGCAGAGGGGAAGGTCGGCAGTTGCTGGGCGGCTCTGCTAGTTTGAGTGGCTGGCGGGTGGCCACCTGGTGACCACTTGGTGGCCAACAAGCGACGCCCTGCTTTTGAACTGTCGTAGTTTTTTCAAAAAAAACTTGTTTTTTTTTTTTTAATTTTGTGCATTTCTCGCCTGGATATGCGAGCCCTGGGGTCGTACGGCCTTGGAGAAATTTGTTTTTCTCCTTTTGGTTCAACTGTGTCCAAATTGGACAAATTTTATATGAAAATAGGGTTTTTTGGGCCATGGGGACTCAATGGCGAGGTCCATTTTGTCCAAAAATGCCCAAAAAAATAGATGACCCCTAGATGCACAAAAAAGACAATCTGGCTTGAAACCCTTGCACACAAAAAATGTTGTGAGAGAATATCTTAAAATCATGAACAAGAAGCCATAGGTCTAGAGCTCTGATACCATGTTGAATTTGAGAAAGCTCACCTCACAGACCACGAAGATCACCTGCATGCAAATAACCTGTCACAAAAAGAAGACATTCCATACAAAAGGCAAAGGTGCTCTGAAAGCTGAAAATGTATTAATCATAGAGAAAGATAAAATACAATGATCAATCCTTATAAAAGGAGATTGTGCAACCCTAAAGAAACCCTAATAGGTAGACATTTAATAATTAATATAATTATTGAATGTTACAATATGAAAACTAAAGTGAAATCTTAAGAGAGGAATAAAGCTAACTTAATTAACATAATTAAGTTAAAACCTTTACTCTAACAAACACTACCCTTATTAGGAATTTTGTATTATACTTTTCACTTGGCCCTCTCCTTATCTCGCCTTTTCTTACCATCATTTCCTTGTGTATACCATGTATTGCATCCTTAGAACCCTCATCCATGGATTTCTATCATTTCTTCACTACGAAAATTGGCAACAAGGGCATCTATTTTGGGATCTATAATTGAACTACTCAATGCAACAGTTAGATTATACCAAGATATAGGTATTTAAAAAAAGGAACAATGTGCACTTGTCTGCCTCTTCTAGCATAACATCAACACTACCTAGCTAACTAAAATTATGACTAAAAGAATTTAAATGCTTAGTTTTAAAGTATTTTTCTTTCATTTTTAAGCAATAAAAATTTCCTGTTAAATGCACTTTATTTTCTACACTCTATATTTGATATATCTCACTAATTCTCTTCCAATATTAGAAGAGGCAGCATCCAGTAAAGATTCAGAACAAAAATCATGATGCATAATCATGTGATTTCGCATAATTTTTATCTATTTTTCTCCAATATTCATCAATAAAATATACAAGATTAGACTATATGTGTTATTTTGATTTTATGCTACTACTAATATTTTTCTAGATTAAATTGTCAACTAATATTTTTTTCTTTTTTAATAATACTTATTTTATTTTTTTGGCATGTTAATAGTTTGCTAATATGCAAATATTTTTTATAAAAATATTAAACCCCTTTTGTTAGTATGAAATACATTTTGAGAATAATTTGGCACCTTTGTTTATGTTGATGAATATGTATGAATACAAACATATAGATCAACATTTCTATTAATTAATATATATGAATACAAACATATAGAGAAACATTTTTTCTTAACGGGGCAACCAAGGGTAACCTTGGGACTGCAGGTTGTGGGGGGGTGTTGAGGAATGAGGATGGTAGGCTCTTAGGCATGGTGGCACTCTCGTTGGGAAATCAGACAAATCACTATGCTGAGGCAGAGGTTGTGTTTATAAGCATAAAATATGTTGTGGATAGGGGTTACTCTAAAATATGGGTAGAATGTGACTCTTTAAACATCATCAATTATCTACGTGGCACCCATAAGCCCAATTCAAATGTTGATCAATTAATAAAGGATACTATAGTCATGTTAAGTTCTTGTGAAGAGACCCTTGTATCTCACATTTTTCGAGAAGGAAATTCATTGGAAGATTTTTTTTCCAATGAGGTTGTCAGGCTAAATGAGTATCGAGCATGGGAGGAAGGCTCTCTCCTTCTTGAGAAAGCTAGGATTATAATGAGAAATGATGGTTTTGTCTGAGCCTATGTGGTGGCATCATTTAATATTTAGTACCAATTCTCGACTCACACACTTTGTGGGTTTTGTTTGGCTTGTTGGCTATCAAATGAACAGTAATTGCAAGGGTTTTGTACTCCTAGTTTCTGAGGAAATAGAAGGTAATAGGAGCATAATTGAGTCACATTATTGTGTGAGCCTGAGGAAGAAGAAGAAAATTTGGAGGATTCTTTAACATGGGAGTTTTATGCCATTCTTAGAAAGATTGCATGGTCATGACCCAAATGCTTCAATAGAGTTTTTTTCTTGTTGGCATAACTGTAAACTTTAAATAAAGGGCTTGGTAGTTGATATCAATGACGAGTTGATTGCTAGTGTGACTGGGTTGTCGATGGTTGGCCGTAAGCTCTATAAGGACAAGAAGAGTAACAAGGAAGCAATGGCTCAATTCTTCAAAGATGACAAATGGAAAAAACTTATCAAAATGGAAAGTTGGGGCTATGAGTGGAAGTATCTCAAGAAGGTATGGGAAAATATTGTGGAGGTGATAATGTAGTATGTGACTTTGGAAGGTAGGTTCACTACAATCCTTGGCCATCATTTTACTCGTTTAAACCATTTTAGACACGGGCTATTTATTTCCTTTCTATTTTTTGTTTTCTTCCATTGACTTCTCTGTTTATGCTCACTTAAAAAATAGGAGGGCTTTGGTTCTCCATGAGGGTCTCATTCTTTTAATCATGGAGCATATTAAATCCCTTGTCCTTGCCTCTATAATTAATGGTAAGGAGAAGATTCTGAGTGAAGCTTCTGGCTCTTCTGGCTCAGATACCAGCATTGTTGAGGAAGAGGAGTGGAATGAAGAGGACGAGGATGGGTCCCCAACCCATGTGGCTACCTCCTTGAAAAAAATGAAGAAGGGTAGCCTTAAAAGAAAATGGGAAGCTAAGCACCTTATTCTAAACGAGTTGGATTCCCATTTTGATTGTGAGGATACAAAGGTGGGCTCTAGAAATTCCACACCCAAGAATGAAGCTTTGGATGTTGGCTAGGGTGACACTATGGTTGGTGGTAAAGAGGAGGGAATGTAGGAAAATGTGATGACAACGGAGGAAAAGGATAAGCTGAGAAGGGTTTCCAAACACATTGCCAAGTTGAAGAATTAGGTCTTGAAAGATATGGTTAAGGTTACCATGGTGCTTTGAGAGGAGAATGCTTCTGAAGAGAAGGCAGTGGAAATCAATGACTCCTCGGTTCGTAGCTCTCCCAATGTGGACTTGGAGGGGGAGAATAAGGTTCAGGAGGAGGAGGATGTGGAGCAGAAGCATGTGATGTTAGAGCCTCTAAAGGTAAATCCCCTTTTTGAGGAATTTTCCAATCTTAATGATGATTCCACCTCCCTATGATTTCAAATCCATGTGTGAAGAGCGCTTGGCTAGTTTAGAAGCCAACATATTGGACACTAATGTAGATATAAAGAAGCTTCTCCATGCTTGTCACATTTCAATGAAGAATAGTGCAAAATATTTGGAAGTCTTGCTTCATAAAATTAGTGAGCTCGAGGAGGACCAACTGTATTTTTCTGAGTTAACGGAGAAGGAACACTCGGCCAAAGGTAAAGGGAATTTTTTTTTGAAAGATGATGGTAAAGCCTTGCTGCTAGAGGGATAGCTAACTGTAAGAAGTCCTTTGAAGCTAAGAAAAAAGAGTTGTTGGAAATGATTAAAACACATAGAAGCCAGGAGTTTGAGGTGGCCAACACCTTAAGCAGTATAAAATAGTGTTCTATTTGTCTATTTGTCTGTTTGTTGTGTGCTTTTCTATTGTTGGGTCTCAATTTCTTTCTTGTTGTTGGGTGTTGCTGATAGTTTACTATTATATATTTTGAGCAGCATTTTGTTTCTTTTGGTGTCTTGGGTGTTGAGCTCTGTTGGTTTTTTAATGTAGTATCCCTTGAGCAACATTTTGTAAGTTAAGTTGTAAAGGGTTTTTGTTCCCTTCTGTTGAACATTCAAAATACTGAGAGGGGAGGAGTGAATTAGTATTCCACAAAACCATAATAAAATCCACTCAAACATTATCACAATTTTGACTGAATCAACAAGAGAGAACATAGAAACAAGTCAAAGCAACCATACACATGAACACCGAGATTTTTACGTGGAAAACCCAAAACAGGAAAAACTATGGTGACAGTTAACTCATAATATATTATATCTGGATACAAAATATTATGGGGCTCACTGCCAGGACTCACTATCCTTAAAAATACTCACTGCCTGATTACAAAAGATGGCTAACTGCCAAGATTACAAAGATAGTGGTGCACTACCAAAAGATTGAACTAATAGAACACACCTTCAATGTGCATGTTTTAGTTCCACTGAAGCTCAAAATAAAAAGTACTACCTCACATAGCAATCACTCAACAAAACTGTACTAATCACAACTAATCAAGCATTTAGGCTCTAATCTTCTCCTATGTTCATATACACTTCTCCTTCTCTCTAACTTATATATCTTGATTCTATCTTTCATCTTATATATACACAAGTGTATCTTATTCATCAATTAGGTCGGCCTAATTAGATGAAGAAAAAATAATCAAAACCTTCTTCATTAACACCAAATAAGAATTATACATTTTATCCACATATTTCATTATACCAAGTCAGCTAACATCTATAAAACATAACTAGTCTACATAATATATTGCATTCACTAAGTCGGCCAAGACTAGAGCATCATTATGCAAACCAATAAATAATCCTCAAAGAAAACACCTTCCGAATATGAGAACACATTAATTTCCCATCATACTACCAACAACAAGACTATCAACAAAACCGCAACAAAGAATGTTCACTTTAGTAGAATGAGGAGTCTCCCACACAGTATGCCACACATAGAACAATAGTAGGATACAAAGTTAAACTCTGTCAGGGATAGCTTTCTGCTCACAAAAAAATATGTCTCAAGATCCATGATATAGTTTTCTGAATGAGTCAAGAAAACATGGTTAAGAGAGTAGAGTCATATCAGATCTTGCGGTGAATTCTGGACTCAAATACTAACACACTGATCCATCACAAAAGAGTATTACCGGTAGAGAACAACTTCTGGTAAACCAAGCACTCTTCCCATATATTTATCACCATGTTGAAATCAATGACAACATAACATAACCATCCATACTTCATGCTCATGTTGGAAAGCTTCCAACAATATCCCCCTTTGGTATTGATGGCAACATGCATGACAAACAAATTTTCTAGTATACTACAACTAAATACTCTGAATACTCCCAGGTATCAAAATTGTTCTTCACAAAAAAAAAATTCCTCTAAATCTCTATCTCTTCATCTCTTTATCTCTCCCCCTTTGAAATCAATGACAAAGGAAGGGGTCTGGTATATATGTAAATATGCATCAAAATGTAACCAGAAAAATGTGAACACAACCTAGAATTAACCTAAAGAAGAACCTCTGAGACTCTCCAGGATAGCCATGACACTTTACCTTCTTCCCATAAACCTTTTTCACTGACAAGAGTCTTGTAAAATAGCTCAAGTTTAATTAAAAACTCTACACCATCTATTAAAATATTGGGACTAAGATTGATCTCTGATAACTCTCCAATACATCCAAGAGCACTAGAAATAGTAGAATTTTTGAGTTTAATCATGTCTCTAAGTGCCACAAACTTTTTGATAACATCTTTCCTCTAATCATGTAGAGAAAAGAATTTATCCTAAAGCTGCACAATGTAGAACCACCTCTAATTGCTTTTATCTTTTGCTAATCTGTATGTATCTACCTGAGTGCTCAACCAGGACTTACTCATCCTTATCTCATTTCTCATATTCAGTGTACAGCCAGACCAATCTAGGCAAAAAGAAAGTAATTTATGTGCCTCTTCTTCACAACCTTGTACACACTCCAATTCCTTCATTACTTGACTGTGTGTAGTCACACATTTCTCTTTTATATCTTCCAAATATCCTTCAGTAGACGCTTCAAGTCCGAAGATGTAAAACTTTAAAGAATCAATCATGCCACAGAGATTCTCCACAACAGAAATAGATGAATCAAAATTAGCACCAGGAATAACCTTTTGTAGTTCTTCCAAAGCTCTTTGAATATTTATTCTTTCATGCTCATGTTCAATATCACTTCCTTCTGCAACTTCTTGCTTAACAACACTCTTCCTCTTCTTCCCTTTTCTGGTCATGCTACCAGAGGTTCCTTCTACATCGAGATTCTTAGGGTTTTCCAAAATATTTTTTGCATAGTTATCAACTTCAGCCTCTGAAACTTCATAGATCAATTCAGATATCCAAACTAACCTTGATTCAACTGCTTCCATGTGAAAAAAAATTGTAGACACAAGAAAATTTATGCTTTCAAAGTATCTTTCTACAAAACTTACTGGAATCTAAAACCTTTTGTTCATCCTCATCTGAAATGTTCCAAAGAATGCAACAAGGGAAGACTCTTGTGCATCCAAACTACCAAGATTTAAGTTCCTGATTTGATAGGAAATAGGCTTTGAATTTGACCATTCTATCCTTCCTATTTCTGACAACTCTTTCAAAAAGTAAAAGAGTAAATAGACAACCAAATTTCCTTACCGAAATGTTTTCTTCTTACTCTTCTTGATTTCCCTTAAATTCTTCAAAATATGTATACAAAGTAATTCAAACAAGTCATATTCCATACATCTTATTACCATATCAATAGTAGTATGCACCGCAGGAGTAGAAACTGTAAGGTCATTGTTAGGGATACAAACTTTGTGACCAATGACCATAGTAGCATACCGTATTAGCAGATCAACAATTGATCTCAATTCAATCTCTTTCATTTTAGAACTCGCACCTGTAACCTCAATTATTTCTTTCTTATCCATAGCGTTCAGTTTGGGAACTAGTTTGGAGGAACACAAACCCGTTACATCTCTAATAACTTCTCTAGAAATCAAATGTACCTCATCTATCCATAGAGATTCATCATGAATTCTGCTCAACACTCTTCGAATGTACTCCTCAAATTCAAACAAGGGAAATTTCCTCCAAACATCCAACTTTTTCTCAACTAACACTTTGTAGGCATCATGGCTTTATTTCAATCCACTTTCCCAAAGAACGTTCAACTAAACTGATGACATCTCTTCTATCTTACTATAAACAAATGCATAGATATCTTCTATACGGAACACTCTTAGAGGGATGAACGAGAATGCACCGAAAAACTCTTCTGAAACATTCCTCAAATATCTCTTCAATCTAGCTTTATCCACACAATTCACAACCTTTGAATTATCCATAGCAATAAAAGTGAAATATTGTGCAAATAGGAATACCTCTAAAATTTCCAACAAGAAATGTATAGATATCTTGCTTCGGGAGCTCACTTCAAATCCGCTTGAATTCTTCCTCAAACCTTGAAACTCTGAATTTCCTTCTAAACTTCCATTGCTTATTTTTCCAAAAATACATAAGCCTTTAAGAATTATCTAAAGATATTCCTTTCATTCTGAATGATTTTGTAGTAAATGCTTCAACTTGCAAGTAGATTGCCTCGAATATTGTGTATTCCTTCATCCTTTTGAATTCTAGAGATTTTATCCTTCACACATGTGACTGAAAACTTTCTTAATTTCCTTACCACATTAAATATAATTTTGTCATGATATGACACAAGTACCGATGAGGGGGTTTATTATATTTTCTGATGATTACTCCCCCTTAGCCACTACTTTTTCTTAGAAATTGATAGGAGTATCTGTACCAGAGGTCAGTACAAATAAAACTGATGATTTCAATTCCTTTCTTGCTTCTTCTGGATCAAAGATTTGACCAATCTTCTTCACTGAATAGAAATTTTTTTTCTTTTGTTGATACTACCAAGATGTTTCGGATTGTTGCACTTACAGAAAGTAGTATTCTTCTTCACATTTTCCTTTTTATTCAATGCACCAACCTTATATCCATTCTTCTTGCACTTAGAACACTTATCGAATAAAAAATCATTCATTTTACATTTGTTTTCCTTTTCGTTTTGACCAAACTTCTTGCAGGAGTAACAAACACCATTGAAAGATAAGTAACTTTTAGCATCATAATGCTTAACATGAGTTTTTCTGGGATTTCTTCTAGGATCCTTCATTTGCTTATCTTTGTACTAAGTATTCTTACCAGTGGATTGCTTCACTTTTGAAATTTGACCTCTCTCAAACCCTAAATGACACCTATCCATTTCTGGTCTTTGAAAGGTAAACAATTAATCAAGCATCGCCAGCTTATCTTAAATTTGTCTTCAAAACTTCTTTCCTTTTCTAGATCAAATCTCAATATTTCTACTTCTTCTAACTTTAAGCATTCATCCATCTTCCTTTGAATTTAAATTTCCTAACATTCTTTAGTTCTTTTCTTCTCATCTAATTGTTGTAATAGGCTAGAGATAATTTCTTCTCCTTCAGTCAACAAATCGCATGCTTCAACACTTTTACTTTACAACTTTTCAATATACTCATTTTCTTTTATCAACCCATCCTTCAGATCTTTCATATCTTCTAAACATTCAACAAAGACTACTTTCAAGGGAAAAAATTTCTTATACTCATTTCGGGGCCTCCCTCAAGCTGTTAGGTTTCCTCCAAGGGACCAAGCTTCGATACAAATTGTTGAACATGTGGAATACTGAGAGGGGGGATAAATTAGTATTCCACAAAACCATAATAAAATCCACTTAAACGTTATCACAATTTTGACTGAATCAATAAGAGAGAACACAAAAACAAGTCAAATAAACCATACACATGAATACCAAGATTTTTATGTGGAAAACCCAAAAATGGAAAAACCACGATGAGGGTTAACTCACAATAAATTATATCTAGATACAAAATATTACTGGGCTCACTGCTAGAACTCATTGTCCTTAAAAAGGCTCACTGCCTGAGTACAAAGGATGGCTAACCTCCAATATTACGAAGATAGTCATTCGCTTCCAAAATATTGAACTGATAGAATACACCTTCAATGTGTAGGGTTCAATTTCATTGAAGCTCAGAATAAGAAGTATTGCCTCACATAGCAGTAACTCAACAAAACTGTACTGATCATAACTGATAAAGAATTTAGGCTCTGATCTTCTCCTCTATTCACATACACTTCTCCTTCTCACTTACTTGTATATCTCTCTTCTATCTTTCATCTTATATATACACAAGTATATCTTATTCATCAATTAGGATGACCTAATTAGATGAAGACAAAATAATCAAAACCTTCCTCGTCGACACTAAATAAGAATTAAACATTTTATCCACATAGTGCATTATACCAAGTCGACTAACATCCATAAAACATAACTAGTCTTCATAATATATTGCATTCGCTGAGTCAACCAAGACTAGAGCACAATTCTTTCTTTCTCAAAACAAAAACCTTTCGGATTTGAGAACACATTAATTTCCCATCATACTACTAGCATAGAGACTATCAAAAAAACCTCAGCATAAGAATGTTCACTTTAGTAGAATGCGGAGTCTCCAACATAGTATGCTACACATAAAACAATAGTAGGATACAAAGTTAAACTTTGTTAGGGATAAATTTCTACTCACAATGAAAGAAATCTCAAGATCCAAGATATAGTTGTCTTAATGAGTCAAGAAAACATGGTTAAGAGAGTAGAGTCAGATCAGATCTTGTGGTGAATTCAAGACTCAAGTACTAACACACTAATCCATCACAAAAGAGTATTACTGACAGAGAACAGCTTCTGGTAAACCAAGCAGCCTTCCCATATAGTTATCACCATGTTGACATCAATGACAACATAACACAACCATCCATACTTCATGCTCATGTTACAAAGCTTCCAATGCCTTCAAAATCTGAATTTCCCATATAATCAATTTTTTTTTCTCAAAGATAGAAAAATATTATTTTAAAAATATTCGATGAAACATTCAATTTATAATTCACATCATTAAACTAGTAACAAAACCTAAATGTGTTATTCAGTAGCTAAAAGATACAAGTATTTATAGCCTTATCATTTTGGACAATAAAACTTTAAATATAATTAGTGCATGTAAATTTTTTAATATCACCTATAAGTATTATTACTAAATTAACTTAAATAATACATAAACTATTAAATAAGCTTAATTTGTAATTGTCACAAACTTCATTGAACAACAATCTTTTAGTTATTAATTTATATATTTGAGAACATTAAAAAGCACATAGCATGCAACCATAGGTTTGATCTCCTTAAATATCATTTTCTTTTATGGTCAATATTGAATCAATGATGAAATGAAAGTATAAGGTATCTCAACTCTTTCCTTCTATCCTTCATAATTATTTAAATATTAAAAATTAATTGTAACCCTTCACTATTACTTTTGTGTATTTTATAGTTTGTAATGGAAACTTTAGTGTTTTATTTTTCTTTTTTGTATGAACACTAGAACTTTTATTTCTTGTGAACATTAACATTGGGAAAATGTTTCTCAACAATGCAATTACATAAGGTTTACTATTGATAGGTAAGTGTGAGGGGAATAAGGAGCTAGGGTAACCCCCTACAAAGGGTTGGGGGAGATCATCCCCTGAATGAGGGTTTTGGGGGCCACACACCCTAGTGGGGGCTTGGGGGCAACGCTCCCGAAGGTTAAATTTTATGTATATTTTATTATTGTAAATCTCTACCATTCATTGTTAGGTCTCAGATCTGATGGTAGATTTTTTTTGGCTTGAATTGCCCTAGAAGGAAAACCTATTTCATGAGGGGCTTGTATTACGACTATGTATTGTGGTGTATTTTGAGAGTCTGATAGTGGTTGTGTTGCCTCTGGATCTCTAGTTGGTGATACTACTTTGATAAGCTTGCTCTCTAAGTAGATTGCAATCTTTGTGATTTTTGAATAATATATTGGGTAGCTTTGGAGTGTTCTATTTTTTTTCCTAAAAGGATTTTGCCCATGTAAATCACTATGTTGTGGTATGCATGATATTTATATTTACTTTTTTTTAAGTGTTTGTAAGTGTTTTAAAGATCTATAAATTTTTGCATTATCCTCCTCTCAAGATTAGTATAGGAATTTTTACCACTACCTAAGCTTCCTTACAAGTGTTATCAAAGCCTAATCACCTTTATCTTTAGTTGTGGGTTGTTGGGTTTTTTGAACTAATCCAGATTTGAGTGGGATCTTGTGCAAAAGATTCTTTGTGATCTTGTTGTAGAAATTTTTAGATGGCAAATTCATCAGGGAGAATAGAGGTGGATAAATTTTTTGGAAATAATTCTGAAATGTGGAAGCCGAAGATGGATGATTTTTGATAGATCAAGATTTATGGGATGTTGTTGATAAGAATGTTTCAAGGCCTATAGATCCTACTTTGGCTACTCAATATGATGTTATGAATCGTAAAGCTAAGGGTCTAATATGATTATGCTTAGTAGACTCTATTTTAATCAATTTCCATGAAGAGACATCTACAAAGAAACTATGGAAGAAGCTTAGTGAGATGTATCAAGAAAAATATTTAATGAACAATATTTTCTTGAGGAAGAAATTATACTCCTTGAGAATGGAAGAGGGTGGATAAATTATAGACCACCTGAAAGCATTCAATATGTTGGTGGCTCAATTGGCATCAGTTGGTGTCGAAATGGAAACTAATGGAGAAGGCTAGCAGTATGTTGAATGTTGTTAGTGTAGGACAAAGGTTTTGGGATGAAGTTGTTTCCATTGTGTGTTACCTAATTAATAGGTATCTACATTATCTAAGTGAGTGCAGGATCATGGAGTCCAAAAAGTGGCGATATGACAAAAAAGTGGCTGACGATTTTTTTTATTATCTGAATTTGATGAAATGAAAAAGGGTTTATTGAGAAAGTTGTCAACTTTCCAAAAATATAAGATATGCCTTGTTTAGAATTAAATAGATAATTATTATTGATTTTATACATACATTCTAACTAAAGTCCTGATTGGTAGGCTGATTGAGAAACATCTATAAATCTTAAATGAGTTCACATTTTTTGAATATAAAAGATGTAACACATTCTATGCTTCCCATACTATCTAGGATAAAAAAGAAAAAATAATTTCATAAAATTTTGACCAAGTTATTGTGGTCAAACAAACAAGTTTTAATATTTTTAAAAAGTTTTAATAAAAAATTATAACTAGTTATTTACATGCAAAAAAATAACAAATAAAATATGGCACATCCATGCATGTGTCCTTTACTTATATTTAAAGTTTCAAATAAATATATATTTTTTATTTTACTTAGGTTGGTTAGACATACACCTACTTTTTTATTTTTTCCTAAAAATTTAGTACTACTGCATTGGAATTTCAATATTTTAACCAAATAGAAATTTAATTTTTTTCCAAAAAAGGAATAGCATCTTAGAAACTGCATTCAATTTTCTACAAATTTGGTTCTTCCATAATTTTCAAATTATGTTAATAAATTATTCAAATTTTTTATGTCAAGTTGCCTAACTCTATTTCTATGAAGTTTCATTACCACTTAAGAGCCTAGTTTGGACCCCGATGATATTGCACTGAACCATCTCTTGTTGATAAGATGTCTATAGAGGTATGTTAGAGTCACAAGCCTTCATTAAGATATGTTAGAGTTTTTGGTTGTGAGGCATATGCACATGACAGTGCTACCACAATAGTGGGTTACACTTTTTGGGCAATGGATGTGAAAACTTGGCTAAAAATCAAATCCATTAGATTTTTTCTTTCTATTGATGTTGCTTATGAGTTAAAGGTTGAGAAAATGGATGTGAAAACTACTTTCCATCATGGTGACTTGGAGGATCATATTTATATGACATGGCCAGAGCACTACATGGTGAAAGGTAAAAGTAAATTGGTTTGCAAATTGAAGAAATCTTTGTATTTCCTAAAATAGAGTCTTAGGTTGTGGTACTAAAAAAATTGATACATATGTGTTGAGATTATGATTTGATAATTATAAATTAGATCATTGTGTTTATTATAAAACTAATGGTGATTGTTTCCTATTTATTGCATTATATGTTGATGATATGCTATTTATAGGTAAAGGGAAAGGTATGATTTGAAATGAAACACCTTGGTATAGCTAGAAACATTCATGGGATGAAAATTAAAATAGATGGAGTGATAAAAAGCTATGGCTTGGCCAAAGTAAGTATGTCAATTAAATTTTACAAAGGTTTGATATGTAGGATTATAGACCATTACATGTTCCTTTTTCATCTAGAATAAAGTTATCTATCTCATATTGTCCAACATCCCCATAAAAGATGGAAGAAATGAGTAGAGTAGCTTAATAGAGTATAATTGGAAGTTTGATGTATGCTATTTTTTTACTAAATGAGACATTTCCCAAGTAGTGGGAGTTCTTTCTAGATATATGTCTAATCCTGGTAGAGTTCATTGGGATGCAATTTAAAAAGTCTATAGATATTTACATGGTACCTTAGATTATTGCTTGTGTCATCATAGTATATATTATGAATGAATATGATATTTCCCTTCATATTCATGGTTATGTGGATTCAAATTGGGTAAGTGATTTTGATAGAAAATGATCCACTAGTGCTTATATGTTTAGTTTATTTGGTTGTGCAATTAGTTGGATGAGTATGCAACAGGTTGTGGTTGCTTTGACCACTATTCAAGTTGAGTATGTGGTAGCTACTCATGCTTTTTGTAGACACTTAAAATTGTCCTGAATTATACTACACACTTGAATTTGATTACTAGCATCAGTTCATCCTAAAATTCATCCTCTTTTCGCTTGTTTGATTAAATAAGCCTAGTTATTTAATTAAATGCATCATTTTTTTCTATTAATCTAATTGAATTAATTAGGTTAATTCACCCCCTTTCACTTCCACCTCTCATCCTCTTTAATTGAATAAATAAAATTATTTAATTTAAACACCTTATGTCCCCTCATTTCATTAAATAATAGTAATTATTTAATTAAACACCATTTTGAACCCCTTTTCATTAAATAAGTTAATTATTTAATGGATATCCTATTATTCCTCATCTTTCACATTAAAATTTAGTTTTAATTGCTAAATTTCTAATTGCCCCCATCCACTTGCATAGGGAATATTCCAAAGGATTTTTTTTTCAAATAAACTCTATAACAAACTTTCAAAGTTGTTACGCAGTGTGTTTGTTTGAATAATTCTCAACCCTTGATGATTTTTTTCATCCATGTGATCTTTGATTCTCATCCTTTAATGAGGATCCTTGATCCATGTTTCACCCTTCATTCATTATTGACCATTGTTTGATCAAATCGATCTCATCCATTGATTCTTCATTTTCTCTCTACAAATACATCACTATTTGGAGAGAAATGGATCCACCTTTTCAAAGTAAAGTTATGCTACTCAAATTCATACTCACTTGCACCCATATTTAGAATTTGTTAAAATTTTAGATTAATCTTCATCCATACTAGCTTAAGCATCCATTAATGGCTTTCATTTTAGCTTAGTTTACATCCATTTTAGCATAAGTTTGCATCCATGGCTTGAATCTTTGAAGTTATTTCCATTTATCATAGCTTGTATCCATCTCCATCAAGAATTTTAGCATTTAGCACTCATCTTCATCATGTTCTAAGACTAGTTTTGTATCCACGTTTCATTCATATTTCATCATTTTCATCTATTTTCATTAATAAAATCGATTGGAATGGCTCATATTATCCAAGGGATTGGGAAAGGGTCACCATTCCACATCAATGCAACACCACTTCCCCAATGGGAGAAGATTTGAAGTCTTAGAATAGGTTTTTATTATGCTTTCATGTTGATTTCATTTTAGTTTAATGGTTATTTAGTTTCTTGATGATTTCAAATATCTCATTGGGATCATGTCTTAGGGGATTAAATAGGCTTTAAATTCATTTGGATCTGATTTATTTAATTGGTACTATGACTATGGTCACATTTTGGTGCTAGGAAGGCTATAATAATTGAATCTGATGAATTTCTATTTAGATTCTCGTGTTCTTGGTTTTGCAGATACATCGAAACTTTTGGAGGCTACAACAATGCCTTTGTAGGGATTACAATGACGCTTAATTAAATCCAATGACACCTATTTAATTTGGCAATGCTATTAGTTTTTGACACTATTGTAAATTTAAAAATAGTGATTCCTTTGATATAGCAATTCCTTTGTCATCTTTGTTTGTTGTAGAGCAATGCTTTTCAACTTTCACCAGAGCGACACCATTGAATTATAGTGACACCATTTTCAATTACAGTGATGCCTTTATGTTTAGTGAAAATTTTTACTGGTAAACAAAAAAGAGAGTTAATTTTTGCATGTGCTTTAAAATTATTGATTTGATATGCTATCTTATATCTTATTGACACTTGGCTTTTGTCTTTGAGGGTAATTGGTTTTGTAGATTTGAAAATATTTGAAGTGAAGGAGCATATTTTCGTTCGTCCATAAATTGTAAAAAGTGTTTTTACACTTATGGGACAATTATAACCTATCATATGCTGCTTTTCTTTATGTTTTAGGGTTCAAAATTTACTTCCAAATTTTGTTAAAATTGGACACCTACATCCTTATTTTGCAATATTGGCTTAAAATTGAACAAACACATACTTCCATTGGTGCTTAAAATGAAGTCATTTTCTTTATGGGATTAAAATGAATGAGTGCTTGCTTCGAGCTTGTATAAACTTGTAGTGCATATCCACTCCCCTTATGCTTCGTGTGATCTTGGGTGAAGAGAAACACTCAAGTATATGCTATTTTCTTGTGTGCACTTGTAGTACGTATCCACTCCACTTGCACTTCATGTGATCTTGGGAGAAGAGAAATACTCATGTATACTTTCATGCTTTATGTCACCCTTAAGAGAGGACTTACTATAAGATACATCCCGCAACGAAAAACTTATAGGAAAGTTCTTGCAAGAACATTTACCAGAGGCTTTTAAATAAAGGATGTGAATGTTGCAAGAATGAAGGTGTTGTCATTGATGTCAACTAGCTATCAACTGGTTGTTTTCATTGATGTCATATTGATTATATGTCAAGGATATTGAGAAAATTATAATAAGGAATGTTTGCTAGTTTGCTCTGGGTTGTGCTCTCGGATGTGTTCCTATGTCTTTGTGGTTTAGATATATTGTTCATGGCTATTGATGGTTGCTATATCTAGAATTTGGGCTACTGGATCATCATATAGTGCGAGATATTTTCACTAGTATGTGTACTATGATTTTCTATGTATCTAGCTCTCGTCTGGGAGAAATGTAGTTGCTATGAATTTCTTTGATTTTTTGTTTTAGGACTTGTGATTTTGGAAATAAGTTGATATGATCATGCTCAAGTTAAGGTTGTGTGTGCTTAATTATTCTATGTGTTTTACATGGGTGTTGGCCGACCTTGTGTTAATCACTACTTACAAAGTTCATAAAGCATGGAAAAGTGTGTTGGGACTTATTTAGGTCCTCATCAAGTATTTTTTCTGGTCTCCCTCATTATAATTCCACTGTAGAATGTTTTGACACCGACCTAATTTGAATTTGTAAATTTAAATGGTGTGTGGATGACTTTGGATGGGTTTCAAAGTTGAAGATAGCATAAATATGAGTTGAGATGTTTGTGAGAGAAGAATGAAAGAGAAAGATAGATTTCAGATAGATGTGAAACAATCTGTTTGTGTGATGTGAGGTTGAGTAGATCAGTGCGAAATTCAAGTGGTGAGTTTCTAGAGGTAGTGAGTTGAAGGTGTACTCTATCATTCAAGCATGTCTGCAAATGTGTGAGCGAGTCATGGTGGAAATATCCATTTCATTGAGATTGTTTTTTCCTTATTAGGTTTTCCACGTAAATCTAGTGTTACTTTGTGTATGATTTTACTTCTTTCAGTTTCTACTTTTACACTTAATGATTAATCACATCAATAGAGTAAAGGATTTGTGAATGTTAATTGACCTAACATCTGGTTAAAGTTTCAAAGGTTAAAATTGTTACAACTGATTCACCCCCCCTCTCAGTTGTCTTTTTCAACAATTGGTATCAGAGCCAAGTACCTTGGAGAAGATATTAACTGCCTAAGGAAGGTTTAGGATGGCGAGCAAGATCACTATTAAGTGTCCTAGGCTCGATGGAACTGACTATTCCTTCTAGAAGAAAAAGATAGAAGGTTATCTGGAATACTATGGATATGATGTTGAGAAATATTATAAGACTATATACATCACTCCTGCTAATGGTCCAAGTACAACTAATGAGATCAAGGAACATGAAGCAAACAATAAGGAAAAGTTCATTATGAAGAATAGTCTTTCACATTTTGGATTAATTAAAGTTGCAAATATGAAGACTACTAAAGAGGTTTGGGATGCATTGGAAAATATTCATGAAGGAGATGAAAAGGTTAAAGAAGCCAAGTTACAGAACTTGGAGGCACAATTATAGATCCTTCATATGTCTAAAGATGAGAACATTAAATCCTATTTATAGAGAGTGGATGAGCTGGTAGGTGGAATGTGAGGACTTGGTGCTACAATGGATGAATACAGTATTGTGAGGAAGATTCTTAGAACTCCCTTTGATGCATATAGTGAAAAGGTATCTGCTATTGAGAAATTTGTAGATTATAAAACCTATACTAAAGATCAGTTATTGGGTACTCTAACATCATTTGAAATGAGGAAACCTAACTTGAGAAATGGATCAAAGTTAAAAACTACTTTTAGGGCTACAAAAGTTGAAGATCTGAATGAAGAAAACTTCTATGAGGTAGAAGCTAACTCTGTAAGAAGGATGGAAAATGAATCTAGTAAGTATGAAGGTAAGTTACCCTTTAAATTCTTTAGTTGTGGAGGAATGGATCATTATGCTTCAAGATGTCCAGAAAGAGATAAGAAGAATAAATATAGAGTAGGAAAAGAAAACAAAGGGAAGATGATTAAGAGAGAATATTATGTAAATGAAGATGCTAGTATTTATGATGAAGAGTCTGATTATGGAGATTTTGATGATAATGAATGCTTGTTCTTGGCTATAAAAGATGAATCTACTTCTGCTAATACTAAGAGATGGGTGAAGGAAAGTGATCCAGAGAAAATTGAAGATATTGTGATCTCTTCCCTTCATGGTAAATAAGAAAATAACTACTAGGTTTTTGATAGTGGTTATTCACATCACATGACCGGTGATAAAAGTAAGTTTCTTCAACTTGAAAAATATGATGGAGGCTTAGTTAAGTTTAGAGATAATACTAGTGCTAAGATTTGTGGGATAGGTTCAGTCAGCTTTGATGGCAAGCATAATACTGATGATGTCTACTATGTTAAGGGTTTAAGGAATTATCTCTTGAGTGTTGGACATATGTTTAGTAAAATATATAATCTTGTATTTGAGGGTGAGAGATGTGAAATCAAGGAAGGATCTAGAACAATGATTGTTGCTAGTAAGAAGTCTGAGGGAAGTATTTACCGACTTAAGGGTGCTAAAAGACATTGTTTTGGTAACTATGGGAAATATCTAGGTTAGCAGATTAGTGCATATTAAACAAAACCCACAGTAAATAATGAAGCACAAAGGAGGAAAACATGAAAACAAAGAAAGATCTCACCATATGTCTTCAACCTCCATGATTGACCTCCATTACACCACCTCTATTTGCTGCAATGTGTAGTTTTCCCTCAGATTTTATGTGAGCAATCTATGACTATGCCAAGACCAAAGCAAATGTTGAAGGATTTGATCACAAAAGCTACACTATGCAAGTATGCAACTAGTAAGCAAAGAATAAATTATGCCTAAAGTATGCCAAAATGCCAAAATGCAAAGAGATGTGAAGTGTGCATAAAATAACATTGCATGAGATGTCAAAATGAGAGCAAAATTGGCATTTCATAGAAAATGCAATTTTGGATGAATGGCCAAGATTAAAAGTTGAAAAATTCCCTAGAATCAATGGACAAGATTCAATATGACAACCCACAATTAGGGTTAGGGAAACATTAGGGTAAATTTAAAATGAGTGGTCAAGATTTGATTATAAGAAAATCAAATCAAGGGTTGAAAATGCATGTGACAAGGAGATAAGAATGACACAAAAAAAAAGACCTAGAAAATCAAATAATATTAGAAATTACTTGATTTTGGAGGAAAATTGCTATTTTGAATTAAAAACTAATTTAATTCAAAAAGGTGGGGTCATGTGACAGTAAATAATTAATTTGAATTATTTACTAAAAGAGGGAAAATTAGAAAGTGGGACCATTTTTAAATAAATAATTTTATTTAAAATGGGGGAAATGCCAAGGTGGATAATAATTAAATAAATTAAAGAATTTATTTAATTATGAGAGGACATGTAGGAATTAATTGTTGGCAACACAAGGGTAGACAACTGAGATAGGGGGGGTGAATCAATTGTCACATAAATTCAACCTTATTAAACTTATTAACCTTATTCTCAGATCTAATTAATAACAATGAAAACATGAATCATCAACACATCAAAAATACACATAACACCAAGATTTTTACATGGAAACCTTGTTAGGGGAAAAACCATGGTGGAGGTCAATCCACAAGATTTTACCCCATTAAAAGTATAAGGAAGAATAAATGGGGAATACACTTGTATTCATGCACACTGCCTAGAGCTTGCTACTCAAATACAAAGGAAGACTCACTGTCTTATAGAAAGATTCAGATTACAACCATCTGGATTTTGAACTAAGAAAATAGCATCTACTAATGCCTGGTTATAGTTTTGGTTAAGCACATTAACACTTTTTCACACTTGCTCAATCTTCTTCACACTCTGATTCTGCCTTCGAATGATTTGAACATTATTCGCACATCTCGCACACCACATTTTCTCACACTCTTCTTCAAATGGAATAAGAAATCGCTTATATATATCTGCAACAAGAGATTACATCAGTACATGTCAGCTTCAACAAAATAATAAAATGAATACAAACTATCATCCCAAAACAATAAATATTTATTAATGTGAATCCACAAAGGTCGGCCACAACATAGTGAAGACCCAAAATGAAATATTAAAACACAAAAACACTTCAAACAATTCAGTTTGAGGGTCCACAACAAACTTCAACACCCTGTCGGCCATGAACATGAAAAACATGAACATGCAAGAGAAAATCACCAATTGTGAGCACTATGATCAACATGGACGTACAACACAGATAGAGAATGATCTAGAAACATCCACAAACATCATGAATCACTAGAGAGGCATCCACGACAACTAAACTTACTATAATCACACCATCTTAACTCAGGAACACCAACTGAAGCAACAAAAAAAATTGTCAGAATAGAACTACTCATAACACGATAAAATCTTCACATGGATCTCTAAAACTTAACGTGGATAAACTAGATATACTTAAAAAGAAACCCTTTAATCCAAAACCTCTGATCATCAACGTATTGGGCTCACCGATAGACTGAACTTCACTTCACCACTGACAACTTGCAACTCATTTCATTAAAATTTTCTCAATATCCTCTACATATACAACCTCTAATGCATTAATTCTAATAGTGTTGACATCAATGACAACCACAACATCCAACAATATCCCCCTTTGGCATTGGTGGTAACACATGATGTGGAAAACACCATCAACACAACTATCTCTTAGCACTTTCTCCCCCTTAGATTTTGACTCTTTCTCATGACTTCTTCTCCCCAGATAACTCATAGTTTTTCACATGACTCTTCTCCTCCTTTGACATCAATGTCAAAGATACACACAAGCTTTGAACCACATATCTAAACATCTGACTACTCCCCCTAGGTAGTAGCCACCACAACACTAGTCTAAAACAAGATATGACTGTGAAATGCACAGAATAATGCAAGACAATGCATCTTAGTTCTGATTAGGAGGGGTAATCACCCCTAACTTCCCTCTGAGATACTCAAAAGTATCCTTAGGAAATGGTTTGGTAAAGATATCTATAAATTTTTCCTTAGTAGTCACATACTCCAGTCTGACTTCATTTACACTCACCTTCTCTCTCAAAAAGTGAAACTTGATAGATATATGCTTGGTCTTTGAATGCAACACCGGATTCTTAGAAATGTTAATTTCACTTGAATTATCACAGAATATAGCAATAGGTTCATCATACACAAATCTAATATCTTTCAGCATCTGTTTCATCCATAATAATTGAGTACAATTTCTAGCAGCAACAATGTATTCTACCTCTGCAGTAGACAAAGAAATGGCATTCTATTTTTTACTTAACCATGAAATCAACTTCTTTCCCAAGAAAAATGCACCACCACTAGTACTTATTTTTTCATCCACATCTCTTGCCCAATCAGCATCAGTAAAGGTACTCAAGGTAAGATCATCATCTTAAGAATACCACAGGCCAAAATCAATTGTCCCCTTCAAGTATCTAAAACTTCTCTTCATAGTAGTCACATGAGATTCCTTAGGATCAGCTTGAAATCTTGCAACAATGTATACAACATTCATGATATCAAGTCTAGTTTGAGTCAAATAAAGTAATCCACTAATCATCAATCTATATCTAGTCTCATTTTCTTTCAGAGAATCATCATCTTGTGTCAACTTGCATCCATTCACAATAGGTGTACCAACTGGCTTTGAATCTTCCATACCAAACTTCTTTAGCAATTCTTTCACATACTTGGATTGAGATATAAAGATCCCTTTATCTAGCTGAGTGATTTTTAATCCCGAAAATAATTTCATCTCTCCAATCATAGACATCTCATACTCATTATGCATCTCATTAGCAAACTTCATGCACAAACTATCATCAACAAAGACTTCAACAATCAAATCTTTATCATGATCAATCTTGAAATAAAGATTACTATCAACATTACCTTTGTTAAATCCAACCTTTAACAAATACTTGTCCAATCTGGCATAGCATGCTCTTGGGGCTTGCTTAAGTACATACAATGCTTTTTTCAACCAAAAAACCATATCTCCATGATCAGTCAATTGAAATCCATCAGATTACTCAACATACACCTCTTCTTCCAATTCGCCATTTAAAAATTCTGACTTGACATCTGTCTAATAAGCCTTGTAGTTTTTTTATGCAGCATAAGCAATAAATAGTCTCACAACTTCTATCCAATAGATATGAGGGACATTTCCTTCCAGAATCATAGTTCTAGCAGCATCTTGAACTGTCCTGTTCTTTCTTTCCACAACTCCATTTTACTGAGGGGTCCGCAGGGCAGATAATTGTCTCTTTATTCCATGCCCTTCACAAAAAGAATTGAACTCACCTGAAGTGGATTCACCACCTCTATCTGATATCAGACATTTAATCTTCAGACATGTCTCTATCTCAACCATAGCCTTAAATATCTTGAACTTCTCCAAAGCTTCAGATTTCTCTCTTAAGAAAGTAATCCACATCATTCTAGAATAATCATCAATAAGTAAAATGAAGTACCTATATCCTTGTAAACTTCTAACTCTAGAAGGACTACACAAGTTAGTATGCACAAGCTCCAAGAATTCATTTGAACAATGTTGTTTGCTCCAAAATGAAACTCTAGTTTGCTTCCCTAACTGACATTCCTTGCATATGGCATTAGTAGGATTTTTCTGTTGGAAATATGTGCCTCAAACATTATAGGTTGAAACCTCCATGAGTACCAAGTCAATGTGACAGGTTCCATGTCTGTCTGACTAGCAGTTTTCTTTATTCATTTCTGAACAGGTCGTTGTGACTTTGCCATTGTCTTGCCGAAAGGTTGCATTGTGGAGTCTATCGCTATAGCATGATGTATTTGTTATGACATCAAAGCGATTGGGAGACCTCTGGCCGACAGGCCATTCAATCATGCATCAGTGAGACTCTTGGCGACTGTGATCTTCGGTGAAGCTTAAAGTTCTCACTAAGATGTCTTAGCAAAGTGTTATTCTCTTGCCGACAGTGTATGTGTTGATGTCTTCAGGATAACCCTAATGTTTCAGGAAGACGTCTTAGCGAACAGTGAATTTCATACTGACAGAGATTGGTAGGTAGATCATGGGAGTGACTCGGCAGGCTCGGTGAGAAGTCTTAGCGAGAGTTAAATGTCTTGCCGACAACTCGTTGTGTTGGAGGCCTTCGATGTAACTTAAATCTATTGGAGAAACCTCTTAGCGATGGCGAGTGTCTTGCCGATAGCCGATGGCTATCGGGGTAACTCTTGGCGACAATTGGTCATCGGTGAAACATATGGATCTCGGTATGATGTCTTGGCGAAAGGCTATTGTCTGGCCGACAGGTGTATGTTCTTGGTGTAACTCAAGTTGTTCGGTATGAACTCTCAGTGATATATGTGAGTCTTGCTGACTTCGGTGTAACCTTAGTGATTCGCTATGACCCTTTGGTGAAAGCGATAAGTCAGGGTGACTACGTGATGGCTCGATGTAACATCTTGGTGACTATAGATGCTTTCAACGACATCGATATGAGGTCAATGTGGCATCAACGGGACACAATTAGTGTCTCACCAAGATGCCAATGCAATACAAATTCTTTTGAATGGTTGACCATCCTATGTGGAGTCTCGTGGAGGAATAGGAGCTGAAGGGGAACAGTTGGAAGACAGTCAGTTGCGACGGTTTTGTAAGGAAGTTCTACAGACAGAATTCAACATGGATATAGTTGCAAGTTGCAGACACTTGGGAGTTGGATAGTAGTTCGATCAATACTGAAGTGTGAAGAATTCAAACTGTATCAGTGAAGGATTTAAAATCTGTAAAGGCTATAACTTGGATGTTTTTTCTATTCGAAGAAGGTTCATGATGAATGCTGTTATCTAATGACACCAGAAAGATAAGTCTGGGATTGTATGTAATTTTGATTACTATAATACAAAGTGATTTCTCTTGGTGTGGTGGGTTTTTCTCCCATAAGGGTTTTCCCACGTATATCTAGTGTTCATGTGTGATTGTCAAATACTCTGTTTCTGTAATCTGTTTCATAGTGCATCTTAACTTGACTGTAATTGGAAAATTTAAAAGTACTTCTGCATTCTTTCCTAAGGTATTGATGTTAGGAGAATTGTTTTCTGCATCTAATTTTCTTTACAAGTGGTATCAAAGCCTGGCCAGTTGTGTTATCCTTGGGGGTACATTGGGTTTTTTGTGTCAATACTGTTCAGTGGGAGTTTTGTAGAGATTTTTATTTCTATTTACAGATTAAGATGTCTAGTTCATTTGGGAAGATTGAAATAGAGAAATTCAATGGCAATAACTTTGAATTGTGGAAACTCAAGATGGAGGATCTCTTAGTAGATCGAGACCTTTGGCTTGCTATGTCTAGAACTAAACCTACAGGCATGAAGCAAGAAGAATGGGACCTTTCAAATAGAAAAGCGAAGGGGCTGATAAGGCTCTATTTGGCAGACTCAGTTCTTCTCAATGTACATGAAGAGAAGACTGCTTCTCTCTTGTGGAAGAGATTGGCATCTATTTATCAAGGGAAATCTTTGGTGAATAAGTTGTTCCTGAGAAAGAAGCTCTACTCTTTGAGAATGAAGGAAGGAGGGTTTGTAGGTGATTATTTGAATGCATTTAACATCCTGCTTGCACAATTAACATCTGTTGGTGTAACTATTGAAGAAGAGGATCATTGTATGCTTATGTTATGTTCTTTGCCAGACTCGTGGGATCATCTAGTGATGGCTATTGGAAGTACAACATCTAGTTTCAAGATGGAAGATGTTGTTGGTTCTTTTCTATCAGAAGAGATGAGAAGAAAATATTCTGAGATGGTGAAGGAGGCTCTTGCTGTCAGAGGAAGGTCAAAGGAGAAAGGCAAGAAGGACAAGAAGTCCAAATCAAAATCAGAAGGGAGATCAAAATATCCTAGCAAGAAGTCCAAAGTGAAGTGTTGGAACTGTGGGCAACCTGGTCATGTTTGAAAGGATTGTAAAGAGGAGAAAAAGAAGAAGAAGGGCTCTTCCTATAATGGTTCTCACAGTGATGGTGACGCCTTCATTGCAGCCTTGGCTACACAGGCATCAGATGATGTCTAGCTGATTGATTCTGGAGTATCATTCCACATGACATCTCACAGAGAATGGTTCACAAAGTATGAAGAATACGATGGTGGAAAGCTGTACTTGGCGAGTGATTCAACCTTGCAAATTGTTGGCTATGGAAGAGTCAGAATCCAATTCCCTAATGGAAAAGTAAAGGGGATCAATAATGTTATGCACATACCAGGTCTGGCTTGAAATCTATTGTCTGTAAGTATGCTAAATGATATCAGAGTGCAAGTTTTTTTCTCGGGAAGTGGCTGCAAGATGATTAGAGGTTCAATGGTGCTGGCTAGAGGTTCTTGAATTGGTACCCTGTACAAGCTGGATGCATAAGCTGTTCAATGTAACCGTGTCTCTTTGAAGTCACTGAAAGCTGCTCATGGAGGTATAGAGGGAAATATCCCTAATTATGTAAAATCTACGGAAGTAAAAATTCCTACAGAGAAGACTATGCTTTGGCATCATAGGTTAGGCCACATAGGAGAAAAAGGTTTAAAAACCTTGAAGAACAAAAATCTTGTTGAGGGGCTTGAAGATTGTAATTTTGAATTTGAATTCTGTGAACACTATATATATGGAAAGCAGCACCGTGTTTCATTTTATGACAGTCCTCATAAATCTTCTGGTTTGTTAGATTATATCCATTTAGATGTGTTTGGTCCAGTGAATGTTCCTTCATTGTCTAAATCAAAATACTATGTGTCATTCATTGATGATTATTCAAGGAGAGCATTTGTTTATTTTTTAAAAGGTAAATTAGAAGTGTTCAGTTGATTTAAGGAGTTTAAAAATCTTGTTGAAAACCAGACTGGTAGAAAAACAAAATGCTTAAGGACTCATAATCACGGTGAATTTTGTTTTGATGAATTTGAAAGATACTATAAAGACCATGGAATCAAAAGACACAAGACTACACCTTATACTCCACAACAAAATGGAGTTGCAGAAAGGTTCAATAGGACAGTGATGGAGAGAGCATGAAGTATGCTTAGTAGTGTTGGTTTGGAGGAGAAGTTATGGGCTAAAGCTACTACTACTGCATGTTACTTAGTTAATCGGTCTCCAAACTCTACTCTTGTTGATAAGACACCTCTGGAAGCATGGTCTGGTAAGAAGCCCTCTCTTAGACATATTAGAGTCTTTGGCTGTGAAGCATATGCTTATGTGCCTGATGTAAAAAAATCTAAGCTAGAGAACAAGGCTGTCAAATGTATTTTCATTAGCTATAGTGCTAACATTAAAGGATACAAGCTTTGGAATCCTATTATAGAGAAGGTTGTCTACAGCAGGAGTGTAATCTTTTGAGAGTTGAAACCTTCCACCCTGGATCTGTAGTCAAAGACAAAGTCTGAAAACAGTAAGGATGTAGCATCAATTCCTCCTACACCAGAGAAAGAGGAATTTAAAATTCAAAACATACCTGAAACTGAGGAGAACTCAAGCAGTTCTGAAAGTTCTGAAGAAGAAGAACCTCAGCCTCATCCAGTGAGGAGGTCAACCCGAGAAAGGAAACAACCAGATAGGTATGGGTTCTCATTAATTGATTCTACTTGTGCTTATGCCTTGATTTCAAGCACTGATGAGCCTAGGACTGTAAAGGAGGCAATTAAAATGTCTGATTCAAATTCTTGGTTGGAAGCCATGGATGAGGAAATGGCGTCATTAGATAAAAATGAAACCTAGAGTCTAGTGCCCTTGCCTAAAGGCATAAAACCTGTGGGCTACAAATTGGTATTTAAGAAAAAGATTGGTATGGATGGCAGTGTTGAAAAATACAAGGCAAGATTGGTTGCAAAGGGTTATTCCCAGGTAGAGGGAATTGATTATGGGGAAATTTTTTCTCCTGTAGCAAAGCTGACGTCCATTAAATTTCTATTGTCACTTGCAACAGCGTATGACTTAGAGGTTGAATAGATGGATGTGAAGACAACATTTCTTCATGGTGATCTTGAAGAATAAATCTATATGTCCCAGCCTGAGCACTTTATTGAGAAAGGTAAAGAAAAACTGGTATACAAATTAAAGAAGTTTCTCTATGGGTTAAAGCAATCACCTAGAATGTGGTACCGGAAATTTGATACTTTTGTATTATCTTTGGGATTTGTGAGATCAAAATCTGATCACTGTGTATATTATAAAGCTGAAAGTGATCAAGTGCTTGTTATTGCTTTTTATGTTGATGATATGTTGTTCATAGGAAATAGGAAGCTAATGATTTTTGATCTTAAGTCTCAGTTGTCTGCTAAGTTCGAAATGAAGGATCTTGGTGCAGCAAGGTATATTATGGGGATGGAGATAACTAGGGATAGGAAGAATAGAAAGCTTTGGCTCAGTCAGAGTAAGTATATAAGGACTCTTCTTGAGAGATTTTGTATGAATAATTACAAGCAGTTAGTTGTTCCAGTCATGCAGGGAACGAAGCTATCTATTGAGGACTATCCAAAATCTTGTATTGAGATGGAGGACATGACCAGTGTGCCCTATGCTAGTGTTGTAGGAAGTCTCATGTATGCAATGGTCTGTATAAGACCAGACATTTCCCAAGCAATGGGAGTACTTAGTCGATTTATGGCTAATCTAGGAATAATACATTGGGATGTTGTGAAGAGAGCATTTAGGTATTTGAAGGGAACTTCAGATTTTGCATTGTGTTACCATGGGTATTTGGTTGAATCACATAGAACTCTCAACATTTGGGGATATGTAGATTCTAATTGGGTAGGGGACATTGATAGCAGAAGATCCACCAGTGGATACATTTTCATGTTGAATGGTGGTGCAGTGAGTTGGATGAGCAAGCGGCAAGCTGTAGTCACTTTGTCCACTACAGAGGGCGAATACATGGCAACTACCCATGCTTGTAAAGAAGTTGTATGGTTGAAACGTTTGTGTTCTAACATTGGTTTTGATGTAGGAGAAATAACAATCTTGTGTGATAGTCAGAGTGCTATTTGTTTGGCAAAGAATCCAACTTTCCATGCCAAGACGAAACATATTGATGTACAGTACCACTTTGTACGAGATATGGTTGAGGATGGAAAGGTCAGTTTGGAAAATTTTGATACTCTGGAGAATGTTGCAGATGCATTGACGAAGCCAGTAAGCACATATAAGTTCAGGTGGTGTGCCAGTTCAATGGGCCTTAGCGCCCATGTTTTTTAGTAAGTATTATTTATGCTCTGGAGGTGCATGTATGATCTTCGTCAAGTGGGAGATTGTTGGAAATATGTGCCTCAAACATTATAGGCTAAAACCTCCATGAGTACCAAGTCAGTGTGACAGGTTCCATTTTTGGCCGACTAGCAGTTTGCTTTATTCATTTCTAAACAGGTCGCTGTGACTTTTCCATTGTCTTGCCGAAAGGTTCCACTATGGAGTCTATCGTTGTAGCATAATGTATTCATTATGACATCAGAGCGATCGGGAGACCTCTAGCCGATAGGCCATTCAATCATGCATCGGTGAGACTCTTGGCGATTGTGATCTTTGGTGAAGCTTAAAGTTCTCACTAAGATGTCTCAATGAAGTGTTATTCTCTTGCCGACAGTGTGTGTGTTGATGTCTTCGAGATAACCCTAATGTTTCGAGAAGGGGTCTTAGTGAATAGTGAATTTCATACAGACAGAGAGTGGTAGGTAGGTCATCTGAGTGACTCGACAGGCTCGGTGAGAAGTCTTAGCGAGAGTTAAATGTCTCACTGACAGCTCGTTGTGTTGGAGGCCTTCGGTGTAACTTAAAGCTATCGAAGAAACCTCTTAGCAATGGCGAGTGTCTTGCCGATAGCCGATGGCTATTGGGGTAGCTCTTGGCGATAGTTGGTCATTGGTGAAACATATGGATCTCAGTATGATGTCTCAGAGAAAGCCGATTGTCTGGCCGACAAGTGTATGTTCTCGGTGTAACTCAAGTTGTTCGATATGAACTCTCAGTGATAGATGTGAGTCTTGCTGACTTCTACTTGGTGCTCGGTAGGTTTGGGGACTTTGGTGTAACCTTAGTGATTCGCTATGACCCTCTGGTGAAAGCGATAAGTCAGGGTGACTACGTGATGGCTCGATGTAACATCTTGGTGACCACAGAGGCTTTCGGCGACATCGATATGAGGTCATTGTGGCATCAGTGAGACACAGTTAGTGTCTCACCAAGATGCCAATGCAATACAAATTTTGTTGAATGGTTGACCGTCCTATGTGGAGTCTCGTGGATGAATAGAAGGAGCCGAAGGGGAATAGTTGGAAGACAGTCAGTTGTGACGGTTCTGTAAGGAAGTTGTATAGACAGAATTTGACATGGATATAGTTGCAAGTTGCAGACGCTTGGGAGTTGGATAGTAGTTCGATCAATACTAAAGTGTGAAGAATTCAAACTATATCAGTGAAGGATTTAAAATCTGTAAAGGCTATAACTTGGATGTTTTTTCTATTCAAAGAAGGTTCATGATGAATGTTGCTGTATAATGACACTAGAAAGATAAGTCTGAAATTGTATGTAATTTTGATTACTGTAATACAAAGTGATTTCTCTTGGTGTGGTGGGTTTTTCTCCCATAAGGGTTTTCCCATGTATATCTGGTGTTCATGTGTGATTGTCAAATACTCTGTTTCTATAATTTGTTTCATAGTGCATCTTAACTTGACTGTAATTGTAAAATTTAAAAGTACTTCTACATTCTTTCCTGAGGTATTGATGTTAGGAGAATTGTTTTCCGCATCTAATTTTCTTTACATTTACCAAATTAGGAAGATCTCTCACAACCCATGTAGAACTTATCTTGATAATATTTTCAAAGTTAACATGACACATTCTCCTATGCCACAACCAACTTTCATCAACTTGAGCAATCAGACAACTTTTACTAACAGCATTCAAGTGAAGGATGTTACCTTTTGTTTTTGTACCTGAAGCAATCACATTTACAAAACTTCCCAGTATTTTGCAGTTTCCATCCTTGAACTGAAGATTGTATCCCTTATCTACCATCTGTCCAACACTTAAAAATATTATGCTTCAAATCTTCCACATATAGGACATCATCAGTATTATTCTTACCATCAAGAGAAATGCATCCTCTGCCACAAATTACACCACCATTTTTATCACCAAATCTTACAACATCACCATCATAATTTTCCAAGCTCACAAACTTACTTTTATCACCTCTCATGTGATGAGAGCATCCAGTGTCAATCACCCATTCATCTTTCTCTTCAACTCGAACGGCTAGGGCTTTCTACACATTTGCACAACTAATGTAGATTTAGTAGACACAAGATTATTTTCCTTGATAGCCATAAATACCCATTTGTCCTCACTTGCATTCCTTTATCAGATTCATCATCTGTCACACCTTCATCAGGAGCATAATAACACTTCCTTTGAAATCTAGGCTTGTTAGGTCTTAAATTAGGAACTCTTTTCGAACAACTTGATGCAAAATGACCTATCTTATTACAAGAAAAACATTTTATAGGCAACTTTCCTTTATACTTACGTTCTCCTTTGGCTTCTCTCTTGACAATAAGTGCTTCAAGCTCGTTTAGTGTTATCTCTTCTTCTTCAATCTCTTTCATTTCTTCCTCATACTTGAATTCCTTTCTAGAAGAACTTTCTCCTAGATCATATCTTTGTTTATCCTTTCGAGAAGTAGCAGGTTTGAATGCAAATTCTATCTTATGAAGAACATCACCAAACTCACTTAAATCAAAAGTTGTAAGCTTACCAATCAACATGTCTCTGGTTACATTTTTCACAATCTGGATCTCCTCAATAGAAGTAACTTTGGCTTTGTATGTACCAGGAAATGATCTAAGCACTTTAGCAACAATTTCTAGTTCATCCAATGTTCACTAGCACATTTGATACTACACATAAGTTCATTCACTCTTTGCATGAAAGAAGTAATGTTCTCATCATCACCCATTCTCAACATTTCATATTTCCCTTTTAGGCTTTGTAGCTTAGCAACCTTCACATGTGCATCACCTTCATACAAAGTTTCCAACTTTTTTGAAATCTCATAAGCAGTCTTTAGATCCATAACTTTTTTCATCTCATAATCAGTCAAAGCACTCAACAATGCTTCCTTAGCCCTGATATTGTATTCAACATCCTTAATATCAGTAGTAGTAGAAGGACCATTTTGAGGGATAACATACGTATTCCTTGTAATTTTCTAGTAGTATTCACCAATGCATCTCAGATGACACTCCATTTGAGCCTTCCATAGAGAGTAATTTGTTCCATCAAATTTTAGACTATCCTTCTTATATGTCACCATCCCAGATCACCTCAAGCTATTAAACTTCTTCCAAGGAACCTGCTCTTATACCAATTGTTGGAAACAAAAGGGAAGACAACTGAGAGGGGGGTGAATCAATTGTCATAGAAATTCAACCTTACTAAAATTATTAACCGTATTCTCAAATCTAATTAATAACAATGAAAGAATGAATCATCAACACATCAAAAACACACATAACACCAAGATTTTTATGTGAAAACCCTGTTAGGGGAAAAACCACGGTGGAGGTCAGTCCACAAGATTATACCCTATTAAAAGTATAAGGAAGAATAAGTGGGGAATGCACATGCATTTAGGCACACTGCCAAGAGCTCACTGTTCAAATACAAAGGAATAATCACTATCTTATAGAAAGATTCAGATTACAACCATCTAGTTTTTGAACTAAGAAAATAGCATCTTCTAATGCCTGATTATAGTTCCAGTTAAGTACATTAACACTTCTTCTACTCGCTCAATCTTCTTCACACTCTGCTTCTTCCTTCGAATGATTTGAACATTAATCGTACAGATCTTGCACACCACATTTTCTCATAGTCTTCTACAAATGGAATAAGCAATCGCTTATATATATCCGCAACAAGAGATTACATCGCTATATGTTGGCTTCAACAAAATAATAAAATGAATACAAACTGTCAACCCAAAACAATAAATATTTATTAATGCGAATCCACCAAGGCCAGCCACAACATAGTGAAGACCCAAAATTAAATCTTCAAACATGAAAACACTTCAAAAACATTGGTTTGAGGGTCCTCAACATGCTTCAACACCCTGTCGACCATGAACATGAAAAACATGAACACAGCAAGAGAAAATCACCAATCGCGAGCACAATGATCAATGTGGATGTGCAACATAGATAAAGCACAATCTAGAAACATCCACAAACATCATGAATCACTAGATAATCATCCGCGACAACTGAACTTACTAGAATCACATCATCTTCACTCAGGAACACCAACTGAAGCAAGAGAAAAACTATCAAAACACAACTTCTCATAACACGATCAAATCTTCACACGGATCTCTGAAACTTAACATGGATAAACTAGATATGGTACACAAGAATCCCTCTAATCCACAACCTCTGATCATCAATGTACTGGGCTCACCGACAGACTGAACTTCACTTCACCACTGACAACCTGCAACTCATTTCATTACAATTTTCTCAATATCCTTGACATATTCAACCTCTAATGCATTAATGCTAATAGTGTTGAAATCAATGACAACCACATATCATCAACACAACCACAACATCCAACATTGATGACGTATTTAAATAAACAAATAAAATTTATTCATTTAAATAATCAGGAGGAAATAATGGACAAAGATAATTAAATAAATTAAGGAATTTATTTAATTATGGAAAGACATTAAAGTATTAGTGATGTATCTAAATAAATAAATCTAATTTATTTATTTAAATAATCAAGAGGAATAAAGGACATGAATTAACTAAATAATTATGAATTATTTAATTAATAGTTGAAAGTGGATCATAGGACATAATTAAATATTTTAATTATGCTAGGAAGAATGTGGCAAAAAATAGAGCTTGTAGGCCTAGGTCATTTTTATACATGTCTACATTTTTCCCCTCTTTGTCATAATGCAGCCTATCACATTGTGACAAAGAAAATTTAGTCAGAAACATTCCCTAGCGAAGGTACAGAGTATCTATGCCCCCTCGGGAAAATTTACAAATTGTGGCCTAGCGATAGAAATATTTGGAAAGTGTCCCGACAAGTTAATTTGATGTCTAGAAAAGAAATGGTGCAAGTGGTTTAGGGTTTCGACATGTTTAAGTGAGCTAAAAGGTTGGTCAAAGTTGGTCAAAAGAGCCTCCAGTAATAAAAATTTGAAGAAAATCCCATTTTGACCCTATAAATAGGTTGAAAATGGGTAAAAGTAAATTCATTTTCACTTTCACATTTGAGAATTTTGAGAGCATAGAGCAAGGAGACCACACGCAAAGATGATGATTTGAGTGACTGAGCACCGCAGATACATCATCCAAACGTTCAAGTGGCTAGAGGGTGTAGAGGCACCGGTAAGTACACAATGCCCGCTTTGTGATTTTGTCATTTTTCATGCATTTTTAGGGTTTTTAGGAAGGTTAACAAATGTTCTGCAATGCATATGCATTCACTTAAGTTGCATTTGTGGTCGTGTTTGACGCATTTGATGTGTTGTGACACAAACATTATACGTCCGTCAGGGAGTCGATTATGTGTGACGCATTCACCAATTATCGAGATGCATTCGCTGTCTTGCACTGCAAATGAGAGGTATAGCGACGCATTTGCAAGATTGTAACGAATTTGTGAAGTCGGGTGACACATTTGATTTGACAATGATGCATTTGATTATGGAGCGATGCAAGCAATTGAAGATGATGCATTTGCAAGTCAAAAAAATGCAAGTGCTAAATTGAGATGCAAACACTGGATGAAATGACGTAAACACCAAGACGCGACACAAATGAAGTCAATGCTACACATTTGACTTTGACCAGGGTTGACCAGAGTTGACTTAGGTTTAGGTTCACTGTCTACTTATGTTTAATGAGATAGATGGTAATAATCATGATCAAAATGTGCTAATTCTCATTTTTCCATGTGCAGAAACGATTACGACCGATCTATATGCGTGAGTTTAGGCCATCGACTTATGGATTTCAAGATCAGCTGATGGACCGGGAGCAGAGGTGACTGGGATTATATTACGTCACCTATATTTCCATTATCCAGGCTAATAGGGGGCTTCTGACAACACTCTGTGAGAGATGGCATTCTGAGACTTGCTCCTTCTACTTACTGATGGGGGAGGCTACTATTACTTTGGAGGATGTGTACCGTATTCTACACATTTTGATTAGAGGTGAGAGAGTAGTTTATGATCCATAGTGGGGAGTGCAGGCCATGACAGAGCTATACGAGGAAGATGACACCATAGGCCTTGGTGTCGAGAGCTACTAGATTCGATGGGAGTACCTAGCCGAGCACTACTAATAGTGGGATGCTATGTTATGCACTTTGATTTTCAAAGTCCTGATTCTAGATTCCCAAGGACATGGATTCTCGATTGGATGGGGAGATGTGCTAGTGTGGATGCAACAAGATAGGACAATTTTTTCATGGGGGCCTTTTTTGCTTGGTATGTTATATCATCAGTTGTGCAAGGTAGCATAGAGGGGTGTGAGTAGCATTAGCTGTGACACAACATTACTGATGATCTGGGCTTGGGAGCATATTCTCATCTTCCACCTACCTATTCAAAGGCCATAGTTAGTGGATGATATGCCATATGTTTATCTATATGTGGGAGCTTTACAGCAGGTGAGAGTCAGAGAGACTAGATTTTGGTGGCACAAGATTGACAGCATGACAAAATTTGTCTGGAGGCCATATAGGGATTGTGCGTAGTGGGTCAGAGAGGGAGATCATTTATCAATTTTCTGGCAGTTTCAATATCTTATTGGACAAATAGTATAGTCTCAGTTGATCATAAAGATGTGCCTGCCCCAACAGGTAATACATTAGTTTGGAGAGCAGTAGGGTGTGCCTATAGGGATGACCGAGTATGCCAAATCATCACAAGAGCCTGTGTGGGGTTGCACCATATCAGTGGCATTTTTTGAGCAACAGATAAAAAAATTAGTGGCACAACCATGGGGTTGGAGCAGAGGTCCTATAGATCCAGGGATGACTATCGATTTTAACTTGTGGTGGTAGACACATTGACCTATTCCCTTGACAGATTCTGATGGACCAACACCTATTCATCACATATTCTTTATACTGCAGGTGCAACAAGGAGGCCAGAGAGGTAGAGGGAGAGGTAGAGATGGAGGCCAAGGATATGGGGGGAGAGGATGAGGAAATGATGGAGGCAACGAAGGAGATGGCAGAGGTGGCAGGAAGAGGAGGAGAGGAGGGGATGTAGGGAGGCAAGCGAGGAGCGTTAGATAATGAGTGGAGAGAGCAGCCTTAGATGCTATCCCTAAGGTGATAGAGGAGGAGGAGAGAGATCAGGGGCCCAGGTAGGAGGAGGGAAGGTAGGAGGAGGAGAGATAGCCAGAGGCAGAGGGGAGACAAAAGGGAGAGATGGAGGCGGAGAGATAGCCAGAGGGAGAGGGGAGACAGGAGGCAAAGATGTTGAGGGAGGAGGTGCCATTTGATGTCGACAGAGAGGAGGAGGCCACTGGGGGTGAGGAGGATGTGGGTGATGATGAGGAGGATCTTGATATCAGTGATGAGATGGATGAGACAGAGAGGTAGCTCTGGGAGCGGATGATAGATGGAGATCCAGATATATCTAGTGTGCCGCCATTACTACGAGATGCTATAGTAGATCAACAATTGGTAGACATGTAGAGGAGAATGGATGAGGACATTGTAGATATTATATCCTTATGAGCAGAGCTTGAGGTTATGCATGTTGAGAGGGATTAGGCAGAGATTCAGTGGCGGGAGACCGAGAGCTGTTGTGTCGGGTTTGCTCAGTTGTGTATAGGGCCAATAGTAGATGTTGCTAGAGAGCTAGCCAGAGTCAGTATGAGCAGAGGCTAGTATAGGATGCTATATGAAAGGGTAGTGTCTGCCAATCAGAGGGATCCTAGGTTATTGAGATCATACAATAGGATGTGGATAGGTTCAGGGAGTAGCAGTCGCACTCACAACAGTCATAGCTAGAGAAGTGTTGGTGGCTCTACATCCTTAGGACATTCATTGGGCCATAGGTCTCATCATTCTCACAAGAATTTTTCCAGCCATAGGTCGAGTCACAGTCATGGATCATCTAGGTCAAGGCATAGATTAGAGCACACATGGCCTCTAGTCATAGATCCATCATCCTCTCAGACTCATGCCGCAGTAGCCTTGCAGACTCATGCTACCGTTACAATGATGACATCGAGTTCTCTTATAGAGCATCGTTCACCAAAAACTTCTCCTCACAAGGATGAGGAGAGTTTAGCATAGGGAATTTTTATCTTCATATTATGTTTCAAACATTCATGTTATGACACTTTATATTTTGACCATCGAGCTTGTGAGCTCTATTTTTGGGATATCTCATGACTCTATCAGGTGACATGATTTTTTGAGATTATATATGTGATGCAGTTTTGATGTGGCCTATATGCTTTATGTTGTGTGATGATGCATTGTGTGTTGATCATGTTTATGATATATGCTTATTTCATGCTGATTATGATGATGTAGTTATGATGACCATATGATGCCTATGTGATGTGATTTATGCATTTATGATTCCTATGATGATGTATTTCATATGCTATGCCATGTATGCATTTATGATAGCTACTTATGATGAGATTTTGTGATGATATGATAGTTATTTATACTTATATTCCATGACAATTTTATGTTATAATGATGATTATATGGATGCATAATGTATGATTGTAATAGATGCCATGTTTATGATACATGCATTGATATGTGACTATATGTTTCTGGATAATGCGATAGGAAATTCCTTATGATGTGATGTATGTGTTTTAATGATATGAATGATGTATGCACTTACATGTTATGTGAATGTGTACAAACCTAATGCAACGCCTATATGATCATGTATGCACTTATGTTTTTGTATGTCACATGATATCATCATGAGACAGACGAGGCAAGACGACAAGATAGAAGGAAATGAATGTTAGTGTGGAAACCAAATCCTTCAACATGTTACTACAAGACTAATAATTGTTACTGGGTATGTGCAGGATCATCATGGAAAAAACGGCCCTTAAGTGGCAAAAAAATCAGAAAAATTAGAGTTAGGCAACTTGGCGTAAAAATTTGAATAAGTTATCTATATTATTTCAAAAATATGTAACAATAGAATCTGTAGCAAATTGAATGTAGTTTCTAAACTACTAGGTTTTTAAATCTATTTGGTGAAAATTTGAAATTCCAATGTAGTAGTACTTAAATTTTAGGGAAAAAAAAGAAGTAGGTGTCCTGACCATCCTAACCACAATAAAATGATAATATTTTTTATAATATTTTAAATATAAGTAGAGGACTCATGTCGGATGTGATGCATATTTTTGTAATTTTTTCCAAGTAAATAATTAATTATGATTTTTTATTACAACTTTTAAAAATATAAAAACTTCGTTATCGACCACCTTAACTTGGTCAAAACTTCTTGAAATTCAATTTTCTTTTTTAATCCTATATTATGTGAAGCATAGAATGTGATGCATGTTTTGGATTCAAAAATGTGATCTTTTTGAAAGCTATAGATGTTTTTCAATTAGCCTATCAATTAGGACTTTAGTCATAATTCAAATAGAAAATGAATAATAATTATTTATTAAATTCAAAGTAAAGCATAATTTATATTGGTGGAAAGCTAAGAATCTCCTTTAAAACCCTTTTCATTTCATCAATTTTGGGTTAAAAAATTCATCAGCCACATACCCTACAAATACCCATCATATTGCCACTTTTTGGCCCATCATGATCTTGCACATACCCTGCTCTTAATCATCATTGGGCGGATTATTGTAATGGCCAACAAACACCATGATATGACATAGATCCATGGTGTGCAAGGTCATACCATCACAAAAGACAAGTAGTCACAAACAAGGATGATCATGACTCATACTAAGAGAGCGATTGCCCGAATCTTTTTGTCACAACCAACCACAAGCATAAGAAAGATAAGAAAGAAAATAAAGACAAATCATGAAATGTCATTGCTCCTCTAAATCCTGTTACCAGGACATCCTCGAGGAACTAGCAACATGATTGTATGAAAAATAAAAGACAAGCCAATCATCATGATACGTCATGGCTTCTCTAAATCTTGTTGCCAAGACATCATTGAGAAACTAATAACATGATGAAAAATTAAAGGAAAAAAATGCCAAGATAATGTTTGCCAAGTGTGTCTAAATGTCAAGTGTTATAGATTTCAAGATGCTAGGTTTGACGATGTTAAGATGACAATTACTGAGGTTTCCAGGTTTCACGATGTCAAGGTGACGAGTGTTGAAGTTTCCTAATTCAAGAAGGACATATCCTGAATAATGTTAATGTTGAGAGGATCGATCCTCAAATGTCAAGAGAATTCCTCAAAATTCAAGATGATAGTGAAGATGCCTAGGAAGGACACATCCTAAGGTGTAAATAAGTGACAAGAGCGATCCCTTAGAAGGACACAACTGAAGAATAACCAAGAGTTGATAGTTTGACCACTTGTCGACTGAGTTTGATTGAAGTTGATGGAGTTTGACTTGTTTTTGAAAAAAATTCCTACATGTCGTTATTGACATGCTGATGTTGATTAAGAAATTTCCAAAGTTTGTTTTGGGAGTTTGTCTATTTAGGAAAGACTTATTTGACTTGAGAACATTTGACATGGGTGCCAGTGTAGTGTTACGAACCCTAATGGACTGACCTAGTGCAGCCTCATGTACTCATCGACTGATGGCCTTGCTTACATCATACACTCAGATACCCCATAGTTTGACATGACCAATGACTTTGTCTTGGTGACCAAAGATTGAGTCATGATTTTATTTTGATAAACCTAAAAGGACTGACATAATGTCTTGGGGGCCCGAAGATGAGCCTTGCCTACGTAGAAAATGTGCAAAGACAGCGTAGTTCGACAAGCGACAAAGACTAACTAACATGATTGACTCATCGAGATGCGACTCTATTTTTGTGTTTTTGTCATGTTTTGATTCTTTTAGATTTTTGAAATGTTTTGACTTTTTTGTTTTTTAATAGTTTAATGATTATTTTTTTCTTTTTTCAGGTCTTTTTATGATGTTTTTGTCTTTTTTCAGGACTTTTTCAAGAGACAGGACCATGTGTGATTCCCACTACAGTCAGGTGATAAAGGATTTCCCCTTGTCAGGTCCAAGACTATCCAAGTTTGAAGGACGTGAAAAGGGCGTGCTTGGGATGATAGACAAATGATAGACCAAGACCTGATGTCAACCATTATCAACCACAGAAGGAAAAGGTGTAATGTCATGTCAAGTGTCATGATAGTGTCAAAAAGTGGGTGTTTATTATGGACTAAGGTAGATAGAGTGACAGTAGATGGTGAAGTGAAGACTGACTACACATGGCGCTTGTTTGCCAGGTTTTCACCATGGCACTTATCCAAAGCGCCTATTTACCAGGTTTTCACTATTGGATGAATTATTTCTCTTTACTATTTTTGTCATTTTTTCATTTTTTTGTTGTTGTCACCAAGATGCTTGTTTGCCAGGTTTTCATTAGGGTGACAATTTTTTTGTACTTTTCATTTTTTTTTGCATTTTTAAGGTTTTTAGCCTAGTTCCTTGATGCTATGCATAGAACTTTAAAAGATGTAGTCTATTGATGGTCTGTGTAAATTTTTCACCATCTAGAGTAGCTAGCTGGTATGCTCTAGAACCAAATGAGGACATGATGTTGTAGGGGCCGAGCCAATTGGGCTCAAACTTATTGGGTTTCTCTCTATCAGACTGATTCTTAGGATTCAGCATTAGGACTAAATCACCAATGCCAAACTTTTAGACCATGACTCTCTTGTTGTAACTGTGCCAAAGATGATTCTAATATGCCTGTAAATGATTTCATGCATTATGTCTACGTTGGTCTAATATTTCCATCTCATGCAGTCGTGACTGTCTATATGCTTCATCATCGATCAGACCCTTCAGGGAGACTCTAAAAGATGGAATTTTGACCTCAATGGGCAAGATGGCTTCGGATCCAAAGACTAAGGTGAATGGAGTGGCTCTTCTAGGCATGCAGATGCTGGTGCGGTAGGCCCATAGAGCAGGGTTGTGTTGGATGTGTTAGTCACGGCTAACATCATTGATAGTATTTTTAAGGATTTTGATGATTGTTTTATTGGATGCCTCAGCTTGACCATTTCCTTGTGGGTAGTATGGCATGGAGAAATGATGTTGTATGTGGAAGGGTTCACATAACTCATGAACGTCTTGATTCTTGAAAGGACACCCATTGTTTATGATGATGGACTGCAGAACACCATACCGAAAAATGTAGTTGAGGATGAATTTGGAAATTTGTTTGTCGATTATGTATGTGAGGGGGATGGCTTCAATCCACTTAGTGAACTACTCAGTGGCAGTGATAATGAATTTGTGGCCATTGGAAGAGGTAGGATGGATTTTTCCCATAAGGTCGAGTCCCCATTATGCAAAGGGCCATGGAGAAGTAATTGGCCATAGTTCCTATGCTGGTGCATGAATCAAATCACTATGTATCTAACATTGGTGACACATTCTGATAAAATTAAGTGCATCCTTTTCCATTGTCGGCCAGTAATACCCAAGTCTTGTGATATTTTTGGCTAAAGTAGGACCAATCAAATGAGATCCACATATACCCTCATGTACCTCACGTAAGGTTGTTTGTGCTTTGTCAGTGTCGAGACATCGAAGAAGGGTATTGTCAAAGCTATGACAGTATAGGGTGTCACTAATGATGGTGTATCAGGCTACCTTACAGATAAAGGACTTCCTTTGGTTATTGGATAGGTTCAAGGGAAGGGTCTAGGACTGGAGATAGTCATAAATGTCTTGATACCATGGCAAACTGGGACCAACAAGCTCGCACACCATTTCTGACTCTGGAATATCTTATGTAGGTACCAAAAGTTGTTCTACCAAGAATTCCAATTGTGGCAGATTGCTAGGAATGTCTAGGAGAGATCCAATTGTAGCCATTACGTCTGCAGCCTTGTTTTGTTCCCTAGGAATTTTCTCAAAAGCTAGTATGTGGAAATATGACTGAAAATTTTCAACCATTCATTTATAAGGCAATAGCTTTTCATCCTTAGTTTCATAATCGTCATTGACCTGATTGATGACCAACTGAGAGTTTCTGAAAACCAGCAGTGTTTGGATTTTCCATTTTACGGCCATTTTGAGTCCTATGACAAGTGCCTCATATTTTGTAACATTATTTGTACATGGAAAAGCAATGCCAAATGACTTAAGTATGGAGTCTCCTTGCATTATGATAAAAAGTATACCTACCCCCAACTCATGACTAGTATGAGACCCATTAAAGTAGAGTTTCCAAGGGGATTTCAGCTCAACATGAAAGATGGACTCATCAGGGAATTCTACTATGAGAGGATGATCGCCTTGTATAGTTGCATCTACTAGTTGGTCAGCTATTACTTGTCCTTTTATGGCCTTTCTTTCCACATACTATATGCCATACTCACTCAAGATCATGACCAACTTTTCCAAATGACCTGCCAATGTTGTTATTCTTAGGAGATATTTTAGAGGATCAATTTTTTCCATCAATTGTGTCTTGTGATTCAACATGTAATGTCTTAATTTTTGGGCAGCGAAGACCACTACTAGATAGACACGTTCAATGGATGTGTAATTTAGCTCATATATGACCAATGTCCAACTGATGTAGTATATTGCAGATTAGTGCATAATAAACAAAACCCAAAGTAAATAATGAAGCACAAAGGAGGAAAACATGAAAACAAAGAAAGATCTCACCATATTTCTTCAACCTCCATGATTTAACTCCATTACATCTTCTCTATTTTCTGCAATATGTAGTTTTCCCTTAGATTTTATGTGAGCAATCTATGACTATGCCAAGACCAAAGCAAATGTTGAAGGATTTGATTACAAATGCTACACTATGCAAGTATGCAACTAGTAACTAAAGACTAAAATATGCCTAAATTATTCCAAAATTCCAAAATGCCAAGAGATGTGAAGTGTGCCTAAAACAAGATTGCATGAGATGTCAAAATGAGAGCAAAATTGACATTTTATAGAAAATTCAATTTTGGATGATTGGCCAAGATTAAAAGTTGACAAATTCCCTAGAATCAATGGACAAGATTCAATATGACAACCCATAATTAGGGTTAGGGAAACATTAGGATAAATTTAAAATGAGTGGACAAGATTTGATTATAAGAAAATAAAATCAAGGGTTGAAAATGCATGTGACAAGGAGATAAGAATAGCACAGAAAAAGAGAGCTGGAAAATCAAATAATATTAGAAATTACTTGATTTTGGGAGGAAAATTGCTATTTTGAATTAAAAATTAATTTAACTCAAAAAGGTGGGGTCATGTGATAGTAAATAATTAATTTCAATTATTTACTAAACGAGGGAAAATTAGAAAGTGGGACCATTTTAAAATAAATAATTTTATTTAAAATGGGGAAAATGCCAAGGTGGATAATAATTAAATAAATTAAAGAATTTATTTAATTACGAGAGGACATGTAGGAATTAATGATATATTTAAATAAACAAATAAAATTTATTCATTTAAATAATCAGGAGGAAATAATGGACAAAGATAATTAAATAAATTAAGGAATTTATTTAATTATGGAAAGACATTAAAGTATTAGTGATGTATTTAAATAAATAAATATAATTTATTTATTTAAATAATCAAGAGGAATAAAGGACATTAATTTATTAAATAATTATGCATTATTTAATTAATGGTTGAAAGTGGACCATAAGACATAATTAGATGTTTTAATTATGCTAGGAAGAATGTGGCAAAAAATAGAGCTTGCAGGCCTAGGTAATTTTTATGTGTCTACAATTTTATGTCTTAGATTAATGACAGTTGGTTATGTCACCGAAGGATGTTTCATATGAACTTTGATAATATGGTGAGAATCGGTTATGTACAAGCTATGAGAGATTTACCAAGGATTACAAAGCCTGTTAATGCTATTTGCAAGGATTGTCATTTTGGAAAGCAAGCTAGAAACTACTTTAGGTCAAAGTAACAATCTACTACCAAACTATTGGATTTTATTTTGATTGATGATTACTCTAGATTTACATGGAATAAAGAGAATTCTACAAGGTGACAGGTATTTTATGCTTCTGATTGATGATTACTCTAGATTTACATGGGTTACTTTTCTTAGAGAGAAATCTGATGCATTAGATAAATTCAAGGCATTTAAGGTTATGGTTGAGAATGAAGGAAATTTCAGAATAATATGTTTGAGATTTGACATAGGTGGAGAATTCACTTCCAATGATTTTAATATGTTTTGTGAAGAACATGGAATAAGAAGATAGTTGTCTACTATGAGAACTCCTTGGAAAAATGGAGTTGTTGAAAGAAAGAACAAAACAGTTCAAGAAGTTGCTCTAGATCATTGATTACTGAGGCAGGTCTACCAGAAGTTTACTATAGAGAAGCTATTCACACTTTTTTTTATGTGTTCAATAAAGTTCAAGAAAAAAAAAACACTAAGACCCCCTATGAGCTATGGTGTGGAAGAATTCCTACTGTCAAGTATTTAAGGTATTTGGAAGAAAATGTTGTATCATAAGGGATGAAGAAAGTTGAGGGAAGTTTGATGCTAGATGTGATGAGTGTATCTGCCTTGGATGCTCTACTAGAAGCAAAGCTTACAGATGTTTCATTAAAAGGCTAAGAAAGATTATAGAGTGCACAAATGTCAAGGTGGATGAAGCATTAAATAATTCAATTAAAGTTGATGGCTATGTATTAGATGAACCTGTTAGATAGGAATCCAAAACAACAAAGGTAAGTGACAACCACTACACTAAATATAAGCTAAAATCCAAATCCAAACAAGAAAGAACAATCAAACAAGAGGAAGGACATAAGAGCAATAAAATAAAAAATTCCCCATCTTGAAGTTGAATAACCTTCCTTGTCTCTCCTCAAAACAACCTTTGCAAGTTTCCCTCAGTTCATTGTATGCAAGCACTTGCAAATGATAAGCATGACTATTGGAGATATGTGGTTTTTAAATTGAAAATGGAGGAGAAAACCTTCTTTTATAGAAATTCATTCAAACGAACAAATGAGATTGAAGTTCTAGAAATATTCTCATATTGACGATTGAGGATTCATGCACCATAGAGTAGTGGGCTAGGGATGACTATGAACGGATTGTTAAGATCGAAAGAAGACCAAAGGAAATCAATGGTTGAGATTCAAAAATGAGAGAGGTGAAGTGTGTCGTAGAAAAATGGACCCTTTGCTTTACATGGGATTAATTCATGATAAATGGACTTAAACAGGTCTTAATCTAGTGTTGTGAATTATTTTATGTATACACACTAGGTCTTGGACCTTTGCAAATCAAATAACATGCTTTTAATAATGTCTTGTAAAGGTGTTGTAAAGTCTTGTAAAGGACCTTCACACTTTTCTAGACTTAATTAACCTATTTCTCCTTAATCCAACATTATAAAATATATTCAAATGCATGATCACATCAATCTAGAAGGTTCCTTAATGTTAAACTAGTGTTGTAATGTGTCTTGCACATTCACATCAGTTCTTATGTCTTTCTTCACTATGTGGACCTCATTTTAGTGTTGTAAAGTGTATTAAATCACACCTTCACATTGATTTCTATGTCCCAAGCCCTATTTTACATTTACATCATCACTAATAGGACCCTATTAACCCATATTGTGCATCCCGAGGCTTTAATTGATCAAATACCCAACAAAGTTGCAATTTAAACATTATTTATTTATCTCCTAGCTTCTTTGCTATCAAAATGGCCCCTGTGGGACCCATTTTCCATGCATGGTGAATTAGTCTCGTCCAGGTGTGACCCATTCACCATGTGTGGTGAATGAGTCCTATCTGGCCCCCATTTTAACCTTTGAGCAGGAAAAAATGAAATTTAAAGTTTATTTTCAGTACATGTTAGCCTGTGATGAGGTATTATCAAGTACTAAGGCACAATTATCTATAAATAAGTGTTTTATCCTCATTTTCCATAACAACCACTCATTTTGTACATCTCTTATCATTAATCTTCTCATCCAAGTCAAGCAAATTAGGGTTTTGTCATTGCAAGTCATTGAGAAAGCTTCTAAGGACATTCAAGGGCTAAATATTCTTCCATTATTATAGAAATTCAAGATCAATCATCATGGAAAGGTAATCTACTCCATTGTTGCATGTTTTATTCACTTATTTCATCATTTTGGTTTAATTACCTAAATGGGGTTTGACTTAGGCAAACCCCCACGCCCTAACATTCAATATATCTCTCTTTTGTCTTGTTTGTATGTAGATTTAGATCTCTTGGAAGCTTGGAAATCATTGAAGATCAAGTTGAAACATAATTCAAGTCATTTATTCATCATTCAAGTCAAAATATCAACAAAAAGGCACTTTCAGACCCGAATCCGACAATTTCAGAATTAGACACCTGTAGAGAGCAGAAGTGCAGATCTATCTCCACAAAGTCTACTCTTGATTTTGTAGATCCCTATAGGTGGAAAAATTCACCACTGATGGCGAATGAGTCCAACCTATAGGCCTGAAATTTGATTTTCTTAGAATTCAACTCATAGCAGTCAGAAACTTGTTTCTTGAGCTTTTCACCAGAAGTAGGACTGATTCACCATCTATGGTGAATCAATCCTAGTGGAAATTAACAATGAATTTTGGAGCATTCTAGAACCTTCCAGCAACACTAATTTGTCTCTAGGTGCACTCAGATTCATCTCTTTCCTTTCTGTTTTGCATATTTTCTTCATTTAGTTCATTATTTCAATACACAATGTGTTTTCAAACATCACTTGCTTCTTAGGTTTTACATGCATAATCAATCAATTATTTATATTAGTTTCATTCATGTCATTCCATTTAGTCCTAATTACATCATACACAGTCTAATTTGAATGATCTAGTTAGAATTTTATGCCCTACCTCTCTCCTTTTAGGTGAACAACCCTATAAGAGCTAGAGAAGTGCTTGGTACCAAAAATCTATGGTTCAAGAAGAAAATAGAGGAAAAGAGAATATTTGACCAAGTGGGGGAATAAATAATTATTTAAATTAGTTTTTTTTTATGAGGAAAATGGGAATTTAGTTAAAATGATTATGCAACCAATTAATTAAATAGGAGGAAATAGAAATGGGATATTAAATAATTAATTTGGATTAATTATTTAATAGTGGAAGAGTGACAAAAGATAATTAAATAGTTTGAATAATTATTTAACTATAGAAGAATGGAAAGACTAATGAATAGATAAATAATTAATAATTATTATTTAACTATAGATGAATAATGAAAAGCAAATAATTAAATAAACGATAATTTATTTAATCATTGAAGGAAAGAGTGTCAGTGGCATAATTAAATTTATTTAATTGATCAGACTAGAATGGAGATCATGAGAATAAATTAATTAAATTAATTAAATTATTTAATTATGCAAGGGAGAAGAACAAGACATTTTTAAGTGTGCATTTTTCCCCTCCTTGACATAATGTGGTTCTGAGCATTTTTTCAAAGAATTATTTTTCAAATCATGTCCCAAGCCTGGTGAAGGTGGGATAGACCTATGCTCCCTCGGAATTTTTTTACAAATTTTCCAAAAAAATTTGAAAAATTTGAAAATTGTTCTAAAAAGTCAAATTAATAGCCAAGAATGTCATGGTGATGAAAGATTTAAGTTTCAAGACATTTAAGCACTGATACATTTTGGTATTTTTTTCGACGGCGGGTCGTCGGAATTCCGACGACCCACCGTCGAAAAAAATACCAAAATGTATCAGTGAAGGTAGCCGGGATAAGGTTTTAGACCTCTTAGAGAGTGCATCCAACACAAACCCTAAGAAAACCCTAAAAGTTGGATGGCTAAAAATAGAAAGTAGAGGATAAAATTCTTCATTTGTGCATTTTGAGTTTGGAGATTGAAGAGCTCTGAGAGAAGAAGCTACAAAGATGTCGCCTGTTCCACAAACTGAGCATCGAGGATACTGTGTCTAGACCTTCAGATGGTTGGATGGTATAGGAGATCCGGTAAGTGCCTTTTAGCCCAGTTTGTCAATTTTTAATTTCACTCATTTCTAGGACCTAGAAAAATTTAGCAAGCAATTGTGTTGTTTATGGTTTTCCGCAAATGCAATCGCGAATGATGCAATTTTCTATGCTTCGACACAAGATTTTAGGTCACATCTAGGTTAGGTTTAGGTTTTTAGGATGTTCGAAACAATTACTATAGATTGACGCATGTGCGGTCTACAATTACACAACTGCTAATGTGTGATGCAATAGACTAGGAAAATGATGCAAACAATTCTATAAACCACAATTGATTGGGGATTCGATGTGATTGATTCCCTTCAACACAAATGCAAAGACATATGATGCAATTTTTTTGAGACAATGCATATGAAGATTGTGTGACACAATTGAGATTTTGTGATGCAATTTCTTAACTTTGCGACACAATTGACTATTAAAAAAATTTCCTCAATTTTAGATAAAATTTCTTTTGCAACTTAAGTCTAATAGGTTTGACTAGGCTTTTTTATTGACTCAATGCTTGTACTTGTGATGAAAGGTTACACTTGACCCTATTTATACATGGGAGTCCTGACCTGTGACTTACCAACTACGAGATTCATTGACTAGCACAAAGAGATGCCAACTGTGGCATCTTGGTTTGTATCATGTGACTTTCATGCCCATGATTAGGGAAAATAGGGGTATGTTGACTGCACTCGTAGAGAGATGGCATTCAAAGACATGTTCCTTCCACCTCCTAACAGGAGAGATGATTGTGACCCTAGAGGACAACTATCAGATATTATGACTACCTATTCGAGGAGAGCGAGTCATGTACAACCTAGGATGTGGATATCAGGCACTCCTAGACTATTACATATATGAGGATGTCAAGGATCTGAGCATAGACTAGCATGAGATAAGATGGGAGACCCTGGAAAATAGGTACAAGAGGTCTGACTACATCATGTGCACGCTAATTATATGGGTTGTTATTCCAAACCACCAAGGACACAGGTTCCCAGTGGGATGGGGAGATATGCTAGTGCAGATGATTGTCAGGGATATAGTGTATGCATCGGGGCCTTTCTTATTAGTAATGCTCTATTTTTAGTTGCATGACATAGTGTATTGCGATGGAAAATTTTGAGTTGTGGTGTGATGCTCCATATGGTATGGGCCTAGGAGCATATCACTATTTTTTTTCCTCTTTTCAGTCAAAAGATGGGGGTGAACACACCCTATGTGTATATATACCATGGGGCCATGATGCAGACACATATCAGAGAAATTAGATATTACAAGCACAACATTGATACTGTGGTTATTTTTGTGTGGAGACCCTATAGAGAGTGCTCAGTGGCTTGATGAGTATCAACACCAGTCATGGTGCAGATAATAGAGATACCTGATTGGATGAACAGTCCAATCACAACACATTATTAAGATGTATCTATCGGATTGGTTGTTGAGATAATTTAGAGATATTTAGGTTATTTTGCAAGGCACAACAGAGTTTGCTAGATCCTCTTGAGAGGTGACACCATGGGGGCTAGTTATACTAGTGCCCACAACAATGTAGGGGATTGATGGACTACAAAAAATGCAGTGGGCATGGAGGGGAGGTCCGACGGATGCTAGGAACACATCTAAGTATGATTCATGGTGGTTGACACATAGGCCAGTGCCCTTGATAGATATTGATCAACAAACACCAATAGCATAGTGAGGTTGGGGCCCATGAGGCTGGAGGGGTAGAGGATAGGGAGGTAGAGGATGAGGAGATGGAGGACGAGGAGATGGAGGATGAGGATATGATGGAGGAGATGGTAGGGGTGGAGAGAGGGAAGGATGGTAGAGTTGACAGAGGGCACCACTTTCTCCCATCAGAGAGGAGAGAGATGAGGAGGAGAGGGTTGTCGAGGAGGCTCGATAGGAGGATGCGCCACCTGAGGTGGGGCAGAATGATGTGGCAGTGGAGGTGGTGGAGATGGAGATAGAGTAGCTAGAGGAGGCTGCGATGGAGGCAGAGCAGCCAGGGGAAGCGAGACATGAGGAGGAGGAGGATATGGGGGAGGCTGAGTAGATCTTATGAGACAGGATCATCATGGGAGAGGACATGGATGCAGGATTGGAGGAAGTACCCATCAAGGGCAGAGATGGATTAGTTGAGAAGAGAATAGAAAATATGTAGAGATGGATAGAGGCCTTGGTGGTTGAGGTAGGGACACTATGGGAAGAGAGGGATGGTCTCAAGATAGAGTGAGATACTCTACAACTAGAGAGGGATATAGCTGCAATCAAGCAATAGGAGGAAAATCATTGTATTATAGATTTCATTGCTACCTATAGTGGGACTACAATAGATATGGCCCAAGATATTGCCAGGGTCAGTCAAAGAGATCAGTATTATAGAGACCTATATGAGGTTGAGGTACTCCCTAAGTGTAGGGCACCGAGTGCATCGGATGCACTAAGTAGTGGACGCTCTCATAGTAGATGTTCTCATAACAGGTCACACAATGGTAGGGTATTAGGGTCACATCCATACAATAGGCCACCATCAGCATAGTCTTCACATTCACCACCATACAGGATGAGGGGAGCTCTAGCTAGAGCCCATCAGACACTTTTATTTTGCATAGCCTGTGAGCTCCATTTTATTATACATGATACATCTTGACATTCACCACGATATATGAATGATGCATTCATGTTTCCATGATTTATGGTTATGATTATGTTATGGATTGTCATGAGTTTATGATTTTTACTTATGCATGCTATATAATCATGCGGTGTTGTGATATGATGGATAATTATGCATTTATAATGTTGTTAATGCATCTTATATGATTATGCAATGATGTTATATATTAATGCAGTACAAATGACCTAAGTTTGTGATGTGATGTGATATGTGAATGCAATTAATATTATGTAATATGATGTTTATGGCTTATGAATGTGATGATTATAAATGTCTAATGCAGATGCAAAATATGATGTATGATATGATAATAATTACATTTTGCTTATTAAATGTTGATACGATGTATATGCAATATGATAAACAGGTAGTGGACTATGATTATGATGTAATAAAAAATGAAATGACATGCCTAATATGTTATGATATGAAAACATGATGTAATGAAATGGCAATGCTAGATGGACACACTCTTTGATTTTGTATTTTTCTTATGCATTATATATATGTGTGTGTGTGTGTGTGTGTGTGTGTGTGTGTGTGTGGCCTATTATGATGATGTAATGGTTTTATATGTTGATGTCTTATATGTGATTTCTAGATGTATGTAGTTATTTTTATGATGTTATTTATGACATGTGATGCTTATGATGGATGATGACTATGAAATGTTAATTTATGTTATGTTTGTATGATGTAAATACAGTATGATGGATGGCCATGGATTAAGATTATAGATGTAAATGTGACCTATATGCAATATGTCATGGAAATATTTATGTTATTCAAAATGATACATGATTTGATAATGGATGTTTATATTGATGCCTATATGCCTATATGCCATGGATATTTTTGTATTTTCTGATGTAGTATGTATGGTTTAATATGTATGTATGATAATGCCTATATGATGCTTCTAAACATGAATATATATGTAGGATATCCTTTTGTGTGTCACAAGATTCCATCAAAATGTAGACGAAAGAAATGTTAATGTGCAAGACATGGACGTTATTATGGAAGAAGGCTTCCAATTATTTTCCAAATAAATAATAGGCCTTGCATTTAATCATCATTGGGTGGTAGAAAATGTGAAAAATGGACAACAAACACCATGGTATGACATAGACCAGGGTGTACAAGGCCATCCACTTGCACGAAACGGACATTCTAAAAGACAAGGAATGCCATGACTCATACGAAGGACCCAATTGCCCCAATATTTTTTTGAAGCCAAACCACATACAACAAGCAAAGAAAAGAGATCATCATCCATCATCACTCCTCTAAATCCTTGAGAGGACATCCTTAAGGTGGCTAGTAACATGATCAAAGAGAAACCAAAAGATAAGACAAAATTAGACCAACAAAGCCAATAGCCATTTAGATCATTTTCTAATGAAATAATATTTGTGGATAGGATTGACAAGATTGATTGATGTGATTGATTAGGTTAACCAAGTGACCCATTGATTATGTCTTGTTTCAAGAAAGACATGTCTTGTTTAAGGAAGATGACCCAGTTGACTAATTAATTTTTTAACAAAGATTAACTAACTAGATTGATATAATTGACCAAGGTTGATTGATTGACCAATTGACCAATATGAAAAGACCAGTTGTTTAAGTGATGAAATTAACTGAATGATAGATTTGACCAATTGAATAAGATTGATTAGTAACACTTGATTTCAAGGACACACCCTGTATAAGGCAAGAGATGGATTTGACAAATTTGGTTAACTAATCAAGGAGATGACTACATCTAGTGCCAAGAAAGAAGTATCCTATATAAGGCGAAAGATATGATTGACCAATTGACCAATATGATAAGACCAGTTCTTTAATTGACGAAATTAACCGAATGATAGATTTGACCAGTTGACGAGATTGATTGGTAACACCCTATTTTGGGAAGGACACACCCTATATAAGGCAAGAGATGGATTTGAAAAATTTGGTTAACTGATCAAGGAGATGACTACACCTAGTGCTAGGAAAGACCTATCCTATCTAAGTTGAAAGATAGGATTGACCAATGATAACGTCTAAATCGCAAGAAGGACACATCCTGATGGAAAATGAGAGATAGGACCGAATGAGGCAAATGTCATAATGCCACATTCCGATATAAGACCAATGACTTAGGTGATAGTGATGATTAGGCAATTGATCAATCAAAGATTAAATATTTGTTGGGTATGCTCATCTATTGATTCATGATTTGGTTTGAATAGTGATTGCTCGAGGACAAAGAACATGACCAAACTTGAAAAACCCTAAAGGACTGACCTGGGCTTCGGGGCTCATCGATTGATGGCCTTTCCTATGTTATACATGCAGAGACCTTAGAGTTCGAACTGATGTAGATCAAACTTGATATGACTGGACAAAACCCTAAGGACATAGTCCTGGGAGTCCATCGAGTGATGACCTTGCCTATGTAGCAATGCGCAAAGACAACGTAATTTGACCAAACTGACATAGACTGAATCTAAATCTGACTCTGGTTTTGAGATTTTTGATGTTTTCTATTTTTTTGGATTTTGATGTTTTCTATTTTTTTTGGATTTTTATTTTATGATTTTTTTGGATTTTGATGTTTTATGAATTGTTTGGATTTTTTATGTTTTATGATTTTTTTGGACTTTGATGTTTATGATTTTTTTTGGATTTTAATGTTTTAAAAGGTTGATACCATATGTAGGATCCCATGCAGACATAAGTCAAGGAATTTCCCCCAATCAGGTATAGGACAAATTTGTTATGTGTGAGGGGATCAATGGATGCAAAGGATGGTCGAGAAATCAAAGGACACTAAATGTCGATAGTTCTCAGGCCACAAGAAGGATTAAAAAGTTTTTTTTATAGATGGATGATATGTGTGAATAGATTAGCGAAAGGCGAAAAATAAGGTAGAGTGATAGTAGAGGAGGAGTATAGACTGACTATGCAAGGAATTTGTTTTCCAGGTTTTCACCATGGTACTTATCTAAAGCACCACCAAAGTGGTTTTCACTTTTGGATGAATTATTTCTCTTTACTATTTTTTTATTTTTTATTTTTTGATTTTTCTAATTTTTTTGTTGTCATCAAGATGCCTATTTGCCAAGTTTTCATCAGGGTGTATTTTTTTAGATTTTTTTTATTTTTTTGTATTCTTTTACTTTTTGATGGGATACTCTGAGGATTAGGTGTAATAGCTACGAAGGTGCATACTGTTGATAGGATCAAGCAATGGTTGACCTTTAGGAGTGGAGAGCTGATTAGCACTAGATACATATGTTGTTGTGATGATATAAGGGCCCAACCAATTGGGTTCAATTTTTTTGAGCTTTTCTCGATCTATTTGATTCTTCGGGTTCTCTTTTAGGACTAGGTCATGAATGTCAAAGCTTCTAATCTAAAACTTCTTTTTCTAACTGTGGTGAGGATGATTTTGGTATGCCTATAAGTGGACCAAGGAATTCTATCTCTTTTCATCCAATAACTCTAGCTCATGTAGATAGGATACACAATATTCTTCTTGATCGATCAACCCTTGCATAGACACGCTCAGGGATGATAACTCAACCTCAATAGGAAGTATGGACTCAAATCCAAAGACAAGGCAATATGGAGTGGATCCTGTGGGAGTAAAAATATTGGTACGGTAGGCCCATAAAGCATGATTGAGTTGGATATTCTAGTCACGACCAATGCCATTGACTATATTTTTTAAGATTTTAAGGATAGTCTTATTAGATGCCTCAACTCTACCATTACCCTTAGGATAATATGGGGTGGTTAAATGATGTTGGATATGGAACTTTTGACAAATTTCATGAACATATTTATTCTTCAAAGGGCAACCATTGTTTGTAATGATGGATTGAGGGATACTATAGGGGCATATAATGTAATTTGGAATGAATTTGGATATCTTCTTACTAGTAATATAGGTTATTAGGATGGCCTTGATCCATTTGGTAATGTATTCTATAGCAACAAGGATAAACTTATGACCATTTGTTAAAGCGGGATAGGTCTTCCCTACGAGGTTGAGTCCCCATTGAGAGAATGGCCATGGCACTGATGTAAGCTGTTGTAATTCCTATTCTAGCGCATGTATGAGATCTCCATGAATTTTACATCGATGACACTTCTTCACAAAGTAATAGGAATCATGTTCTATTGTAGGCCAATAATATCTCGTCCTCATAAGCTTTTTGACTAAGGTAGGACTAGTAGAATGAGCTCTACATATACCAGGGTGAACCTCTTGTAAGGCTATTTGTGCTTCATTTGAGTCAAGACATTAGAGGAGGATGTTATCTAGGCTATGACGGTAAAGGGTATCATCGATGATAGCATATCTAGAGGCTTGTTGGATAAATGTTTTACCCGAGTTGGAGGACAAGTCAGGAGGGATAATTTGGTCATGTAGATAGTTGTAAATGTCCTTGTACCAGGGAGATTCAATACCAACAATTTCACACACAATTTTGGTTTTGGGGACATCAAACAAAGGGACCAATAGTTGTTCCACCAAGAACTCATATTGTGATGCATTGTTAGGGATATCCAAGAGAGATCCAATTGTTTCCATTGCATCTTCTACCTTGTTCTGGATTCTCAATATTTTTTCAAAGATAATAGCTTTGAAGTATTGTCTAAAACTATCAACCATTTGCTTGTAGGGCATTAAATTCTCATTATTGGTATCATAATAATCATTGAATTGCTTTGTCACTAACTAGGAATCACCATAAACTTGAAGGTCCTTGATTTTCCATTTAATTGTCATTTGGAGTCATGTTAGTAATGCATCATACTAAGCTGCATTTTTCGTGCATGGAAATGCTATTCGAAACAACTTTGGAATGGAATCCCCTTGAGGTGTGATGAATAAAATGCTAGATCTTGAACCATGACTTGTGTAGGAACCATCAAAGTACAGTTTCCATGTTGTTGGTGTTTCTATGACATAGATTGATTCATCCAAAAAGTCAACCATTCGAGGATGGCCTGCTTTCATCAGTGCATCTACAAGTTGATCAATTATCACCTATCCTTTTATTTCCTTTCGTTGAACATATTCAATGTCATACTCACTCAAAATCATAACCCACTTAGCTACTCATCCTGCTAGAGTTGCTTTACTGAGAAGATACTTTAGAGGATCAATTTTGGCTATCAACTTTGTCTTATGGTTTAGCATGTTATGTTTCAATTTCTAGGTTGTGAATACAATTGCTAAGATTGCTTTCTCAATAGCACTATAGTTTAACTCATATCCAACCAAGGTATGAATGATGTAGTAGATTGCTTGTTCTTTGCCATTATTATCATTTTGTGCTAATAATGCCCCTAGTGTTGATGTGGTTATTGTTACATACAATATCAAATGTATACCATCAATTAGAGCCATAAGAACTGGTAGAGTCAATAGATAATGATTAATTTGATTAAATGCTTTGTGACATTTTTTTGTCCAAATAAAGGGAATTCCTTTTCGTAACAAATGTTGAAACAGATGAATCTTGTTTGATAGTTGGGTGATCAATCTTCAGATTTATTGTAGTCTTCCTTGTAAATTCCTTAGCTAAGTGATGTTTTTCGTCAGTTTCATGTCCAAGATAGCTTTTAATTTTGTAGGATCAACCTATATTCCTCTCTGGGAGACAATTTATCCTAAGAGTTTTCCTAATTGGACCCCGAAAACACATTTCTTTGGATTTAACCTGAGTTTGTATTTTTCAAGCCTTGTGAATATTTTATCGAAGACTACAAGGTGACCAATTCTTTCTATATATTTGGAGAGAAGATCATCAACATAATCCTCCATAATCACATGCATGTAATCATGAAAAATGGTAGTCATGACTCTCTGATATGTAGCTCCAGCATTCTTAAGTCCAAATGGCATAATGTTCCAATAGAAGGTTCCCCAACTGCATGTAAAGGTTGTCACTGATTGATCTTCAGGAGAAATCCTTATCTGGTTATAGCTTGAGAATCCATCCATAAGTGGTAACATCTCATATCCTGTAGTGAGGTTCATTATGATGTCAATATTTGCTAAGGGGAAATCATCTTTTGGACAAGCCTTCTTAAGATCCCTAAAATTTGTGCATACTCTGATTTGGCCATTCGGTTTTGTGACAAGAACAAGATTAGATATCCAATCTGCATAATCAATAGAGAGTATAAATCCAACATCCAAAAGTTTTTTTAGTTCGACCTTGACTAGGAGTGCAATCTACGAGTGCATTTTCCTTAGCTTTTGTTTATATGGTTTGGCATTTGGTATCAATGGCAAGTGATATAAAACAAGCTCAGGGTCCAACCCAGCCATATCAACATATGACCATGCAAAATTAACTTGTCTCTTTGAAAAGAATGTTGTAAACTCATATTTTTCCTTAGTCATCAAAGATATTGCAAGCTGTATGATTCTAGAGTTATCTTGCATCCCAATTTTCACTTCTTTTGTTTCTTCTATGAGCAATGGCGATTTCTATCGATCTATAGGGAGATTGTGCAATCCTCCATCCATAGGAACCTCAGAGAGGTTTTCACCTTTGGATACATCCTTTATTTTTACTTTTTCATGGTCAACAAGTGCCTTTTAGTTTTCACCTGAAGAACTATTCTTTTTATTTTGACTTTTTTTCTTTTTCACTTTTGTAACTATAAGAAAGGATAGCCTCACCAAATTATGCAACACTATCAAGTACTATGATGAAGAAAACCTTATGATCCCCACTTGGTATTCCTTCATGAAGTCCCATGAACTCAACAATTGCTTCATCATTCTTGAATGTGTCTAAACTTGGTGGTCCTTGTTGGTCCCAATCTATTAACTACGAGTATACGAGGGGTAAGCCATCATCGAAATTGTCAAGGTTAATTGTGTAGGAAGATAAGGTAAAGACAAAGGTAGAGTTATCAAGTTCCTAGAAGGTTTCGATCCAAGATTCCCTTTGCAAAGAAATATTTTGTTTGGGATTTGACAAGTTCTATGGGGAACCAATTTTAAACATTTGATTGAACCTTTCCACAAAGGGAGACTCACCAGGTTCTCAAAACATTTCCTTGAGGTCATAGTCACTTCATTATTTATCTTAACCCCATTCCCATTGACTGGAATCAAATTTAGTATAATATTCCTCAGATTTCTTGATTTCATTTGAAGCATTAATGGTCTCACTTGAAGACAACCTAGTACCAAGGAAACTCACTTTTGTCGGTACAAACCCTAACCCTCTATAATTTGGTAACTTAGGGGGTAGTAAGGGTTCTAATATCCCATATTTTTTTAGACCAAGGCCATTGTGTCCACCATATCCTTGTTGCTTCATTAAGAGGAACACTTTTGGATATTGTTCAATTGGCAACTGCTTAGGCTCTATGTCCTCCTCTTCTTTATACAACCATGTGTAAATGTTGTCATCCAAAGGTTATTTGGATAACTCCCCCCATTTAGTGAGGGTGGTAGGAGGATTGTAGATGATAACCTTAGGATGCATAAGATGTGGTTTTCCATAAGATTTTGGTGATTTAGGCAACTTTCCAATGCGAAATAGGTTGTTCATGTTGTACTATCTGCATCCTTTGTATTGAATCTAGATTTTTGGTTTGGAAGGTGTGGTGAATGGAGTGGATGATTTTATGAGGTTATATGGATCAATGTAGTGGGATGAGATGGAATATGAGGCCTCTCGATTTATGGGAACTTGGTGCTCAACTATCCCTTTCAAGCTAGTGCAATATTGAAAAGGATCAGGATCACTATGAATAGTAATTTCGGTGCCATTATGTGGAAACTTGAGGCATTGGTGGTATGTGGATGGTATGGCCCTCATGGTGTGAATCCATGGGTAGACAAGGAGAAGGTTGTAGTGTAAATTGAGGTCCAAGACATGGAACAATATGTTTTGCATAGTTGGACAAACTCTTATAGGAAGTGAAATTACTCCTTCAAATGAGCATTCAACATCATCATAAGCCTTGATAACAATTTTCTTAGTTTGATCTATACAATTCTCAGAGTATCCTAGTGCTTTTACCAATTTCATAGAGAAAATGTTTAGACCCACTCCACTGTTTAGCCAGAATAGTCTGATCTTATGTTTATTTTTTTAGACTTCCAGGTGTAGGGGATCATTATGATCTGACTTTTGAGCAGAAAAGTCTTGTTTAAAGTGTTAGTGTAATTAATATTTAATTACACTTGCATAACTTTACTTAGGTAATATTTTAATTTCTAGGTTAATTATTCTCATCCTTATCTTGTTGAGTTGTCTTGTTGCTCAAGATAAGATTAGGTTATGCATATCTTTGCTTTTATAAAGAAAATCATCTCATGTAATTATGAATTTCTGAATAATATTATTTTGTACATCTTTTGCAAAGATTCTGCTTTTTCTGATTTTCTCTTCTATGGAAGGCTTTTTTGGTTTGCATTTTAGATCTTGGTTTCTAACATGGTATTAGAGCCTTGATATGTAACCCCTTCTCAAATTTTTGGAGAGATTCAGTATAGGGTTCATTTGGAGTTCCTCGAGGGATCTAACCTTGAGCATTTTTTTGGTGCATTCTAGAGCAAAACGGACATTTCCATTGCGTTTGCAATGCCCCAAAACCCTAAGATCGCCTGTCGTTTTGCTCAAATACAAGTAGTTGCAATGAGAGAATTTTTTTTTTTTAAGGGCACATAGATCAATACAGATCTGGGCCCTATTTGTCTCGATTTCCATGCAGGTGTATGGTACAGGTTCTCTAGTTTTTAATATTTTTTTCCATTGATAAAA